>OZ007496.1:194602660-195202660 GCA_963931805.1 Microdon myrmicae
CCAACCACAGCAAGGAAAAATAAAACTTGGTTTTGCTGTGGTTTAGGTGATTATCAAAAATAAAAAATTCAAAAAATAAAAAATTAAGAAAGAATAAATCAAAATAAATAAAATTGTTCAAATCTAACAACATCAAAAAGTTGAACAAAAAAAAAAAAACAAAATAAAAAATTATATAAAATAGAAACTTTTAAAAAGAAAATTCAAACAATTCAAAAACACAGGGCGCTCAAGGAAGATGATTGGGCTCCCCATAAAGATCCGGGAGGAGGTAATCTTAGTAGCTAAAGAAGTACAATCGGGGATTTTACTCCCAAATTGTATTTTGAAAAGGGCGAAGGGTGCCCAAATAGAGGCACTCAATATCTTAGATTACCCCCAGACCATTGACCGGATACTGGTTCCAACAAAGGACTATGCCTTCTTTCCTTTGGAGAACCGGGAAAATACACAGACCGGTAAGCGAGTCAATACGTCAGCGGAAGTTAACTTGAACAATAAATCAATTCATAGCGGATCCGAGATAAATCCTTCGGAGGTAGAAAACCTCCAATTTATAAGACACATTTTCTCGGGAGGTGGGTTGCCTAAAGAATCCATAAAAGATTCGAGATTGACCCAATTGCATGAGGAACTCCACTTAGGGAAAAACCTAAGTCCTGAGGAGTGTCAATCAATAGTGGAAATATGTGAGGAGTTCAACGACATATTCCACTTAAAAGGCGAACACCTGACGTATACCAATGCGATAACGCATGAATTGTCTATGGTACAGGACCAAGCGCCTATAAACCAAAGACCATACCGTCTGCCTGAGTGCAAAAAGAAGTAATCAACGAGCAAGTTCGGGAAATGCTAGAGAATGACATCATTCAGCCTAGCAAAAGTCCGTGGAACTCACCCCTCCTAGTAGTTCCCAAAAAAGCGGCCCTCGATGGAAAAGTCCGATGGAGAGTAGTTGTCGATTTCAGGAAACTAAACGACAAAACCATCGGTGATGCGTATCCTCTCCCTAGAATAGAGGATATTTTAGACCAACTCGGTCACACACGCTACTTTTCCACGCTGGATTTAGCCAGTGGCTACCATCAAGTCTTAGTCGATCAGAAGGATCGCGACAAGACAGCTTTCAGCACTAATTACGGACATTATGAGTTCAGACGTATGCCATTCGGGCTAAAGGGAGCCCCGGCTACGTTCCAGAGACTCATGAACCATGTCCTCACCGGGTTGCAAGGTATCGAATGCTTTGTATATCTGGACGAAATTGTCATCTATGGGAAAAACCTAGAGAACCATAATGACAAACTCCAGAAGGTATTCGAACAATTGAGATATCACAATCTCAAATTGCAACCTGCAAAATGTAGATTTTTACAAAAAGAAGTAGTCTACCTCGGACATGTTTGTTCTGAAAAAGGGGCAATGCCAAATCCCGACACGACAGCTAGTGTCAGGGATTTCCCCATTCCCAAGACGGTAAAGAACGTCCAATCATTTCTAGGACTGGCGAACTATTATCGAAAATTTGTTCCAAATTTCTCGAGGATAGTACGTCCCTTAACAAACTTGTTAAGGAAGGACGTTAAATTCACCTGGTCAGGCAAATGCCAACAAGCATTTGAAAAAGTAAAAGGATTATTGGTTTCGCCGCCAATATTAATCTATCCAGATTTCACCAAACCTTTTAATCTGACTACGGATGCGAGAAGCGAAGCACTTGGTGCCGTGCTATCGCAAGGGGAAATAGGCAAAGATTAGCCTGTAGCTTATGCAAGTCGAACCTTGAATAAAGCGAAAAGAAATTACTCCACCATTGAAAGGGAGTTACTAGCCATTGTGTGGGCGACTAGAAATTTCCGCTGTTATTTACAAGGGCGAAGGTTCAACATCTATACAGATCATAAGCCACTGAAGGGAGTTTTTAACGTGAAAGACCCCACGTCACGTTTAACAAAATTCCATCACAAATTATCGGAGTGTGATTACCAAATAGAGTACGAACCCGGTAAATATAATACCAATGCGGATGCTTTGAGCCGCATCCCGCAAGATTGTGATGAAACTCCCAAACTACAGAGATGTAATGTAGTAACACGCGCCCAAGCAAAAAAGGTAAGGGAAAGCGAAGAATCCCAGGGAAGTCAAACAAATGACGAGTCTGATTTACCAGATAATCCCATTCCTCCCTGCACGGAAAAAGGAATGGAGATAACAAAACCTGAGGATATCCAGTTACTACTACGGGATTACCATGATCCTCCTTTGGGCGGACACCAAGGAGTGATAAAAACCTATAACAAGATTCGTAGGAACTTTTGGTGGAAGAACGTGATGCGCGACATTAAAGTCTACATTAAGAAATGTAAGGATAGTCAAACCATGAAATCTTCCCCAAACCTGCGGATGCCCATGGTAATCACCGACATTGCAAAGAGGCCTTTCGACAAGGTATATTTAGATATAGTCGGGCCTCTGGATCGAACTCCAGCAGGCAATACATATATACTAACTTTTCAAGACAATCTGTCTAAGTAGGAGGATATGCCCAAAAGAACCAGAGTGCCTCCTTAAGGCGGTATTCACAGAGTAGGTGATTCGTTATCTGTTTATGAATGATACTTAACATTACCAGCATCTTGCACAAAGCTACTATACTATTACTATTTATTGGCCTGTACGAGGATTGCCTTTTATATTTCGGCATTAGAGAACAAAAACAAATATTGGTCATCGAAAATCACTTTATTGTTTTTCAAAATATTCCCCATGAAGATCTATACACTTTTGCATGCGTTTGAACCAATTGTCGAAGCACTTTTGCCACTCTGATTGAGGTATCTCCAACACATGCATTCTGAATGCAGCAACCGTTTCTTCAGGTGTCGAAAAACGTTGACCTCTCAGTTTGTTTTTTACGTACGGGAATAAAAAGAAGTCATTCGGTGCCAAGTCAGGACTATACGGCGGATGACCTGTAGCGTCCTACGAACGCACAATTCCGCCCAGGTAAGGTTCCAAACCTTCAAGGAACTGACTTACCTTATCCAGTACACTTGCCCACAGACACGTGTCCCCAAAGCTCATTAATCAGGCCTGTAACAAGGGCATAGGAAGCTGAAACAATGTTGAAACCGACATCAAAAAAAACAAGGAACTTAACGTTCAAAAAAAAAAAAAAAAAACTTTCAGCATCGAGTCAACGCATCCATTCATCGTATGCAAAACCAATCCCAGAATACAGGTCATAAATCTTCCATCCTAAACATCAACGCGAGGTTTCCCAAGGAAATACCATTTTCGGTAAATAGACCGAACGACGGATGCATACGCTCGTAGCTAAATGCAATTAGCGCCTAAACTAGGCACACTTGCGCAAACAATCAATTCGTTGCGCCGCTGATTAGCAGGCGAACAATCTTAAACTCTAAACACTATCCCAGATAGATGTACGATGGGAAAGGCAAACAAAGCCTTACATCCCATAATCCGTGTACACATCCGAAATGCAGGCGAGCCTTTGCCGCATGCCAGATGTGCGGCATCCGATCCGTAAACAAAGGAAGAAACGAGATACCGACCACCAGCATCGAATGGTGATAATGATGATGATTAGGTAAGATTTCTCCTTCCAGATCCTGTGGGAAATTCTCCGTGTGAGATGAAAAGGAAGATAGTATGCTGCTAACAGATACTGTGGAAAATTCTGTTAGCAGATGAAATGGGAAATTTTCTCCGGTGCAGATACAGATGGGAAATCTGAATCGGGATATCTTTTTGGGCAGACAGTCAGTCGATATTGAACTTTCGAGCGGTGGTGACCAGACAGTCGAATAGCGAGGGAGATTTTCGAGGAGGAAATTGCGTCGCTTTAACGTGAAATTCACCGTGATTATAAACTTAGAACGAATTAATGTGTGTTGTCATAGCTAGTATGTCCGTAAGACAATATATTATATTATGTTAAACTATTAAATGCGAGGACTAAGTGAATTGTTAATTAATACTTGTGTGACATTCACATCATCGAGGATTCGTCCTGCTGTAAACCAATAAAACGATTAGTGCAAAAAATAAAAAATAAAGTAAAATTCAAAGACGATTTCCGTGTTTTATTAGTGACGGCATTCGCTCCAGTGTTCATCGCCTTTTCCGTGTTACGTACTTCATTGGCCTTCGATAAAGGTAAACTAAGACCTCACCAAACTGGTAACAATTTGCCAAAGACCCATCAAATCGATGTTTTGGGTGCTCAAAAATGCAGTTGTCGCAGCCGATGTGTGAGAGCTCGCATTGTCGTGGTGAAGAGTGATACGTCTTCGGCGGTTGGTTTTCCTGATTTCTTGGAAGACAACTGGCAAACAAATGGTTGTGTACCACTCAGAATTGACTGTTCTGTGTTGTTCTACTGGTACGGTTGCGACATGTCCAGTTTTTCCGAAAAAACAGGCGACTTGCTTGGAAGTGCTTCGTGCGCGAACAACTTTTGTTGGATTTGGCTCATCTTGAAACACCCAGACAGTCGACTGCTGTTTACTTTCGGGCTCATACGCGTAGATCCACGATTCATCACCTGTCACGATATCATAGACGTGTTTCGAAGCACCGCGACCGTATTTTTTGAGCATTTCTTTCGACCAATTGACACGACCCTTTTTTTGGGCGATTGACAAATTGTGTGGGATCCAACGCGAACAATTTTTTTCGACAGTCAAATGTTTATGCAATATTGAATGTATGCTGGTCCCACTAACGCCTAAGGTTGTCTCAATCTCACGATAGGTCACATGACGATCTTCCAATATCAGTTCGCGCACAGCATCAATGGTTTTCGGAACAACAACTGATTTTGGACGACCTTCACGAAATTCATCTTGGAGTGAACTACGACCACGATTGAATTCACCATACCATCGATAAACCCTGGCCCTTGATGGAGCTACATCGCCAAAAATTGAATTAATCTCATCCATGCACTGTTGCTGAGTTAATCCACGCCGAAAGTTGTAAAAAATAATCGCACGAAAATGTTGACGATTTAATTCCATTTTTGGGCCGAGATGAATCTTTTAAGTCACTGTAAACAACACAAATAGCGCTCGTATGTCAAAACGTTCTGAGTGCGTATAACCTCAAAAATGTCCAACTTTACGACAGAGCTGCCAATTGCCGGTTTGCAACGCTAGGGTTGCCAAATCCCGAAACATAAGAGGCAACCCTCGTATATAGATTGCTACGCCTTACCCAATTCGGAGGCAGAAACGGTAGCCACGGTCTTCTTTGACCAAATAGTTGCTCGGTATGGTGCTCCGAAGCAACTGGTTACCGATCAGGGAAGCAACTTCCTAAGCAGCTTGTTTAAAAACGTGTGCAAGCTGCTCCGTATCAAGAAACTTCAAACCTCAGCGTACCATCCACAGTAGAATGGCGCTTTGGAAAGAGCCCATCGACCACTTGTAGAATACCTACGCAGTATTGTGGATGGAAATTCTCAATCATGGGATCAATACCTGAGGACGGCAACATTCGTGTACAACACCAACGTACACGAAAGTACCAAACTTACGCCAATGGATTGTCTCTTTGGTTTCACCCCGGAGGTACCGTCTAACATCAAACAACCTCCGGAACCGGTGTACAACCACGAGAGCTACCATAAGCTATAAAAGTACAAACTCCAGCGTACATACGAGATAGCGAGGCGTAACCGATTGATTTCCAAGAGGAAATCCAAAAGGTACCATGACCGTACAATACGCCCTTTCACGTTTCATGTGAGCGATAAGGTTCTGATGCGGAATGCGCAGAAACAAGGAAAGTTAGCTCCCATATGGAGGGGTCCCTACAATATAGTGGCAATACAGGGCCTAGTAAACGTGGTCCTGAAAATAGGTAGAAAAAGTGTGGTGGTGCACAATAACAGGTTGAAGCCCTATTTCGAATAGAGTATAAAACCTGGGGTGTTGAAAAAGACATTTTAATCTCAAACATTAATAACAGCACGAACCGGAACTGACACACCACAAAACCAAATTGAGCATGTCTGTAACGTAGTTTGAAAAAGAACAAATATGGCAGATGCCGATGACTTGGGAAGCATATATGTTGGTGATACAAATTTGTAAATATATTGTTAAAAAAAATTAAACATTAACAAGACAAAACAATTGTAAATAATATATCTAAATATTATTAAAAATAAAATAAAAATGTTTGTAAATAATATATCTAAATTTTATAAAAAATTAAATATTAACAAAACAAAAATATTGTAAATAATATAGTTAAGTACTTAAAGATAAAACAGTAAATTTAAAAATTAGATAAAAATAAGCTAGATAGCAATAGAAAGAAAGTGTAAAGAAGACCGCCACGCACACACCGACATGCTGTCGAAAAGGAGTTTCATTCCTCTTCCAAGAATGAAACTCCATTTTTGTAAGGGGGGAGGAATGTTATATAATTAAAGTTCAATTAATTATCACTTCCCCTTTGAAATATTAACATCTCGTGTCTTCACGCACATACACTTCCCTTCCCTCCAAATTACTAATTTCCTATTCCCTTTACAATAAAATATCCCCTTTACAATAGAATATAATTTAAATAAAAGTAAACCCCCATTTAGAACCCTATTCACTTTGTAATAGCCATCTTCTTTTTATTAGCCATAGTCGCCCCCTATTAGCCATATCGGCCGCTTCCTCGAAATCACTATCGTGGAAGCGGAACGAAAAAAGATATGTGGCGAAAGACACGAGATTGTTTCCTTCTTCTGGTTTTGACAATCATCGTGTGCGGTTCAGTCTCCGGGATGAGAAAAAGAAAAATAATAAAAAGTTGAAAATTGAGTTTGTGCGTGTGTGGTCTAAAATTAGAGTTGATAATTTTCTGTGTTGTAATCGATTGAAGTGTGGTGCAATCGATTGAAAGGATTATTGATTAGAAGAAACTAAAAATAGATTTGACAACTTTCTGTGTTGCAATCGATTGAAAGGATTATTGATTAGAATAAACTTAAATTAGATTTGACAATTTTCTGTGGTGCAATCAATTGAAGTGTGTAAAATAAATGTTGTAAAGTTAATATACCGATTGAACAGTTGTAAAATAAATGATTAAAGTATCAATCCGAGTTTTCATAAGACATCCACCTGCAGCAGAAGTCCCACGGCGGATCACCCACCCAGATAGAAGTCCAGGGGTAAGTTCTGTGAAAAATCCATAAACTGATTAGTTAATTGTTAAAAAATACATTTAACACCCAATACCCGCCATAACGCAAATCCCAATTTCATATTGAATCAAATGAGCGAGAAATTAAACCAAAAGTTAAAATTGTCGCACATTGATTCAATTTCACATTAATTCATACTCCAATCCATATTGAGTCACATGAACAACAAATTAAACCAAAAGTTAATTCGTCGTATATTGACTCAATTCCCGAAATCCTGACACTATGAAATGCTTATTTTAAAACGCATTTCATGATTCCCCTTCCAAGAACATATCCAACCAAACCTCTAACAAATTCCCAGAACACAATTCCAATTGAAGCACACAAAGCCTTGTGTGTGCTTCTTGGAATTTTGACACTAAAATAGTTGACAATTCTCAACTGAAAAAAAAATAAAAGGGCAGTAATTTTCGATTTGGCGATTAGTAGGTCTCCAAGAGGGTAGAGCGCCGGTCGAACGACCGAAGATTTCATACCTAACTTAAAACATAACAAATAAAATCAAAGGTATTAAAAGCAAGGAGCAACGAGTTTCTTTCCACTTGCGAGGCGATACGCCCCACACCTGATACCAAAGGAGTACAACGGGTACAGAGCGCCGGTCGAACGACCGAAGATTTCATACCTAACTTAAAACACAACAAATGAGATCAAAGGTATTAAAAGCAAGGAGCAACGAGTTCCTTTCCACTTGCGAGGCGATACACCCCCACCTGACTGGACAAATAAAAGACATAACGATGGTGCCTCAACAAGAGCTCTTTATTTAAACTGTTATTTATATGTACTTAACTATCATATTGTGTATGCGATTCGTCATCAGAAGGATGCACTGCCACAGCAATGACTTGAGATTTAGAATTTTGAATGACCATAACGAAAAACACGAGTTTTAAATTTGCACTTTATTTTAGAATATATAAGTACTTGAAGTACTTGCAGGCGATTGTCCCGAACTACAAACATCGACAGACTTACAATGGTGGTTGTGTGGCGACTCTTACAGATACACACACAATTCACAAGCAAAAAAGTGAAGAGCACCGAACGAAAAATCGAATAAGAAAATACATCAGAGCCGTATACCTTAGCGATAACATAACAATTCACATCAGTGGAGTATAGTCGAGGTTTAAAATCAAATTGTAAAATCGGCCAGTAGTCTAATGGGTAACGCTTAGGTACATTTTTGGTGATTCAAACTGTCATAGCGTCAGTTCGAATTACACGTTCTTCTTCACTCTTATTTCAAACGCTATAGTTGCAACACTCCGCAGTATACGATCAACTTCCGCACTTCTAAAACGTTATGCAAAACTCGACTTCAGGATATTTACGCTTCTCCGCCGCCCGACGGAGAGCGGGAGGCAGGTCGACCGGCTCGGTCAGCTGATGGTAAAGGACTCTGCGATATTCGGCTCGTGCAGAGCCGACTCGCTAATGGGATGAGTTTCCCCGAGAGAAAAAGTGTTCCTCTCGTGGTGAAACGAGGAAAGAGGATCTCACTGGTGAGGTCCTGTAGTGGTGTGCGCGAAGTCGATCGTTGAGATAAGATTGTTTACTAACGCTTGCAAGTCAAAGCGAAACGAAACCTAGACAGGGGACGCAGAACAAAGGAAGAAACGACCTAAGGCGTCGTCCGGTAATGAGGGTCAGCTGAGTAAATAGCAGCCACTCATTAGATGCTAAAAGGGATTGAGTTAATGGAGATCGTATATTGTATCTCTGCCGACTGGGAGAATCGGATTCTTTTGTTTGCATATGTTTATGCTATTGAATCCAATCCGGCGGCTAAGCGGGACGTTGATGATTGTTTGCAGATTCAAACAAAGAAGTATTTCCGAGAGAAGTGCTTGCAGCTGAATCAATAGTTGCAAGTCATTGGAAAGTAATTTAGATGGTTACACAATGACGGTTGTGTACACCATCTGTGTCAATTATGCATGACATCTAAGGCGACGCCAGGATCGAACTCTAGTGTGAATATCTACACTAATTGGGAATTCGGTTTATGATCGCTAATCATCATCATCATCGGCACTACAACCGGGATCCGGTCTTGGCCTTATTTAACAAATCTCTCCACCGGTCCCGATTTCGAGCCGATGTCATCCAGTTTAGCACTCCCAGGCTCTGGGCGTCCTGGTCTACGCCATCCCTCCATCGCAGACAAGGTCTGCCGCGCTGTCTCCTGCCATACATCCTGCCACAAAGGACTTTCCGGGCAGGGTCCTCTTCGCTCATTCGAGCTAGGTGTCCCGCCCACCGGAGTCTACCGAGCTTGATTTTTCTTACAATATGAGCTTCAAGGTAGATTGCGTACAACTCATGATCGCTAATGCAGAGATATATTGATAGATGTATGAATGCCCTTGTAGGAAAAATTCTTTACTGGCATTTCCAGGTAATGCGTTGAAAGCATTAATTATTCTTGGGAAGGAAATGTTTTTGCTGCGGGGAGATTGCGGTGCAGGTGTGGGGAGGTTGGAATTTGCCTGGCAACCGAAGGTACCGAATAGGTACAGGTATGCTCCTGTATAATGGAAAGAATTCTTGTAGGGAATTTGTATGCGAAGAGATGCATGAAAGGTAAGAATTCTTTTACATGTACTTTTAGGCTATACCTTTTGTAATACCTTTTGTAATACTACCTAATGGAATTATTTATTTAAAGAGAATAATAAAAAGGCGCGCAAGCGATAAAAGAAAACAATCTTACAGTAAATTTTATTGTACCTGTCGTTGCTTAGTGTTCGTGTCCAGATAGTGTTTGGCGGAACACTAGTCGCCTCTCCACCCAGATAAAAACCACCAAACGTTCTCTCCTCCATCCCATTCTATACCAATCCCCATAACCGACGAAATCTTCGTCTATTTGATCTTCCAGCCCACCACACCTCGTATGGCCTTTACGAACTGATCTCACGTCTGCTACACAACGTCAACTCTTACCCCACCTCTTTTGATTTCAACGTTACTTGTCACGATCGTTGCTCAACTGAACTTGCTCAATGTGTTCCGCCTCTTCAGACATTTTTCCGCGACACACTTCAATATAAGAATGCGCATCAATTCACGTTGAAAGTCAACTTCAGGCGCACAAAAAATATGGAGAGCCATTCTTTAGCCAAACCACACGAATGTGGAATACTCTTCCTGATCATGTGTTTCCCCGTCGTTGTAATGTCCAGCCATTTAAGACCAATGTACATGGATACCTCCTTTCCTTATGCACTTCCTCTTCTTCCGCTCGCACTGTGCTCTGACATTCAAAGGTACTCCAAAATCCCCTTTTGTGCGCGCGTTTGTGTAAAAAAAAAACAAAAAAACCTTATTTGCTCCTCTTAGCCACCACCCCAATTTACACGGGCACACTTGTGCATATATACACCCTTGCCATTATAATACCATTACACCTTAGTTTTTAAGTTACTAGTTAAGTTTATATCAATATCGCTTGTATTAAGTTGAATAAATGGGGATTCTGACCTCACCAAATTAAATTAAAATTATAATTAAATTAACTGCAATGTGAATTAAACCAGCAACGCCTCTTATTGTCAATCGACGATTTATGGTATTTTATATCCTTAACTTGCTGCGTATCCGGTAACATCAGTGTATCGTTGATTGTCAACGTATTCTCGTCTTTCTTTGAACTTGGCAGGCCAATCAGATGCATGTTTTTCAACATATGTTAGTTTGTCACTGAATGCCTTCTGTTACATTTTTTGCTGCAAACATGTCATTATGCACACAAAGTTTAATGAAAAATCTTTGCTCAAGATGCAGTACAAATCACCAATTTCACTTTTGTTGTGCACAAAATATAGGAATATCTATTTCACGAGTGAAGGTAATGACATGAAATTTGACACAGCATTGTACAGAGCACAGCACAGAGACATTGTATTACCACGTTGGCAACAAAATTGAAATTCGACACACTCGCGCAATTAATAATTCCGGATAGTGTCTATTCGTAGTTTATATTCAAATCAAAGAAGTTATTGCCATGACCCCCACGAAAGTTATCGTCTAGTGCTGTTTCCCATAGAAGTTTACATTATTTGCTTTCCCTTGCTCTGAGATTTATGAAAACTTTATTAACATTCGCGAAACGTAGATAACGGATTTATTTTTAGTTCACATCGAAGAGCAAATCCCTCTGAAATTTCTATTCAGGGATGACTGCTAACCAGTAAACCAAACAGTAGTAGTAACTATCTTTCCAAAATGATCCTAAACAAACTACCTTTCAAGGGAGCAACAACAAAGTGGTTGATCATGTCACAACCCTCGCGTTGTGACCTGTGGTAGACAACTCGTTCATCCCATCCACCAGTGAGCCTTGGATACGATAACAATATCGATATAGACCGTTGGACATATTTTCCGGCGTGGGCGAAGAAATTACAAACTTTCAGTTCATATTTAGAGAGAGATTAATCTTCTATGTTACTGCAGGGAAGTGGCCCCTCTATCTAGATATTTTAACCGAAAATCAAATTACCCCAACGTTAGGTAGTAAATTTAAATTAAATTATTTACTCACTGTACACTTTTATTTTACCAGGTGACACTTTTCTCATAATTTTATTCTATTCGTAACTTTATTCGCTCTTAGCCCCCACGCAGACGGACTCGATTAGGGGAAGGTCTTTCACACAATGTTACTTAGTATAATGTGAAACGATAAAAGTTTGTCTTCAATCTGCTAGTTATCGATTGTGTTATAGTGCTACTATAGAGTCAATCCTCCCCGATTGCGAGTCTTCACGCGGTTTTTAGGGAGACATTAATCCTTATCTTATCGCATTTCCTATAAAATAACAAATATAAAGCTGGAGCATCGACATGACCTTACGATAAAGTTACGTGCAATCTAGGTAGATCCGTGAAAGGACAATTTATAGGTTCATAGCTCTAGTGTAGAGACCGAGAAGTTTCCAAACAAGTGTTAACGTTTTTACGGGTTCCATCAATCGAACGGTTGTATCAGGTATAAATTTACCTATTAACCGGGTTTGTCTTAGGTGAGGACAAGTAATCCGTTAATGGTATCTGGTTTGCATTTCTTGATGCTTGACTCTAGATGTTTTATGCAAAAGTGGAAAATAACTTGGGCACTAAAATTGACTACTAGCAATAATGCACACAATCAATATCACAACAGAATCAACACACTTGAAAAGAATTCAAGGGATTTTACTCTCTAACGTAAGTTATATGCGATGATGAAATATTTCGAAACCTCTAGCCTTATTAACCTATTACTGATTCCTCAAAAATAAATGAATGTGGAATTAGTACATTAATTAATACTTGTCTCTTCATAAACCATTAAAATACGTGATCGTCACAATGTTCTGTTCTTGTAGGGGTTTGGTTTCAGGAAGCGTGTCTCCTAGTCCTTATAAGGAGAAGGGATCTCTTAAAATAGACCGCTCCTGAAAACTCGTCCTACTAAGGGGTCGTCACCGTCCTTCCTCTGATCCAGAGGGAAGAGCAACGTCCTTGATTTCACTGGTCTTCCGTGGTCTTTATAAAGGAAAAGAAACCGAGATTTGTATCTCAAAAGTGTACAATTTCGTACAAAAATCCCGATTTTAGTATCCTGAGTGGGATGCTTCGGTTTACTTTAGATAAGAATTCAATTTCTTGAGTTCTTACGAAACTATTGCGCAGATGTGGATGTGTAGAAAGGGATTCGGGTTTGTTGGTTCTGTTTGATGGCATTTTCCCAGATTGAGATAACGTACCTCTGGGTTTTGAATTTTCATCATGCCGTGGAGCAAATGTAGAACAATAAACGAATATTTGATTTTAATATGGGTTTTGGATTAAATTATGCCGTGGCGCAAATGTTAAACGATAAACGAATGTTTGATTCGTTTATTGCGAATTTTGGGTCATGTTTGGGTTTTTGTGGGTTTTGATAGGATTTTAGGTTTTAGCGTATTACTGCTGGGATTTGGATGTAGGAATGGGGGAAAAAGGTGGTAGGGCTTTTGGAGCACTACAACAATATTTTAATGAAATATTGATGATCGGCGTGCTAAGAAATATTGTTAATGACTTTCCCCACTTCTCTATTGCATTTGTATAGAGCGACAATTATTTTACGAATAATATTATTTGATAATAACTTTGGCGCTTGAATGCATTTCTAGTTATTAGTAACTTTTCAAGTTGTTATATAACATTTAAAAACTCGCTGATCTAATGTTGTACAACTCGAAGAATAGTTGGCGACTAAAGTGAAATTCAAAGCAAACACACAGCACAAGCTGTGTTTTCTCGATCACCACCGAAGATAGCGTGATGCTATACGGGTAGACACAATCAATATGCAAGTTGGGATACCGAAAATATTGTACGTGCTAGGTCAGAAATATTGTATTTAGTAAAATATACACATTGCCTGAGACAAGTAGTTTATCCAAGATGTTGGAACGAACTCACATGGTTTCTGAACCCGAAGGGTAATAGACCTCCACAATAACCATTATCAAACCCGCCCATTTGTTTGCTGAGTTTAGTAGGGAAAGTATTTGTGCCATAAAGGGGCGAAGACGAGGACGCTAACAAATACAGTATGGATATACATGTGAAAGGAGTACTTATTATTATTATATTATTATTTATTGGCCTGTAGGAACCCGGAAGTTCGTGACCTCACCGGCTCGACTCCGCCATCGTTCCCTGTCCTGTGCATTCTCCTTCCACGCTTGACCAGTCGATCCGATCTCCTCAAGGTCAAACCTAACATTTTCCTCCCATCTCCGTCGCGGCCTTCCTATCCGTCACTTTCCCGTTGGTCTACCGTCAAGATTTCTACCCACGGTCCTATTGCTCCGCATTCGCGCCACATGTCCGGCCTATCTTAATCTTTACGACTTGATTTTTCTCACTATTGTAGGTTTGCGGTATAACTCTTCCAATTCGTGGTTGTGGAGTTTCCTCCATTGTCCTGCCGCCTCCGAAGATAGATATAGTTAAAGGAGTACGATAACGCTTATGTTCTATAATTTCGGGCGGAGTGTTGGCGGGTGCCAGATGACATTATGATATGAAGCAGTACTGCACACCCATTACACTGTACGTCATAACCGTGTTTAACTCACCCGAATGGGGCTACTATCTGATTACACTGCACCCACTGGGAGTACCAAGCTAACTGCTTATTTTTATTCCAGACAAACGCACGCACAAAAGGGGATGCTGAGGAGCTGTCGAATATCAAAATAAGTCCGGGGACACTGTGCGTTATCTTACCTCCCAAAAGACCTTGTTAATATATGACATGGAGATCGACTGCAGAAAATATCATATGAAGAGAGCGGTACCGGAGCGACCAGTCCTCGGACCGCTCCTGTGGAATGAGGTATAAGACGTGGCACCTGACAACCTTGAGCTCTGAATTAGAACTCAAACGATTTGCAATTGTTTCTTTCTTTTATACTATTTACACACGGCCATTGTCGTCATGTAACATTGCGCAGCGAGCAGCTGTTCCATATGCTGCTATTGTGTCGGTCGCGTCTTCCCAGGAATAGCGTATTTAGTGCCCGAATAATTAGCGTCTTCCTAGGAATCAACACAATGTTGCTTTGATGCAGCGTCTACTTAGGAACCCACACGATGTGGCCTTTTAATCTGTGGGGGTTTAGATGACGCGCTGTTAGCGGTCAAGATTGTTTGGCATTGTGGGTTGGTTCTCCATGTGGCGTAGAGAACCCCCACAGTACTTCCCCCTAATGACGTAGTCACGAAATAAAGGTAGGGCGGAAGGAGTAGTTCATTAATCTTTATGGAAAATTTAACAAACCTCAGGACTTGCTAAATAAGGACAAGACCGGTTCCCAGCTGTAGTGCCGATGATGATGATGATGCAGGAGTATTTCGGCGTGGGGCGAGAGGCGAGTTAGGTAGGTAGGTGTCTGGTGGGTTTCATTTGTCACTGAAGGCGCGGTGGTGGGAATTAGAGCTGCCACTTGGACACGTTCCTGGGTTGTGGCAGGCTTGGGTCGGAATTGGGGGTGGACCCGGTTACTGGTGCCGCGTGTGTTGGCGGCAGAGGCAAAGGGGTTGCGGTATGGTCCGGTGGTCCGTTGTGGTCTGCATTGGCTAACAGGTATGACGGCTGAGTAAGTGGTGGCCTGTCGGTAGCTCTCTCACATTTGCCGTGACGAAATTGCGGGTGTGGGATGGAAGAGCTTTAGGCCGTGAGTTTATTCTTCGCCGCAGTGAAGGAGTGCCGTGTGCGGGGTGGAGGAGATCCGGTTTGAGGGTCGGTATTTTTCGTCCATACGGTGGTATGGAGAGTTGTTTGCCGCCCTTGGTAGGAGTGCTGTTTCCTGGGCGTTGGCGTTGGCGTGGAGTTGTAGCGGTTCCGCTAAACCCTACGGTCCACTCACCTGAAAAAACCTCCATAACTACTACCCAACTTCCTTAAGTTCGCTAATGCAACGGTATTAGTACCTGTAAATGCTTCACGCATTATATAGATCACCATCTATAATTTTAAAATCCCTATAAAGAAAACTTACCTTTTCATGCATCCCTTCGCATACAATTTTCCGTAAGATTTCTTTCTTTGCTTATCTGGTATTCTAAACCAATTCGGTACCAGACAAATTCCTGTAAACAAAATGATTCGGATTGCATTCAATGTAACCGTCATGACAGGGACCATATATATTGCGCCGTCTATTTTCTCAGCCGCGTCATGTATCTTTTCATACACATTGCCTGGCAACCTTTTTTGTTTTTCTTATCAATAAACAACCCAAGCAGCTGCATATAATTAGCGCAATAGACGCTGAAACCGAATTCTCCGGCATTTCCTAATGCAAACATGAACCCGGTTTCTACTGCAGCCAGAGATGCCATAAACATCCAATTTGCTTTTAGCACATTTTTTCTCGCAACGTCGATAATAGCGATGAGGCATCGCGTAAACAATGACCCGCGTCACCAACGGCGCATTTGGCCATTTTTCCCTTTTGTCTTTGTCGCCTGCCTGTTTCGTTGTTCCACTGCTGTCGAGCACGTGAGAATAGCATCGATCTGAACGATCGCACACATACCACCATGACCTTTATCACAAGATCTGGTTTCCTATACCACCAAGAGAGACTTTACGTGTCTCTGGTGGTAGGTAAAAACGATATCCTTATTGGAGAGGATATCGGTGAGTCTTAATATAACCATCAAGGCGGATGGTCGCTCCGCCATCCACCGTACCGGCGCCGGTACGGTGTGAATCGATAAACCAGGGTTCTAGATTTGGTCGCGATTTGTTGAAGCAATTAATGTGTTGTAATTGCAATGAACTAACAATCATTAATAAGTTTAAAATACTAGTTTTGCAGTGCCACGAACAATGTAAATAATATGAACATTATATTAAGATAATCGTGAATTCTTTTATTCATCAATAAACCAAACAGTTAATTAATAAACAATAAAAAGAGTGCGGGGGGGATTGCGGGGGGGTTGCGGTCCCGGTGTAATATTGATAATAAGGGACATCAACAGCCAGGCCGGTATGGCATATACAAAACGTTACACAAAAATATATATGAATAGTGTTGTGGCCTTAAAGGAGCTGGTGCGCCTGTGTGATACATAAATAAAGTGTACAATAATTTTGCAGAGTCAGACCGTTGTATCTTTCATGTAGAATCCTCTATTATAGTTGGTCCGTTATATGATTTATTGTGGCAATGGCATCTGTAATTCCAATCTAATATTTATGTGGAAAGTTTGATTTAGATTTTTCTAGCTGTTGTTCATGATCACAGGTAACGGGGTCACTTCACACAATAGAACTAACCGCTCTCCATACAGTTGCGGTAGGCGCCGTTCGTTAGTTGCCAAGTACAGTTTATGGACGTGGAAACCTGTACTACGCCAGACCCGTTGCAACGCCTCCGTTGTGGCTATAATCAATTGGAATTACGCAACAATCTTACCCCCAATTCCCGCCTTATAGATTACCAGGTTGTGGTCACCAAACACGCACCATTCCTCCTTCCACATGCAAACTCACGTACATCTTTCACAAACTAAGGCTTTAATTTCAATTTAATAACAAAAATTGAAGTCCTTCGTGGACTGCTTAATAATAGTAACAACTTAAGAAACGCTATACATTAGAACAATTAAAGATTCCTCCATGGAACTAACGCATAAAAATAATTAATTAACAAAACTAAAAAACATCTTCCATGGATGGAGGTTCACTTGAATCTCTTTCTTCTAGCTTCTTGCAATCTGCCTCAAAGACACTCTCTCTCTCTCTCTCTCTCTCTCTCTCTCCCCCATGATCTCACCACCTCCTCGACAAGAATTTTTCAACAATACCACAACTCAACGACACAGGTTTGTGCATCTGCTCGCAACTAATCAACATTGTGGAACGTATTCATTCACGATATAATTAACTTGATTTATTTATCTTTAACGTGTAATATTAAAATATTTACTTTCAAATTATACTCCTTCTCGGCGGGGCACTGGTAGTAGGAGAGGCCATCACGTAACAAGCGCTCGAATTTGGTTTCGTTCGCGGCGGAGTGAGGCCTGTAACGCGTGAAAGGTCGGATAGTGTGACGTGTGCAGGGGAGTGGTCTGTGGAACTACTCTACTTGGTACGCGAGGGGTTCGGACTATTGGTCAGAGTTTTCCATAATCGCGTCGGTGATTTTGGATAGATAGCCCAAGGTCGGGTTGGGCCGGGCTATGCCGCGCAGGCATGCTGTGCGAGGCATCTCAGGAAATGAGGCCTATTGAAATCGTCCGAGATCCTGGTCCCCACTATTGAGCGTAAATGGGTCAGGAAAAGGGACGGTTTCATTCCCGAAAGGTTGGTATCGCTTGCCAAGCGTTGTTGTCGACTACTCCTGGGCTCGTCTAGGGCGTCGAGGAGCGTGTCCCGCATGTTGCTCTAGGGGTTGGGGTCGGTGGACCTAATAATGTGCGCAATATGCGTTCGTTGGGTGCGGTCGAGGAGTCGAGAGGCGTTGAATGGAGCCGAGTGGTGTCACGAGTTGTGTAAATAAGGTGCTGTACGTGGCTTGTACCCGGAAGGGGCTTACGACGATTATAATGCGATTATTGAAGGCGGTCAAAATGTATACGCGTAAGATTAAGGCGTTTTTTTAATTTATGGGAGAAGATGAAGGAAATTGCTTGGGCCCCATATATATCTCTCATTACTGCGCTAGCTTTTCTTATTCTAAACGTGTAAGGTGATGTGTAGTCGTATGGTCTAATGAGGAAATATGCCGTTTATGATATTGTTTAATAGGATTCTTTTGTACGGTTGCGCTTTAACTTATACGAGGAAAAATCTTTGATTTATATGGAAATGAACAGCGGCTTTGTTGCGGAAGCAAAACTAAAGGATCACGAGTGTCCTTGTAAAATTTACTAATTGGACCAGGTTACTGTGTTAAATTCAAGATGTTGCTTATTGGTAGGATGGTGTAACTACTATTTGGTTGGTTTTAATTAATTATCTACTTTTTTCTTTTTAAATGTTAATTAAGATTTAATTGTTAATTGAGGATTTTTATTATAATTTGTTACACCGTATTTGTATGTATATAGGTGAATTTCTAGGTAAGGCCTTAATCGGTATTTAATGCTATTTTAATTTTGATTGATTTTTTTACGTGAATTTGAAATTAATTTTTAAATAAAGGAGTTCTATAATAATTGGTTAATCTAGTTTAAAGTTAAAAACAAGTAAAATTAGTGCAGGCTCTCACTGTTTTTCTTCAAAGGAAGTATTTGATATTAATAGTTCGTTCGGCAAGAGAGCCTCGGGTTTTCAAAGGTTCATAACAACGGCCGGTTTATTTGGTTTGCCTGAAGGGACTTCTTATATACTTGTTAAATCCGGCTTTATTAAAAAAAGAAACTTGGTAGCTTAATTTGATTTGACAATTTGGCCTAAAGGTACATAATTAGATCGACTTTGAAAATTAATTAAACTGTCGTGTTTGATGGCTCAGAAGGAGCTCACCTTACAGGAAATAAACACTTTGGGTAAAGGTACAACAAAAAAAAAAAACCTGTGATCCAACGCTGGGAGTTTTAGAGGTGGGCGGTATCTACTTGCGTCGCCGTGGTGCCTTTTGGTGTGTTGGGGCTGTTGCTCCTAGCCCTGGTGGTGTTAAATCCGGGAGTGTTGGGGTTGTTGCACCCGTTTAATGTCTTATTAATTTTTATTTTAGGGGTTTATCACCGCTTGCACTCTGTTCCGAGGGATTGTCACTGACTGTTCAGAATGTGGCAAGTTCACGGTCTAACAAGAGGTCACCAGTGTGGGGGTTAATGTGACGGGCTGTTAGCGGTCAAGATTGGTTGGCATTGTGGTTCTCCATGTGGTGTAGAGAACCCCAACAAATCCACCATGCGGCGTCTTCCCAGGGCAATGTGCACGTTGTATCGGGTCGACGACACTCCTGGTCATGGGGTGACGGATCGCTAACAATCTCCCCCGTAATGCAAACCATCCTGAGGTTTCTATCGTCATGATAGCGTGTTTTTGTCACTGACTGTTCAGAATGTGGCAAGTTCACTGTCTAACAAGGGGTCACCAGTGTGGGGGTTAAGGTGACGCGCTGTTAGCGGTCAAGATTGGTTGGCATTGTGGTTCTCCATGTGCTGTAGAGAACCCCTACAAATCCACCATGCGGCGTTTTCCCAGGATAATGTGCACGTTGTATCGGGTCGACGACACTCCTCGTAATGCAAACCATTCTGAGGTTTCTATCGTCATGATAGCGTGTTTTCTAGTCCATTCTTCCACACGCTAATCCATTTGCTGGTGTGTTGGTCTCGATTCACCTTTCGGATGACCGTGTGCCGTTGCGCTTCCTTTTTTAGTTTATAGTTATTTTCTAGCAACTCGAACTTAATCGGGTGTGGTATCTTTCCATTTGTTCCACTAACCTAGTGGTTTTAGATGTTGGTTTATTTTGTCTCTCCCAGACCTAGTTTTCAAACTCTGGTACATTGCATTGTCTTGTCCGAGTTTCCGCAACATTTAACCGTACCTTCATGGATCCTTAGATTCCCTGCCGTATTCTTCTCCTTGGAGTCTATGTTTGTCCCAGTGTAGGGTTATATATGTTTTTAATTGCGGGTTATAGGCTTACCTCGGCCTCGCGGGTCCTTAATGGCCGGATTGGTCCTTATGTGGTTGTGCGGGCCTAACAGGTCCCACAACGAGCTGACCTATTGCTTCCTCCAGGTCTGGATGGAATAAAAGGCACTTCTTTTATTTGAGTTTGAGTGACTGTTTATTTTTTCCTTTTTCTTTCTTGCTTTAATTTGACTGTTAATTGGCCTTGGCTTCGGCCTTCTGGATTTCGACTGATCGCTCTTTTATACTCTGTGGCGACAGAGATTTGTTAAAAATTTTACTCAAACATTTCAAGAAGCGCAAACAGGATTTGGTGTGGGCTTCAATTGGAATGGCGTTCTAGGCAGTGGAAGGGAATTTGGTTGAACAAATTCCCGGAAGGAAATATTATGTAATGTATTTAGGCATTTCTTAATGTTAGGGTTATTGGGAATTGAATCAATGTGCAACAAATGGATTTTTGGATTAATTTGTCGCTGATATGGTTCATATGGGGAAGAGATTGGGGTTTTGGTTGACGAATTTCGCGGAAGACATAACCATGAAATGTATATGAAGATAAGCATTTCATGATGTTATGTCAAGGGAATTGCTCAACGCACAGTGTGAACTTAAGGTTCGTACTTGACGCATCATTTGGGGAAAAGGAATTAAGTCGGGGCTTATTCGGAATTGGGTGCGGGTGGTGATTTAGGATCACTACACCAGATATATTTGCTCCATCGCCGGCAGCATATTTATCCACATCATTCTGCTGATCGGTAGCCTCATCATCGGCATTGTCCTTAAATTTATTGGCCTTTAGCTGTCATTTTTGCTTTTCGCCTTTCTTGTCGTCTTCAACGATATCATGTACGTTTACTCGGTTACGGTTCTTATCGCATTTCTGGGCCTCGTTCTCCACGATATGTTTTCATTCACCTCTATCCGGATTTGCACGCCACATTTTCTTGGTCGTTCCCGGGAGTTCTTCTTTTGGTGCGGTATGGTTCCACGATTTTCTCTACCTTTTTTCAGGGATTTCTCGGCTCCCTCACTTAGGATCCCTTCCTTGGCCAATTTCTCATTGAAGTCATTGCACTTTTCTTCGGTGTCAGATTCAATATCGTCGTCGAATCAAATATTCGTTTATCGCTTAACATTTGCCCCACGGCATCATCAAAATCCAAAATTCAGAGATCTATCTCTATCTGAAAAAAAGTCATTAAGCTAAACAAATAGAAAACCAAATCCAGATACATATCCACATTTCCAGATACAAATCTCGATTTGTTTCTCTTTATAAAGGAACAGAAAAGTGATATCTGAGATCAGTATCCCGCACTCAGTATCCAGGTTCGGATGAGTATTAAGTATCCAGTAAATTCAATCTTTAAAAGTAATCTTAAAATTCTATCTTAAAATCCAATATTAAAATTTAACACTAAAAATGCATTCAGTATTAAAGTATTCCGAATGCCTTATAAAACTGTACACATAGGATCCAACTGATATTCAAGCCAAGGAGGAGCTGACCAATAAAAGTTTACAGTAAGAAAACCGATCTTTCATTTTTTCCAAAACCCCCAAATACCCAGCCAAATCCCAGCGGAGACAAGGGCTTGCGAAAGCCAGAAGAAGAATCAGAGTAACCACAACCAACAACAGGACGTTGCTCTTCCCTCAGGTATATGAGGAAGCACGGCGACGACCATTTGTAGGACGTTTTTCAGGAGCGGTCTATAGAGATCACTTTTCCGTTTAAGCACTAGGAGACACGCTCCCTGAACAAACTACTTACAAATACAACAGTTGTGCCATGATTCAATCTGGCTGTGTTGAGGCTCTTCTTCACCGCTCACTTCTTCTGAACTTATTTCCAATAGTGCAAGTTCCGCTCGAGCCAGCTTTGCCTTTGGTTCGGCAATTTCAAACTCTCGCTTGGCAACCGCCATTGCTGCTTCAGACTTCGCTCTTCCTTTATGAAATGGTCGGTCTGATCGTGGGTCCATTTGCCACGATACTTCCCTTAATTCACTGATGTCTGCAAGGGTGGTGCACTTACTCTGCTCTTTGGTCGTGCAGATCGCCAGCTCTTCCTGTCGGGAGCCCGGTTGATTATCAGCGGCGAGGTGGCGTACTCGAAGGGGCTTCCTTCCTCCTAGTCTCGTCACAACAATACCCAGTGATTCCCCTCTACCCGTATACACGGTGGCGAGTTCTCTTCTGCATGAGGTCACCCGCGAACTCTCTTACAGAGAACACCAGTTTAACAGTGCGCCAGTTAAAAAGTGAAGTGACTACATAGTTAAAAAGTAAAAGTATTTCAAAAGCAATTTTTGACAACAAATACAATTCCTAAGAATTCACAAACAAAAGACAACAAGGACACATCAGTAAACTAAATATTAATGTAACAAGCGCGACAAACAATAAATATACTCGAGTTCACGCCAAAAGTTTAAATTCAATAGACATGTGGTGACCAAAATTAAAACAGTGAAGATAGTCAAAACAATGAAATTCAGAAACCAAACAAAACAAATAATAAACGTAAAAACTTAATTGTAAATACTAAGTGAATTAAAAACACATAAATTAAAATAAAACCTAAAAGCAAATGTGCATATTGCAGTGAAGTGCGAAAAATAAAATAATAATCAACTATAAGAAACATAATATATCACCTCGGTCGCAAGCGCAAAAAACAAAAATTAAAATATATTGCTCGTTAAGCAATCTGTATTTACCAGGTGTACCGGTATAAATGCATTAAATAAAATCAAAATAAGTGCATATAAAAACAGTTGAGTGAGGTGCAAAAAGTGTTCGAGACAATAAAAACAAAAACAATAAAAAGATAACACTTCGGTCGCAAACGCGAAAATTAAAACGCGAGTGCAAGCTTACTGACTCTTAGCAGGCGGTAGGCGAGTTCAACTCAGCTTGCAGGAGAAATCAAGTCGCCGTGGTTCAAAAGGTCGCCTTTGTTTTTTTTTAATGAAAACAAACTGGAAAGAACCAGAATGAACACGGAGGACGATAAGAACACGACAACGCACAAACGAAAAGGCGCCCCGAAAAACTCCATTGTGACGCGAAGCAAAACCGCGAAATTGACGATGGATAAAGGAGATCAACAATTGGCGGACGATAGTGAGCTTCCCTTCCCCTCCAATTTTAACATATATGGGGCAAATAATTCATTCGCTTCTCTTGCATCCTCAGAGTCTGAGGATGAAGAGGAAGAGATAAGTGAATTGGAGGCGAAACTGGCGATGGCAAGAGCCCGATTACAAGAGAGACGCCGAAAGAAAAAAATAGCGGCGCTCGAACAAGAACAAAACCAGCAACAACTACAAAAGCTAAAGCCAAAAGTCGGCCAACAGCAACAATTTCACCATCAACAGCAACATCAACTTCAACATCAGCACCATCAACACCAACAGCAACAGCAACAATCAACACAAAAGCGATCAACGAACCAGCAAGCAACACAGCAGCAGCAAAGCAACAATAACAGCGGAAAAATAAAGATGCCACCAATCAACACCATAGATGTTGACTGTAAGGAATTGGTAAGTCTTTGTAAGCTAGCCATAGGTAACAATTTTGCAGTTAAAAGACTGACGGGTAACAGGCACGCCATTCTAACATATACGGTGGCAGACCACGACAAAATTAAAGAGGTCTTAAAAAGAGCCACCGCGGAATTTTACTCGTTCACGCCGAAACAAACGAAGAGCGTAATGGTTCTATTAAAGGGTGTCGACCCTGAAATGGAACCGGAGGCTCTGCTCGAAATGCTTCAAAACCTAAAGCACGAAGATCTCGAGTTTACCGCGGTAAAACCATTCACCACACCCAAGGCAAGAAGGGAAAACCGCAAGCTACCCTTCTTTTTGGTGCAATTAACACCCAACAGTAGGATTGGTGGTCTAAGAAAAATTACAGTCTTGGATCATCAAATGGTCACATGGGACAAATTAAAAAAAGGCAGAGACATCCTGCAATGTGTACGTTGCCAAAGGTTTGGTCACTCGGCGGCTAACTGTGAAATGCAGCGCCGTTGCGTAAAATGCGGAAAGGACCATAAGGCAGAAGAATGCCCTCTGGGAAAAGAAAGGGTAGAAGACAAAGCCCTTCTACAGTGCGCAGTGTGTCGGAATGAGGGACACCCCGCTAACTATCGAGGATGTCCTAAATTCCGAGAAATAATGGCAAGAAGTGTGACCCGGCAAAAAAACACAGAGCCAGCTCGTACGACAACAATGCCCGTAACATCGCAGCGGTCGTACGCACAAGTTGCTTCGGGTGGGAGAACACCAAATCAGGCTACATCACAGGTAGCCACAAATACTCCCACACGGACTGAAACAACACCGCAAGCGGACGTGTTCGCAATCCTGCTCAATCTGCAGAGACAGATGACACAGCTACAAAGCCAAATAAACGAGATCTACTCGCATTTGCCCAGTCTAAATAACAAGTCGATATAAACCCTCTAACCACAACATCAATAAAAGCTCTTGTCGTGAATGTAAATTCACTAATAAGAACTGAGAGAAGAGCCAATCTTTTTAACCTGTTGCAAGAGGAACAACCTGATGTACTTCTGGCGGGGGAAACAAAGTTAAACCAGAGACATAAGATAGGACATAAAAACTACGATATTATACGAAGAGATCGACCTAACTCCTCTCAAGGGGGGGGTGTCGCAATCTTTATTAGAAAAGGGATCAATCATAAAGTAATATATAGTGGAGAAGTGCGCAGGTTCCGGGTGCTGGAAGCCTGTATCGTCCGCATACCCCTTCAGCAAGGAAGGGGTTTGTATGCGATTGCGGTCTACGCACCTGAGGAGCACCAACAAAACCTATTTATAGCTGAACTCGAGACACTCTTTCGATACTTACAATTGCACCTGGACAAAAATTACTTTATCCTAGGGGGAGATATGAACGCCAAGCATAGAAATTGGGGAAATTATATATCTAATGCCAGAGGAAATCAGTTGGCTGGTTGGTTAGATCAGTATCATATTGAATATAGAACTGACCTGCTAGCTACGAAATATCCATCGTTCCCCAGAGGTAGATCGTTCTTAGATATCTTGCTAATCGACTCACGACTGAGATTACTTAACACCAACAGACGAAACACAAACTGTTTACGGACAATTGAATACGACAGCGACCACTGTGCATTCACGGCAGTAATAGAGCTTCCGAACGAGCTCGCAGATCTGGAGGAATTCGTGATCCCGCAACCCTATAACTACAGGGCAATGCGATGGCCGCGGTTCACCAGATCATTAACAAGAGAACTTTGTTCGAATGACTTGAATCTGCCAGTAAACAGAAACCTGACAAATGACGAAATCGACAAATACATTCAACAAATGGACGAAACCGTAAAACGAACAATGGACAAAACAATTCCCAAAACAACAGTTACAGATCACACTAACATGTACAGAAACGCAACAATAAACGCACTCCACAAGAAAAAGAGCAGACTGCTATCGAAATTAAAACAATTACACAGACAGTTTACAGACAGACAAGACCAGGAGATAATATCACTGAAATCTCAATTAAAAAACCTCCAACAATTACTTAAAACTAATTATAGATTAGCAACAAATTTGTATTGGAACAACAGAATTCGAGCTATAAAAACTAATAACCCGAATATGTTCCCACAAATAAATAAAATATTCAGGAGAAATAATCAAAACGAGATTCAGTGTCTCCAAATTCCACGTACCGAGGTAAACAAGCAGCTGCTAACCAACATTGGTATAGATGCAGAGAACGCTATCCTCAATAGTGAGCTCTTCGTGATCGAAGATCCTTTGGAGAAGGCGAACGCTGTGGGAGCTGTCTTTCAGGAAATGTACAAGGTGAATGAAAGCATTCACCGAAATCACGACCTGGAGGACAGAATTCGACTGAATCACCTGCACCTCCGGAATGAAATTTCACATTGGCAATCGGAGAATCCGGGTTTTACGGAATTCAGTGACGATAATCTGTCAATTGACATTAATGCCAATGGTGGGGCTAATAGCCTTTTAATCACAAGGGAAGGAATCCAGAGTATCTTCGACTCATTAAGAAGCAAAAAGTCAGTGGGAATAGATGGAGTACCTAACATCGTACTCAAGAACCTGCCCCCAAAGGCAATAGATATATACACGGTCCTGTTTAACAACGCGTTGAATAATGCATATTATCCCGCGCGTTGGAAAACGGCAATCATTCAGCCCATCGCAAAAAAGGGCAAAGACTGTACAAACCCAATGAACATGCGTTCGATAAGTTTACTCCCAAGCATCAGTAAAGTATTTGAAAAAATCATTAACAAAGCTCTGCTAAAATGGGTAGACGACAACAGCATTATTCCAAATAACCAGTTTGGCTTTAGGGCGGGTCATGAAACCACACATGCCGCAGCTAAACTGGTCTCCGACATACAATGGAATAAATGTAGGAACCAATGCACAGGTGCCTGTCTGATCGACTTGGAAAAAGCCTTTGATACCGTCTGGATCGAAGGGTTGTATTACAAACTGGTCAGACATGGCATACATAAGCCTTTACTATATGTACTTTACGATATGTTAAAGGACAGGAGGTTCGTGGTCAAAAGTGGTAATGTGACCTCTAATAAAACGTATAATATCAAGAATGGCTTGCAACAGGGCGCGGTACTCTCTCCGATTCTTTTTAACATTTACATTAGCGACTTATTGGATGCACTTCCGCAGGCTATTGCGTACGCAGACGATCTCATAATTTACAGAACAGCTCCGAAAGTTGCGATCATAAATAAGTTAATACAGCGAGACTTCAACAGAGTGCAGCGCTATTGCGATGACTGGAAACTTAAGATCAACTTCCAGAAATGTGAAGCCATCCTATTTAGAACTCCATTATATAAAGCCACGTACGACACAAGGAAAAACTGGCGAAAGCTAGGTATCGTGGGACCGCATGGAGATAAACTGGAAACCAAGAGTTTAGTTAAATACCTGGGCATCTGGCTAGACCAATATCTGTATTTCAACAGACATGTAGAGGCTGCTTTGCTCAAAGCGAGGAAAACTTTTGCTATGACAAGGAGGCTATTTCACAGTAGCCAACTTGACAGCAAGGTAAAAGTCATATGCTACATGACACTAATCAGGCCAATGCTCATATATGGTTGCCCAGTATGGTTCAACATAGGTCCAAATTTGATGGAAAAGATTCGGGTGTTCGAAAGAAAGTGTCTCAGAAGTTGTCTCAGATTATATCGGACACCGGAATCGGACTATAAAAAGTATTACTCAAATGAGACTTTATATAATGAAGCGTACATAAATAGGGTGGATAATTTTATGATTAAATTAATCAGAGGACATATTGCGAGAGCAATAAGCTCGTCCAATGACCTAATTTTCGGGGCCTATTATCCAAACACTCTGTACTATGAGAGCGTGCGTCGCAACGGCTTTGTTCCACCAGAGGCGTTCCTTGACTTGGATATGAAAGGGCTTATACAGGATAGATCCGGAATTCCGCTGATCTATCATGTAAGTAGATCATCTGTAGACGGGCGATTGTGCTACGACCGGGAAGTAGCGCGCACCGAAGAAGAGCTCCTGCGCTTCAGTAGGGCTATCTCCCACAGAGACCGGGACGATAGTATTAGACAGCGTCAACAGTTCTGGTGGTTGAATGGCATATACAGACCTGGGTACCAAAGTCGGTAAAGAATCATACTATCATTAGCTAGCTTACATAGACTTAGCTTTTCTAGAATTAGGGTAGTATAAGATTTAAGTTAATTTAGGTTAAGTGCTTTTACATAAATAAAAAAAAAAAAAAAAAAAAAAAAAAAAAAAGTAGGTAAGTTAAGTAAGTTAAATTTTAAGAAAAAAAAACAAAAAAAAAAATTGACAAAGTTTTTCAAATTTTTCTTTGTATTTCAACTAATTATCAGTACTGCCACAACGTTCTGTCGCCGAAAGGCAAATTATACAAATGTTAAGTAATGTTTAGCTTAGAGCGTCTGCGAAGGACCAGTAAGTTATTATATAAGATAATTAAGCTAGAATTTAAGCATTTTTTGTCTAGCCTTTAATTTAGAAATTAAGAATATAAAAAGAAAAATAAAAAATGTAAAAATGAAAATGAATCTCTTCTGCATGAAGCCACCTCTTCTTCTGTACATACAGCTGGCATAGTGTGGATTACCTCGGGTTGGGTAATCGATGCTCCTCCACTAAGGCGTACTGGCCTCCTCTTCAGTTTGGACGATCTAGTGGTGTACACACTTGTTGCTACCAAGAAACCTGCTAGAAGGACCAATGACCCGGCTGAAATGAACCAATTGTTGATCGACCGGATCGATGGACTTGTGGGGGTTCGAAGTCGTGGTGGCGGCGTACGACACGGGGTTCTACTTCGTCCCACAAGTTCTACAAGGTCCGCCGTAAGATAAACTGTTCCACAAGGAAAAGGAAATACACACCCAGGACACCACCGCGCAGAAATTAAACACACTGGATTAATGTTCGAATGATTTTTTATTGAAATTATAGCTTACTGAGTGCTCCTCGATAGTGTAGTGGTTAGTATACCCGCCTGTTACGCGGGAGACCGGGGTTCGATTCCCCGTCGGGGAGCCTCTGGCGCAAGACTAACGACCTTGCCCAGAAAAAAAAAACAAATCATTATGGAAAATTTAACAAGCCTTAGGACTTGCTAAATAAGGCCAAGACCGGTTCCTGGTTGTAGTGCCAATGATGATGATGATAGTTTACTGAGGTTCTTTTTATTTAAAACTGATCTTACTATATTTAATTAGCTTACGGAACACAGATTCTACTTTCACCAACGATGACACGGATGCGCAAAAATATAAGACAGTGTACACTACTTGTGGTGATTATACTTGAGGCACAAGAAAGAATTACTTTTGTATTAATCGCGTCGAGTCGACGGGGTATATTCGCGTCCTCGTGCGCACCGGGGAGCGGGACTGGTAACGACCTGCTCGGTCGATGGGTGTAAAACGACTCAGCGATGTGAATCGCTGGCAAAGGAAATTCGGCCAGTGGTATGGGCTCTCTTAATTTAGGGATGCATTGCCCATCCCAAGAGAAACGTAAAGTCTCTCTTTGGGTGTAGGTAACCGAATCTCATAGAGAAGATCATGTATGTGTGCACATTGGTTTTTTCATGGGACAAGGTCATGAGAACAAGCTGAAAAATCAAAAGGGATAATGGGCATCAATGAGATGTGAGTTCGGCTAAGTAAACAAGCTGTATTTCATTGGTTACTAATGGATTTCTGTTTGCTCATGCCGCAAGCTCGTGAGAACCGGATCCAGAAGTATTGGAAGACAAAGAGGTCATGTAGATCATTGTCTATGATGTGCATTGCAGCTGAATTGATAGACCGCAATGCATCGTGGGCATGGTGCTAACTAGTTTTTGCGTATTCACTGATGATTGGTGTTTATGGCATCGCTGCCAAGGGTAAGTACACAATTCCTATTTGCATTTGCTTATGCTATAGGATTTGGTTTATGCCTTAAGACGTAAGATGCGTATATTTGCTTTTGTCGCTTGGGTAAAGGTCGCTAGCCAATGTGTATATAAAGGAATTTGTTGTACACGTGGTGAGGCTGGGAATAGGCGATGCAATGTTTATTATCCCTGGTTATGATGATTACATTATATGTGAACCAAATTGTTTCGTTTTCAGGAATTCATCTAGGGAAAATGCATATGGTAAGATTGGGATTTGCCAGGAAACCGTAGGTGCCGAATTGGGCTTGGGATTTATGATAAGTTTGGACAGAATGCTTCTAGGAAATTTTGAATGCGAATTAATGCATGAATGTAAGAGTTCTCTTCCAGGAGCTTTTAGATAAGTACATTAGATACTTGATGCGTGAAGCATTTACATGTGCTAATGCGATTGCCTTAGCGGAAAACTATAAAAGTTGGGTTGTAGCTATGGGGGGTTCTTCGGGTAAGTAGACAGTGGGGTTTGGCGGAACCGCCACAGACTATTTGTTGTTGGTCCGGCTTAAATATACCAATTGTTGATGACCCGGGTCGAATTGCTAATTGTTGTAGCTTCGAGAGGACGGACGACTGGGCCTGCAAAAACCTTAACACTGTAGGGGACTGTATTCAATAAAATCCCAGCGCCAGCTGGTTAAGGATACCCGAAAGGAAAAGAAATCCACCGGAACACAAATTGAAGAAGGAAGGTCTTCCCTTGACCCCCTAACGCCGATTGCCTACCAACTGCCACCGGTGGGATATGCCGTGGTATCTGTTTAATATATTTCCCTCGCGAGGCTTCTGTTACCATAAATGTATTGACACCAGAAGAGAACTTATGCGATCATTGAGCTCGGGATTAAAACTCATACCATTTACAAAAAACTATTTTTTTAAACTATATGCACACGGCCATCGTCGCCTTGTGCCATTGTACAACGAGCAGCTGTTGTATGTACTGCTAGTGTGTCGGTCGCGTCTTCCCAGGAATCGAGTATTTAGTGCCCGAGTAATTAACGTCTTCTTGAGAATCGACACGATGTTGCTTTGATGCAACGTCTATCTGAAAATCTGCATTACGTTGTTTTTTATTCCAGCGTCTTCCCAGGATAATTTGCGTGATGTATCGCGGCGACGTCTCTCCTGGATATGGAGTGACATGTCGCTAACAAATACCTTACGTAATATATATCACTACAATCAATTATCGAAAAAATGGAATTGCTTCTCCGCAAACATATATTTAAAACATCTTTTAATGACTGCAACATAGGAATTGGGGTCTTGTTGTAAGTCCCATGTATGGCACAAGGCTAATAACCTTACCCGGAAAAACAAATTATTATGGAAAATTTAACAAATTTTACTTGCTAAATAAGGCCAAGACCGAATCACGGTTTTGTGCCGATGAAGATGATGATGTAAGTCCCATTTCTCTTAAAAACATGTTTTTAACACGTGTCTTACACTTTGTTTTCGCACAATCCTTCTTCTATGTATGTACCTTGAACCAGGGCAAATCTTTTTAGCTATATCTACTAGGTCTAAATTAACACATAATCGCCTAAAATATAAATAAAAAATAAATAAAAGTAGTTATCATTTGTGAGTAATCAGGTCACGAAGATTAAGATGGGCCGGACATGTGGCGCGAATGGGCAACGATAGGACCGTGCGTAGAATTCTTGACGGTAGACCAACGGGAGGGAGACCGTGACGGTTCTGCCACACCCCACTGTCTACTTACCCGAAGAACCCCCATAACTACAACCCAACCTTCACAGTTTTCTGCTAATGTAATCGCATTAGCACCTGTAAATGCTTCACGCAACAAATTTATCAAACCTATTTAGCTAAAAGCTCCTGGAAGAGAATTCTTACCTTCATTCATTTATTCCAATCCAAAATTCCCTATAAGAATTCTGTTCCAAATATCATAAATCCCAATCACCAGCATACCTGAAACATTTCCCTTCTCAAGGGCAATTAATGCTTTAAACGCATTATCTAGGAATTCCTGTAAAGAATTTCTCCTACAGGGGCATTCATGCATGCATCAATGCATCTCTGCATTAGCGACCAAGAACCGAATTCTTGTTTAGTGTAAATACTCACACTAGAATACGACCCTTGAGTTGCCTTAGATACCATATACAATTGGCATAGATGTTATACAAACCGTCATTGTGTAACCATCTAAATTGCTTCGCAATTTGATACAGTTGCAAGCACTTTACCCCGAAGCGCTCCTTTGTTTGAATCTCCAAACAGTCATCAACTCCGCGTATAGCCGCCGGATTGAATTCAATAGCATCAACAAATGTTAATAAAGAATCCGTTTCTTACAACGACCAAAGATACGATATACAAATTGTATAATGTATCCCAAACGTATTTCACACCTAATGAGTTGCAGCTTATTTATTTAGCCGACCCTCATTACAGGCCGATGCCTTAGGTCACTTCTCCCTTTGTTCTTTTTCGCTCGTTTTAGGTTTCGTTTATCCTTTGCTCAAATGCATCGATAAACACTGTGATCTGTACGATCACCCATACATGCATACACCATGATCTTCATTACGAGATCTGGTTTTCCATTCCACAAAGAGAGACTTTACGTTTCTCTTGTGGTAAGTAAAAATAGAATCTTACCTGAGATCCGATATTCACCACCACCGAATCGAGATCCAAATGGGACTTATAGTGCGAAGTGTTTAGATAATTTGTGTATTGTGTACGTTTGAACGATGGCGATGAGAATGCTTAAATTAATGTATTCGAAAGGTTTCAAGTGACTGTTAATTCATGTTTTTTTTCATTTAGTTAATCAAAAAAGTAACTATCAATACCAATAAAATAAAAAAACATGCGAACATTAAAACGGTGTGTTTCATTGACCTTCGCTGCGGTGTCGTGTGTTTATGCTTTTCCTTTGGCGTTAGGATGTGGAACTTTCAGTGAAGAGTTGTGGGGACGGAGTAGAACCCTGTGCCGTACGGCGGCGCCAAGACCTCACCCCCAAAACACCGTCGGGACGGCCGCGACGGAGATGGGAGGACAAAATAAGCTTTGACCTTGAGGAGATCGGATCAGATGGTCAGGCGTGGACGGAGAGTGCACATGACAGGGAGACATGGCACAGCCGAGTCGGTGAGGTCAAGAACTTCCGGGGGCCTAGAGGCCAATAAATAGTAATAATAGTTATCTTTTATTGATTCCCACCCACAACCATTTAAAATGGAATCATGGATTGAGAAAGTGAGGTAAAGCTTATTTTCCTTATTGTGTTTATTATATGTATGCTTGTTCGGATGTGTACGCTTGAGGAAATTCTCTTTATTCGCTCGAGACAACTGTTGGGAAAGAAATTTGTTGACATTCTGAAATGTGGCGAATATGATAGGGAATCAAAATGCGCACTTCGCTAACGGCGCAATACCTCAATAATGATCAAACATATCCAATGCTTTGAAGCTCGTAATCCTCACTGAATACTATAATGCTACCCTGCAAAAAAATCACAAAACTTCAAGTATCTAATTAAATAATTCTCAATTTCAACATTCAGTTAAAACCTACGTATGTAAAAAAGCATTCTTCCAAATGCTGGAACCGAATTTTGTATCCTATTTGTAGGTAGTCGGTTCTTATACTTGACTTAATATCCATATTTCCCTCTAGCTAAATGACATATCGTAATACTTCGAAATGTTTATACAACAACGTTCTATACACTGGTATATCGAAATGCATGTGCAACGAATTTCCACTTAGGCAATCCTAAAGGGAACGAAGGGCCTCTAGGAATTTTACAGCAGTTTGGTAGAGAATATTATAGCCGCAACCAAGCAAGCGAAACGAAATAATCTTTTGTTGAATTTTCGCTTCATTCTCGCATAGTGTGTAAACCAGCGATGTATAAATCATTGTTCCGAGCGGCATATAACCCTTCTTGCGTGGCTTTATGAAATTGTTTTGTCAAGAAGCATTCTGGATATCTCATACAGCGTGATATGTTCACGTGGATGGTCCACCTTACCAGTCAGCAGCTATGCATGTTGTATAGGTTTTATGATAATGCGTTTTTTATAACCAAAAATAGAACAGGGACAGAGCATGATGTAATACTTTATGTATATTCATCATCCCTGTACTCTATTTTATGTTCTTCCTTGCTGTTGTATACCTCCTTAATTTGAACTGGCCATGTGGTACTTAAAACAAAAATTTTATAGACGAATGAAATCCACTAATGGGTTGCCCGCAGAAAGTATCGCGTTTGCTTTTGGTTTTCTGAGTGGTAGGTTGAGTCTGAACGCTCAGCTGCTCAGTAAAATACCATCATATTAAGCTGTAGGTTCTGTGAAGTGGTTGGGAGAAAACCCTTGACCATCCTTCGGAGCTTAGCTGAAGGACTCGTGCGAGAAAAAATAGAATCTCAAGGTACCAATACAGCGCTATTTGTTCACCCTTCCTGTAAAAAGAATATTAAAAAAACTATTCCAGAGTAGTTGCGCATGCATTTGTGAGGTTTCAGACTAGCAATGGCTTCGACATGACCAATGGTTTGCCGTTAGCATTGTCATCGCAAGACCAATACACATTACCCTTAGAACCACTTTTAAAGCACGATAATAACGATTAATATCTTTGATTTTTTTTTCAATTATAAACTGCGACGTTGAGCAAAGTCTTACATTTAGATTGATTATCGATATGTCCTGCTTAAATGTGGGAATTCAAAACGTCGATATATATATATATATATATCGCTCGCATAGCCACTGGTAATATTGTGGGGGTTCTCTATACTACATGGAGAACCACCCCACCCCTTCCACCAAATATCAAGCTACCTCCTTTCGAAGAGGAGGATACAGAGCTATGGTTCGCCATAGCCGACAACATTTTCCGGGCCGCCAACATGCACGACGAAGAACCCCTTGCTGTTGAATTGATGCGTGTGTTAGACCACACACAGCGAACGCATGTTGCTCATGTGGTTAGGTCGTCACACCCTAATCCTTACAGCAACATGCAGGAGACGCTCCTCAACGCCCTTGACGAGGCCACCAGCATCAGGCAACAACGCTTGGCGAACAAGATAAATTTCTCGGGTATTAGACCGTCCCTTTTCCTGACCCATTTACACTCGATAGCGGGGACCAGGATCTCGGGCGATCTAATTAGGCCTTACTTTCTGGGGTGCCTCCCACAACATGCCCGCTCGGTATTAATGGCCCAACCCAATCAGAGTTTGGGCTATTTGTCACAAGTTGCTGACGCAATAATGGAAAGCTCAGACTCGCAGTCTGAGCTCCCAGCATATCAAGTTGCGGCGGTTAACCAACACGCCGCCCCGCCTACACGGCACACACAATTTCCTCTAGCAGCGCCACGGACTGCTCCAGTTGCCCCATCCTCTCAGGCACCCACACCCTCCAGAAGGCACGCTCCCTTTATCTCGACTCATATTCCCCAGCGGACATATAGCGTTTGGGATTGATAGTGAAGAACGTGTGATTCGAACTGACGCTATGACAGTTAGAATCACCAAAAATTGGACCAATGCGTAACACATCAGGCTACTGACCATGTTTACGAATTCGATTTTTAAACTCAAGTATATTCCACTGATGTGAATTGTTCTGTTATCGCTATGGTATACGGCTCTGATGCATTATCTTATTCGATTTTCGTTCGGTGTTCTTCACTATTTGCTTGTGGTATTGTGTGTGTATCTGTTAGAGACGCCACACCATTCCCTCCTCAGTAACTTTGTCACGATCAGCTTCATATGCGAACGACGGAGCGAACGAGAGAACGTCGGAGCAAGCGAGTGTGCTAGTGCTCTATACGGAATCCGTAATCTTTAGTTCTGTTTACTATGGGAAAGTGTGTGCTGTGTGTACAGATCACGTTGGTGAGACACCAATTATAGCGTTTGGGAATGTAGTGAAGAACGTGTGATTCGAACTGGCGCTATGGCAGTTAGAATCACCAAAAATTGAACCAATGCGTAACACATCAGGCTACTGGCCGTGCTTAGAATTCGATTTTTAAACTCAAGTATATTCCACTGATGTGAATTATGTTATCGGTATGGTATACGGCTCTGGTGCGTTTTCTTATTCGATTTCCGTTCGGTGTGCTTCACTATTTGCTTGTGTATTGTGTGTGTATCTTTTAGAGACGCCACAGACCCATGACCGCAGACCCAGCGAGTCTCCCTCAGGCCGCTCCCCTGCTCACGCCACCTCACCCGACCTCCTAGCGTTGCAGGCCTCACTCCGCCGCGATTTAAACCAAATCCGCGCGGAAGTAAGAAGCGCCCATCGAAACGCGCATACCCAACGCGTAGGTCGACATTCGCCCCCTCAGTATTCCACACCAGTGGTCCCAACCACGATGGACCAAGGCCCTCGTCGGTTGTACCAGGTGACCACACGCATCACGTACAGTTTTTGCCATAAAAAGGGCCACCTGTATGACGAGTGTGTGAAAATGCGAAACACACGTTTCTGTTGGGAGTGCTGGCAGTATGCCCACAACACTGTACAAGGCCGTGCGCACTATGCTTCACTTCCAAAGAACAGGTCACCGCACCAACAGAGGGAGTCCCAGAAGGAAACACATCCGGGACCACACCAACCCTCTACTGCCAAAAACCCAACAATATCAACCCCCCGGGTAACTAGCGGTAAAAATGGTTCCGGCGTAGGTGGCCGTATGGACTACACGTGGGACAAATGCGAAAAACCGGTGAGGGGGATAAAAACAACCAATTCCCCTGCATTACTCGCCCCAACACAAACTCGCATGGCTAAAACTTCACGTCAATGCCAGCGCCCACAAAACCACATGTCTACTAAGGGCGGCAAACAATTCTCCATGCCAACGTATGGACGAAAACTGCCGACCTTGGAACAGGGTCTTCTCCACCGCGTACCCCGTGACTGCGGAGAAAAATTAACACTGGGCTTGAAGCTCCTCCATCCCGCACACGCCACCTCGTCACTGCGGATGTGAGCAGGCTACCGATAGGCCATACTCGGACGTCATACCTGTTGGTCAATGCAAACCACAACAGCCAGTGGACCGCACCGCAATCCCCTTGCCTCTGTCGGCAACACACGCGGTGCTAACCGGGTCCACTTCCAGTACTGACCCAAGCCCAGCCACGACCCAAGAAATCGTCAGCACAACGGTTTCAATTCCTAGGCAATTAACTTTCCTTCCGTCACACACCGAACTACTCCTTCCGCCCTACTTTTATTTCGTGACTACGTCACTGGGGAGCGGGGGGGGGGGGCTTGCTGTGAGGGTTCTCTATACTACATGGAGAACCAACCCACAATTTCAACGAAATTTTAACCTTATTTCGACCGCTTTCAGCGCGTCATATCAACCCTTATTCCCCCTACAAGCTATTCCACCTGCAAAACATGTTTCCCAAAAGGACGCATAGCTAAACTCATTATCTTATGCAGACAATACATAATTGAGTTTAGCTACCTTTTTGCCATACGGCTGTGGCGGCTCCGCCAGATCCCACGGCTCGCCTTCCTGAAAAAAACCCCCATAACCACAACCCAGTCTGCACTAGCTTTCGCTAATGCAATTCGCATTAGCATCTTAAATGCTTCACGCATCAAATAGATCCAATTATTATAACCCAAAAGTACCTGCAAAAGAATTCTTACCTTTTCAAGCATTCCTTCGCTTACAAATCCCCTGTAAGAGTTCCTACCTTCCTTATCATAAACGATCCTGAAAAGAAAAACCCCGGTTCACATATCATGCAACCATTCCAGCCAGGAATAATTATCATTGCGTCGCCTATTCCCAGTTTTATTCATCTGTACAATAAATTTCTTTATGTATACATGGGCTGGCGTCCTTTTCTCCCAATAATAAAATTCCCTGACTCGCACAATGTGCAAACCAAAGCAAATACGCATCTCGCGTCTTAAACCTATTAGCACCATGTGCATCGCGATCGCGGCTATCGTAACAGCTGCAATGAATACCATAGACAATTCATATCGTTTAGGTATCCGAATCACATTTTCTATTTAATGAGCGGCTGCTATTTATCTAGCCGACCCTCATTACCGAACTATGCATTAGGTCATATTTCCCTTGTCCTTTGATTCGCCGAATCTTGTCCCTTACGAACGAGATGCATAAACAAATACAAAGCCATTAGCATCCGACGAGACGCGATTCGTTGTTTCAACAAACACACATCTCTTGGATGCCCATTATGCCCCGTCCTTGAGTTTCAGGTTTATTCCTATGGCCTTGTGTATGAAAAATAAACCAATGTGATCTTCACTCACACATACACAGTCATTGCCAAGTCTGTCTTCCTTGTTTCCACCACAGAGAAACATTTTTTTCTTCTTGGGCAAACTCACCTCAAAACGAAAAATATCGGGAGTCGAATTTCATCCAGCGATCGAGACGGTCGCTCCGCCATCCACCGTGCCGGCGCCGGTACGGTGTGAAACAAAAGTCGGAGAGTTAGAGTCGAGCCCGTCGAAAATAAAAAAATAATTTTTCTTGTGCCCCCCAGTATAAGGCAGTTTTAAGTTAAAAAATTGTGAAGCAGTTGCAACAGTTAAATTAAATAATAGAACTTTTAGACAGACAACCAAACCGCGTTACATTTTATTTGTTTCCTGAGTGTTTATGTGTGCTTCCGTTTTCTCAACGAACAGTTTAGTTTACGGCGACGAAATGGACGGCAATAATCAGATGTTGGCAGAAGAAGGGAACGGAGTACCCATGCAGGTACATACTTCCTCCCCACACGGCAACTCCATTTCGATAACCCATGAGATTTCCACCGGAAATCGCATTTCATCTCGGTTAGCAACGGCATAGTATGTCCTAAGGACGCGGTTACATAATCATGCAACGCCTGGGATAATTCCAAATTCTTCGAGTTTGGTTCCCACGATAATATTACCCTAGCCAATGTAGCATCACTTCGACTTCTCCCAGACACGCTATCCCCTTGGGATCAATGATCTCTTTTTGCAGCCATTATCCTCTCCTTCTCATTTTGATCTTCCCATGGTTTAATGCACTCTGAGATCACCACATTCACCGAATTAGGTCAGTGAGCTATCCTCAGAGTTGCATTGATATATGCAGACAAAAAACCAAATCCACCCCGGGATCATTACACATTGTGTTCCGGTTCTCTCATTCTCCCTTGTCTGTCGACTTTTGAATTAACCGAAGCGTTTATCTACCCCGATGGGAGGGGAACATGAGAGAGCACCGAATGTATGGATGATCTCGATTGGTTGCTTGTGGTGTAAACCAAAATTCCAAACCTTCATCCCTAATCCAAATTAGTAATTACTCAACCATCATAGTGGCAGGTCACGCCGCTTAATAAGTCGATTTACAACTACTGAAGAGTGTGCACCGGTCTCGTGAATATTTCTTTTTTACAAAAGTAGTTTCAGTAGTGCCGCTCGGTCTCTCTTTACATCTTGTCAAAATTACATTCACCACAAAGTGAAATAAAACATCCAAATATATCTATATTTACTAAAGTGAAAAGGACTAATCTAATTTGCATTAAATTCAACATGTCCTGTGAATCGTGCTATAGCCGTTTATGTACCAAGACAATATACATACTTCCACCCACTTCGTTTAATGTATGAAATATCTATAAAATAAAAAATAAAAAAAACATAGTTAGGTGAATTAGTTAAATAAAGAAAACATTAACAATAAAACCTCCAGTGCGTTTAAATATTCAATCTTCCTTAAGTGTACAAATTTCGGTGGATTATCGTAGGGGATAAAGTGAACCAAGTGCCCATGTTTCGGCAGAACATACTTCGAACCCCCACAATATTTTAATCTTTTCAAATAACACTTCATCGAGTTTGGATGTCAACGTCTATTAAATACACTTTTTTGAATTATTCACCTTTTAGGACTCTGTGGCGTTTACTATTTAGAAGCCACACCCCTTTCATTGAAATAGAAGTTGAATTTGACCAATTTCCCAACAGGTAGGAACATTTTTATATACATAACACTAAAGTCGTAAAATGTATTATCAACCCAAAATCAACATATTCATAAGAGTTAATTGGGCATAACTTTCCAAATAAATTCAATAACAAAACTTGATATACAACATTTAGTTAATTCTACATGTTTGTTCCATTCTTCGATATCCAGTATTATGGCCTAAGATATCCGTTTCCATTTCACTACATGAACCCAGACCCGAAAAGAGATTGTCCGCAAACCTCAAGAAAATCTTCTGCATCAAGGGCTTTCAATATTGTGTTACGATACTTGTGCCAAAAGTGAAATACACTTCAGTCGCAACCAATCGGGAAGATGAAATTTACTTTTTTAAATCATGGTATTATAACTGAACTGCTGCCTTCCTCATACACATCTCACAACACTCTCAACTATTGGAAACAAATGAAACTAACCTCTCATAGCTACTTTAAAGTAATACTCGAATGGCTACATAAACAAACATACAAGAAAAGAAAATGTAGTCACATTGAAACAAGATATACACCAAGTTCTCATTTTCCTTAAGTATATCCTTAACAAGGTAACAAGCAATAATAAAGACAATCTAGTTATTTTTGTCTTAGACGCACCCTATTGTTAAGATAAGCATATAGTAATAATCTTTCTATTTTCAAAGGATACTGCGCATTTCGTTACAATCTCAGAGACTCTGGCAAAACCATTTAATAAAAGTTTTTCTATAGGAAATGCAGTTCCCACCATCTTTAACTGTATATGTGTAAAATTCCTTGAATGGAAGGAAATGCTTCCTATTTTAGAGCTTAACAATATTGTTTTAAACCTGCAACAGTAGATCTCGTGGCTGCATTTTGAACAAATTATTCACTTTCTGTATTATGGCTCATTCAAATATTCGTGGTCCCAGACACAAATGCTGACTATCTTCATTGGAACGATTGCTCGAATTAACACATCCAAGCGTAAGCACTGCTCGCCCTACACCCACAATAGATATTTGTTGTATAATATTCTTAATTGTTAGACCAATTTTAAGTGAGCGTAATAAAGATATTCACCCTAAAATACTTTTATTAAAATGTATCAAACCCCTGTAATATACAATACAACAATTCCACAACTTACTACGTGAACTTTAACCTTGAATAGTCGTTTTAAAGTATACACCTAGTGAAGTTGATTACGTTGGCAAAATATCATCTGTCAATGTCATATATCTTAAATACGACACAAAAATACGAATGGAGAACATATATGGAGGAATTTACAAGATACTTAGTTCCGAAAAGAACTTAGGTTAATTGACTTGACTGCCAGACGTAATGTTATTTTAGTTGGTATGCGGTTTAGTCGTTTTGAGAATTTTGGTGTACCCTTATGATAACAGAAGATACAAATCAGTGTTGATAGAAAGTAGGGCAGTGCTTTAAAAGATTACTTGTGTCGTGGCACTGAAAAGAAACTTTGTCCCCAATAGAGCACGGGAAATTGGTCTTCGTCTCTCAGAGGATTTCATATTTATAACAGTGGAATCTTGACTTGGGAAAAGTAATAGTACTCGGTAATACAAGATTACTGTAACCTAACAATGTACGATTGCCAAAAATCCTACCGTGAAACCTATAACCTTTGGGAATCTATCGGATTACCTGCAACATCGAAGCTACTGATGGAAAATGCTGTTTTGTGACATTTCGGAAGATTGTGTGCATCGCTTGGGTAAATCTGTTTCTGTCCTCTTAGATGATTTTAAAGGAAAAGTCCCTAAGAAAATCGTTCATCCCGTGCGTGGGAAGTTCTGTAAACTTAATCTATACCATTATTCTATCTATACCATTATTGTTTACGGTCACGATACCCTGGGACTGTGTCGGACCAGAAAAGAGACTGTTGGCCACACCATTTAAATTGCATCGGCTCACTGTCGAAAGTGCCACGCCAATGTGTTTTTCTAGTATTCCAAACTTTTCCAACAGTCCAAATCCATATACAGAGTAAAGGAGTAAACTAACAAAATCACTCTGTACTACACCATATTTAAAAAGTGTGAAGTGCGAAATAAATAATCTCTCGTCACAAGTGCGAAATCATTGAGGTGATAAGTATACTCCTGTTGTTTTGATGTTGTGTGCATAGCTAACATTCGCAAGCAACAACATTATGTGTGTTGGGTGAACACCGAGTGAAAACAAATTAGAATGAAAGAGGTCTTTACATCTCTAATTACTACAAAGTGCAATAAAATAAATGGATAACATTAAAGTCAGAGTTAGATAAATAAAAAAAAAAAAAAAAAGGAAAATAAATAGTTTAGAAACTTATGAATAGAACCCAATGAAGTAAAATACGCGCTATTAAAAAAGAAAAAACCTCATTATAAACAAAATAAAAACACACAAGAGATATTAATTAATATTCCCTAATCTCTACGACAGCTACGGGCAAATGGAGTCGAGAGAGACATTGACATCTTAACGTAGAGCTAATTTCTTTCCTCTTGAACTGCGAAGACATGGAAGGGAGAAAGCCTACCACTAGAAAAGGCAACGTAAAAAATGACAGTAATATAATTAAAACCCCCCAAATCATTGATATGATTCGCGTCCTTAAATCTAAAAAAAAAATCGACTTCCTACATCCCACATAGCAGCTCCTTAAATTTAACCACCATCATTCATTATAACAAGCATTGGCAGGCAAGGCTGTTTAGCGAAACAGTTTATTCCATCTTCAAATTCCTTTCCACATTCCGAGGTAAAGGTTTTTCCAAGCCAATGATCCCCTTCCAGATACAAAAAGTACAGGCTATTCACTTGGGAATAGTTTCAACATCCTGGAAAAATCTTCATGAGTATACTTTTCAACCCACTCCATTTCCCCTTCTCGGAATGCACTTCGTAATTCTACATTCCAGGAATTACTGAAGCCTCTAAACAAGGCCACTGTTAAATATTATTTTAACAATTAATTCAAGGGTTTGGTATACACAAAACGTACCCCCTTTGTTTTTTTCTTGATTCTTACCAGGGGGGAGGAATATTATATAATTAAGTTTATTAAGTTCACTTAATTATCACTCTCCCTTTGAATAATTAACATCTCGTGTCTTCTCATACATATCCTTTCCTTCCCTCCAAATCACTAATTTCCCTTTACAATAGAATATCCCCAAACACAATATTAGATAATTAGTTGTATCGTCTCCGGAATCGTCCCCCTTCACCTACGGAGCCAACAATTCTCCTTAAAACCTTCCTCTCGAATGCGACTAAGAGTTCAGAGTGCATTTTATTGAGCACCCAAGTCTCGGCTCCCAGATACAAACTACAGTACTTGGAACTTCTTGAACAAGTAATCGGATTTAGTTTTTAAAATGGTCACATATCTAACCCGTCACGTTTCGTCTCTTGTGCATCACTCGAGGAGAATAGACCTGTGGCGGTTCTTTAATACATTCCCAAGGAACCGCCCATCCTCTTAAATTAACTACTTTCCAACCCACCATACCTACCTGCAATTTTGGGGCAGCGTAAGCTACCCTTCATTCTCTTTCATGTGAAAGTTAAATCTTAAGGCATGCATCACATTGAATTTTTCCGTTTATGATCCGTACCATATCTCCATCGGCTCGACTTGTCAGCAATTATAATAGATAAATACTAGCTGGCCAGCGTAATTGTTGACATTGCTGAAGCCGATGGTTTCTTGCTACGGTTCATATCCATTTATTGCCCCAGTCCCAAGGTTCGCAACACTTGCGACCAATTTCCTTTGTTGGTTATCTACCGATCATGGGATTTGGCCACTAATATGATTGACGTTAGACAATCATAACCCAAATCATGCTAACGATGCTCCGGCCTGTAAAACAAACGGAAGCTACCATAGCCTAGGTCATAGGCGAGCAAACCACCGGTTTGCTTATCGCCACGAAAAAATCTATAGCCTACAATGGCATTAGCATGAACGCCTAAGTAAACACGATGTGCATATCATCGTGAGCCTTGAAATAGCGTTTTTGTGTATCTTGAAGCAAAAAAAGACCTATTTCGTTCTCAGGCGCAGGTCGTCAAAGATTTATGGCCCTCGAAATAGCGTTTCTGTTTATTTAAGACACAGAAACCTATTTCTCCCTTCGGCGATTTTTTTTGCCATCGCATATCTCCATAATACCAATTCATTGCAGCCCATGTTTATTTAGGTGCACTTTCGTCGTCGCCGATATGCAGGCTGAAGGGCAACGTACTTGTGCTATACGCACACAGACACAATCCTTCCCTACCGATGAAATTCGCGGGCATCGAACTGAAAAATGTACATTACCTTTGGAGTCAGATTTCAGCGTCATAAGAGTGTACACGCACTATACGCGCTATTAAGTTTTTTTAATATACGGAGTCGGTAAAAAAATAATATCTTTGTGTCTTGTGCGTGATCCGGTATCAAGCGTGTGTTGAAGTCTGTCCTTATGCGGGACGTTTAAATATCGCGTAACTCTTGTCACCAAAGAGAGCAATAAATTAAGGAACCAAATAGGTGAAAAAAAAACTTGTGCCAAATAAAACAAAAAAGGAAGTTAAATCAAGTGTTTAATTTTTACCCGTTTTCGTCTACCTAGAGGAACAATTTCCAGCAATCGGTGAGTGTAATCAAAATGTGTTGGGGATTAAGTGAACCCGTGTTACGCCGACACCAACTCATATCCCCACAGATCTCCTCTGACAACAAACTATATTGGTTGCCTTAATGGCGGAGACACACCTGAATGACCGTCACAAAGTGATTCGGGATGAATATCACTTCTTCGCAAACGACACCAATCAAAGGGTAGCTTCAACTTTAATCAGGAAACTCTGATTTCAAATAGCCCAAACAAATCTGTGAGTCTCAAGTGAGAACGATTCATTAAAGTGAGAACGATAGGGCACGGCTCTCCTACACAAACTCTCGAAATACGTACAATCCCCACCCTCTCTACGTCCCCCATCACCGCATATCTTATGGTTTCAACAAATCCTTTTCGCGGGTGCTGAGAAATGTCAACTCTAACTACACATTGTTTGACTTCGACCTCTCTACCCATAATCTCAAGCACCACCTCCTAAACCATTCTCTTCACCAATCGTAAGCGGCGCTGTTTACACTTTCCTCTCTAACCTGCCTCCACCCCCCGCCCCTACTATTGCCATCATAATATGTCCTGTTTACCTTAGGTTAAGCTTAGTTAAGTTAATTCTTACGTTCTCTAGTTTGTAAAGTTATATACACTTTAGCGTATAAGTACTTATATTGCTTGAATTAAGCCAAAAAATGAGGTGTGAGCCCCACTAAACTAAGGCTATTGTGGGGGTTCTTTAAGCATCTCCCAAGAACCACCCATTTCTCTTACCCCAACTCCCCATTTCGCACCTGCAATTAAAAGGTGCAATCCACCCCATACCTGAAAAATAAGCCCACGGCAAGATTATCATCATTCCATGGCATCAAATAAATAGCATCAATTAAACCATCTCGGTTCTTTCTCTCATGAACCAATCGGTTACTATGGGCGACCACATGCCCATCAAACACAGGCCAATCCTCCCGAGTGTTCTTGTTCCAACAATCCGTTGGTCCAAAAGACACGCCATGGCAAATCGCTTGCTTATACAGCTGCAGCCGATTATCCCTGATCGGTTGCATAAGCGATAAACTAGCATCGAATTGGATGTGATCATAGTTTGTTTTTCCTAAACAATCTAGCAATAGTCATGTGGCGTTTCTACTAACGCCACTGCTACCTTTTCAACCTACCTCAAAATCTTCCCTCCTAAAGCTCCACTAATTTCATCATTTTTACCATGCAAGCGTAATAACTTCCCCAAGCATTCTCCCACCGATTGCATTATCTTTCGGTTATGCAAATAGCATCCAACATCAAGCATCTGCCCATCAAGGACATTCACGCAATTAACGCGTTATATCAATTTTCCCTAGAAGAAATTCCGTACGCCAGTACCGCATACATCAATGCATCTCAGCATTGTTCTAAAAGGAAAACATTTCGGTTGCCATACTAGATAACCGAAGTGGATTATGAAAACAATCAGCAGAACCCCTGTCTGCCTGCATTTACTGTCCCACACGTGCGCAACAGATTTTCATGTTGCACCAGTACTCACGGCTGCTTTTATGCAATCTTCAAAGCACCGGCTCAATTCGCGCTTAGCTGCCAAGAGCCGAATTCAATGCCAGTGTAAATACTCACACTGGAATTCGACCCATGACTTCATAGGAATGCAATACGCAATTAACACGGTTGTAAACACAACCATCATTGTGTAATTATCCCAAATGCATCCTAATCCCAAAGATGCTTTTTAATGAATTTTTATTCCCACGGTTCGACCACCCATGAGCTCGCATCACGAGCCAACAAGGTGATCCGCGCACAAAAGTAGTTTAGTCGATGAAAGTGTTGTAAAGGAGTCGAGCCTGATAAGTTGTCGAGTGCACACCACGAGTTTTTAATCACGAGTTGGAGTGAGTCGTCTGAGCGAATATCGCAAGTTAAGTTTGACATTGTGTAGAGTGCTGGTCGCGTCGCGTACGGTTTATTAATAACAAAGTGTCCTGTGTGTTCGATTAAGTAAGCACATCATGCTAAGCTTTCTTTGGTAAAGTGCTCCCGAATGTTCTTAAATAAAATAAACTCAAACAGATTCATATGCAACACCACATCAAGTTATCAAATTAAGGACCTATAATAAAGTTAATCTCAGAGAGAGCTTGTGTGTTTTACTTCTTGTGGACGGTCCGTCGCGGAGTTTTGTTTCCTTAGTGGACAGTGTTCGGCGGAACTATCGTTAGGAAATCTTGGTGAACTTTGCCAAGGCCGGCATAGAACCAAGTGATCCTCCTACAGTCACGTCCCATGTTTTGTTCACTAATACAAAGCATAGCGCAACTCGATCCTATCTGCCAAGAGCCGAATTCTTTGCCAGTGTAAATATTCACACTGGAATTCGACCCTTGACTCGCTATGGATTCAATCCACAATTGATGTCATTGTGTAATCACCCTGATCACCAGTCCAGGTCCCACGGTATCGTTCTCCTAAACAACCCTAGTACCATTAGCTAGGACAAACCAACGCGTATCTTAGCGTTTGACCCCCGAAATAGCGTTTCTGTTGACATAATACTCAGAAACCTAATTCTGCATCAACGAATCGCTAGCTTAAGCATAGCGACCTTTTTCGGCCGCTATACGAGCGACCATCTATTTGCACAGCTGACCTATTTGAATTCAAATATCGTTAGTCAGTTTTTGTTGTCGTTTTTCCTTATTCGACTGCAGCCGATATATAAAACACTGTTCTCCCCATGTACAGGCCCTCTTCCAGTTTGTGTGCATCTTGAATAGTGATATCCGCGCGGAACAACATCTAGAATCGTCACGAGAGTCAGATAGTAACGTTGGAACCGCGCACACGTGCCGGGGACGTTGCGTGAGTCAGATTTCTACACGCAAGGAGGTTAGTCGAGAACCTTAAATGTTAAATGTCGCCTTATGTAACGTTTTTTATACAAATCTTTCCTCCGATAAAGTGTTTTAGTCGAGGCGTAATTTTTGTGCAACTTCTAATCTAATGTGTCGCTGTTGGAATCCGTCGCCACACGCGCAGGCAAATGTAATTGCATTTTAAAGCTTAAATTAAAAACTTTGATCAATTTAAAGACTAATCGGTGTAGTAGTGTTAGGCTTAAGAACTATAATCAATAAAGTGAACCATTATATACAATTAAATAACTGTGTTTCTTCATTTTTGAATACATCAGTGTTTTGCTTTTCTGTGTTTTCCTGGAGGATCAATTTAGTACGCCTAATAGAGTATGGGATTTTATTCTGAACGTGCGTCCATGTCGACGTGCTAACAGATACCCCTACACTATGTGGTCATGGTCGCTACATATACCGACTAACAAAAGCGCACTTCAATAAACAGCACAACTTAACACACCAATTCGACGAGGTCACAATAGGTGGCGCTTTAAACGCGGCATATCACTTGGGGTGAGTCCTCAATAAACTGCAACGAATGAGTGCTCTCGTCTTGGTTGGGCGAGCCTCATATAAATATCTGTCGCCTATGTGGGAACAAATCATATTACCTTCATGGTTTATTGACTACTTCCTAGTTTCGCCCCGACCCCAGTCAAGAGGAAATTGTAAAAACGACTGCCTCATTCTCTAACCACCAGGCACTCTGCATAAAAATAAATATGCAACAGTTCAAGCCAGACATCGTCGAACGCAGAAAATATAGATCCTTTAGAAAAACTGACGGAAACGGTTACGGAATTTTATAGATGGGAACCTAAATAATTCCCAGACCCACAAATCGCAACATTCCTAATGGCGAAATAGGATAACATATTTTCACCGTTAATTCGGCTGTCCACAAAGCAATAGAAGCAGACTCCGCACAAATTCCACCCCATATGAGAATATATAAGGATCTTCCAAATCACATAATGGCACTCTTAGGCACAAAAACCACTGTCAAGAAGACTTGAGAGGTTGTTCCATTATTCCCATAATAGAAATATTGGTGACGATACCATTACTTAAAATAATAATTATAAAACAAGTATCCAATTGAATAAACGAGTATACTCAAAGACGGCCCTCTGTAATCAAACCCTGCCTTTTGAATACGTAAGTAGATTCTTAGGAATCCCAAAAGATTGCCCCAATCAATAAACTCAAGTGAAAAATATTACACTGACTCACCTCGACTAGATAATCACAACGCTAGGTCAACACTCTGAGGCCATTTTCCGATCCCACTTTCCGAATTTTGATACACGTCTAAAAATGTGGGTTGAAGAGAAGGTCGCTGAATTGGTGGAACAAAAAACTGAGCATTTAGTGGAGTTCAGTAGAGAAATATCTGCTTAAAATCCAGAGCCTCCCCAAGGATACACCAGCAAAGAGAAAGTTGCCTCTATTATTAAAAGTTTAATGGCCAAGAATTCGGCAGACGCGGACCACCTGAAAAATTGCCCCATAATTAATCGGATTTGCTTGATGGGAATTTCGTTGTGTTAATTAACCTGTGTTCAATCAACACACCAAATTATTTTATGAGTACCTGTGAAAATTCATAAAATTTAAATGTATAAGCAGACAAGGCATAGTAAACAGAAACGGCATCACGAAACAATATTATATATAAAATATACTAGCACAATACAATACACAGAATAAGATGTATAAAATAAATTAGTGTTGCCGACCACGAATTGACACTTTTATAAATACGGTCGTGTTATGCATATCCATACAAATGTCGGGAATGAATCTTTGCACGTAATCTGTTGATTACTTGCATAATTCAGTTTGACGTCATTGATTGCACTGCTTAAATTTCCGCAACAGACATTTGAAACGACGGCACAAAAAAACGCAAAACAATGAGGCAAGAAGAGAAATTATTAATTGAACCAGAGATTTCAATTTTGGGTGATTCAATGTAATCTTTTCGTGATAAGAGCGCGTGGCAACATCATAATGTTCTTTTCCACAAATCGACACATGGGTAAAAACGGCGATATGTACCAAACCACGAATCCCAAAGCGTCTTAGAATAAATCACCCAAGTTTGGCATTGGCATCACTGCCGATTACCATATGAACCAACCAATCCTTGTAAGAATGTTCGTACAACTTATTAACGGCGGTAGCGTTTCCGCTGTTTTTTTTTTTTTAATACTTGTCAGGAGAGGCGTCTCTATAGCACCGACATGGCGCCCCGAGAGGCCACAAAATAACCATTGCAGTTTTCTTAAACAGTTGCATGTTGTAACGTTCCGGGAACACTCGCGCGGGGAGGGAATTCCACAGGTGTCACGCTCTGTAACGGAACGAGTTCCAATGCAGTGATGTTCACGCCGTCAGGAGATGAACCGCAAAATGGTGCGATCCGCCGGATTGTCTTGTGGAGTACATATAAACCGAATTGCGCGGAACAATACCACGAATCTCCGAAGAACAGTACCCGTGATAATATCTGTAAAACAGACCGAGGACGGCCACGGCTTTTCAATCTTATAGCGAATGTTGTCCCGACGTCAGCGGTTTGTCCCCGATCAAGCGGATCGCTCATCTCTGTTTGCTCTCAATTAGGTCGAGTGTATGTTTAGGAGCGAGGTCCAAATATGAGAGCAATATTCGAGCCTCGGTCTAATTTGGGATTTATACAGAAGAAGAAGTTGAGCCAGAGTAAAATATTTCTTTGCTCTAAAAAGATAGGTCAGATTTACAGAGGCGGACCTGGCGATGTTCGACAGGTGTTTATGCCACGACAGATTCCCACAGACGCCGAGCAATTTTATGCTTACCCTAGATACGAGGTTCTGGCCATTCATCATCAGCTGTGGAATCTGTTACGGACCTCGCCATCCTAACACCTACCAACTGCCTTTCGCAAATTTCCCCTCTCTGCCTGTAAAGGGAAAACTAATCATCAAGTAGTTAATTTGCATAAACATTAATAATAAAAAACGGCTTTGGCGCCGAATAAAAAATAAACGTCAACGGCGAAAATAGAAAAAAGATTATTCGACGTAAAACTACGAACGAGTACAGTCGCCCAATACCGATATAGAACAACAACAAAAAAAAAAAAAAAAAACAGCTAACACTCCAAAGAGAAATATAACGAAGACGACCGCATCAACATCTGCAGTCCTAGTCAGGAAAAGTCGCCCCAGGTTAGCGAAGCGTAACCCGCAGCAATATATAATCCTTGATTCCATACCAGCGGCAAGAGCCCCGACGCGATCCTCTTAATAATCTCTCGCAACGTCGACAACATCAAGATCATCAACATAATCAACAACCAACAGTAAGCTGAATAGGGGAGCACAAAACTCAACGCCCCCTGCAACCTGCCAGCAGCAGCTACAGCGACCGCTCTACGGTCAATACAAGTAAGTCCTTTCATCATCATCATCATCATCATCGGCACTACAACCGCGAACCGGTCTTGGCCTTATTTAGCAAGTCTTGAGTGTTACGGATTCGCATTCGAAACAACTGGCGAATTCGCAATATTTAAATTTGTGGCATTACCTTTAACAATGTCAGCAATCAGCTGACATTTATGAATTCTGTTGGTTGTCACTTGACAACCATATTTTAGTTTGTTTTCTGTCTTGGATTTTAGCTGTTGACAAAGATAGTCGCAACCATATTTCATCTGAATATATTAAATTAATCAATAAATAAAAGTCAGAATTATTAACAGTAAATCAACCACGTTTCATTGAAGTAGTCTGGTGGACGTTTCTTTCCTGGATTGCGCATTCAACATAGGTATTCAGGTCACATTTTCATTCAATATTACCATTTGGTTTCAGGAATCATATTGCTGACGCCATTGCTGTGTTGTCGTACACCATCGATAATTCAAATACCAGGAGACACCATCGTGTTCCAATCGAGTGTGATCAGCGCTTGCCTGACACACAAATCTCTTTGGCCAGGAGACACGTGTTCTTGACCGCGTTGTATTCAACGCTTGGTGGATACAACAAACACCGGGCAAGGTCATTAGTCTTGCGCCAGAGGCTCCCCGACGGGGAATCGAACCCTGGTCTCCCGCGTGACAGGCGAGTATACTAACCACTATACTATCAAGAAGCCAAGTAAGTAAGTCCTTTAGTTACCTTAAATATATTACTAATATATTACTTAAATTAAATCGTGTAATAATATTATAGCAAACCGATGATTCACTTTTTTTTTGATGTTGTATACTGTGTCCTCGTTGCATTAAAGTCAACGAGATTGGCACTTTCCCCACTGCAGGACCTCATCTAGATCCCGATTCAGAGAGTCGATCTGTCTACATCTCAGCTGGTGCGACGTTGATGCACTAATCGGCCGATCACTAAAAAAAAAAAAAGGAAACAACCGTACTATCGTTCGCAAAACTGTTTTCTTTGTTATCCGTTGACTCCAAAAAATCATTTATGTTAAGTGAAAACAAGGTTGAAGCCAAAATAGAACCTTGACGCACCCCGGATTAACAGGATACAGATCCAAACATTTGCGTCCACAACAATCCGGATCGATCGATTTTCGAGGAAGCTCCTCGCCCAGTCGCAAAGCTGTTGCAAAATTCCGTATGAACGATGCTCGGGAAAGATCTGTAACAGACGCGGTCAAAAGCCTTGGAGATGTGCAATGCGTCTGCCCTTAACTCACCATGCCCCTCAATCGCAAATGTCCGTATATCGGTTATAAAGGTCAAAAGGTCTACCGTGGGCCGCTTGCCACGGAATCCGTATTGATGGCACTCAGAAGTCCGTTGCACTCTAAATACTTAATTAACTCGGTGTTGATGACCTTTTCCATCACCTTAGTTAACATAGGCAGTAATGCTAACGGCCCATTATTTTTTGGGAGACACTTTGTCCCCCTCTTTTGGATTGGCTCCACTTGAGCGATTGGTCGCAAATGACCTCCATACATAAGACAAGAAAAGAGTCTGACAAGAACCGGCGATAGGTCTGGAGCATAGTTATTAAGGACTATTGCTGGTATTGTGTCCGGGCCGGTTGCCTTCCTACTGTCAAGTCCACGTAGAATGGGTTGAATAATATGCCAATGCGATCACAGGTGGTTTCAAAAGACCGGCATCGAGGTTTGAATTTGTGGGAAATAAGTTCGCGAACACATTAGGTTTATCTTTTCAATTTGTGAGTAATGTCCCGCTGCCCGTCACTAACGGCGGAAAAAAGGACGAGGGGAAGTTACTGCTGACAGCCCTTCCTATTGACCAGAAGGGGCGCGAACCAGTTGGGCACTAAAGGTGGATATTGGTCATTCTGTCGTTGTAGGCATTCTTCGCGGTATCAAACGCCTGGTTGCTTAACGAACAATATAATGTTAGTTTTGTTTTTCACGCTTGCGACCGAGGTTATATATTTTGAATAATAATTATTTTCTTGTTCACACCTTACGAAAGTGATTTTTACGCACTTTTATTTGAATTTTATTTTATGCACTGTGTTGAATGTTGAAAATGTTGAATTTTCACATTTATTTTTCGTTTTGTTTGTTTGTTTTTGATGTTCTTTGTTTTAATTGTCACAACACATCATGTTACTGTTTTGCCTTTTCGTGGCTTCTTTCTTTTTTATTAGATTATTTTCATATATATTAATTCAGTGTTCACTTGACGTTCGAACGGCAAAGACGTTTTAAATCGCGCTCCTCGCCACACATTGAATACACATACAAAAAAAAAACAAAACAAAACAAAACTGAAAGTAAATAAACGCGTACGCATGTTCTCTATCAATAGTGCTAAGTGAATAGTGTAAATGAAAAAAAGTGCAAAAAACAACGACAAAAAGCGTGTGAAAAACAAAACAAAAAAAGGTGTAAAATAATACATAATATTAATAATGGACACTACATCATTCAACCAACAAAATATCCAGCTAAGTAATACGAATAACGGCAACATTATGACGTATGAACAGCTAGCAGCATCATACCAACAACAAGCAGCTATGTGTCAACAACAACGAGCGATGATAAATCAAATGCTTCACAAAATCAACACAATGGAAAACCAAATGCAATCGCAGGTATATGCCACTATCCCATTGCCAACAGAATACCATACAGATGAAGAAGAGCTGGAAAGGGAAACTTTTACAGTTTATAAGAAAAGAAAAACTGACAACAGTCATATACAAATTAACAATACCAACTGTAAATAATATGAAGTCAGTTCGTGAATCAACAAATGCGGTTACAAAAGAAAGGAAAATTCCCCTGCCACCACAAATCAATGTGAGGAATATAAGGGATTTTAATGCATTTATAAATGCTATGTTGTCTGTAGTGAAAGACAAAATTCAATTTAAAGCATTATCTAATAATGATATAAAAAATAACATGCGACACAGAAAATGCTTACAGAGCAGTTAAAGAGAAATTACAATCCCTTAAGACGGATGTAAGAACCCAAGACTTAGAGTATCATACCTACCAACTAAAAAGTGAGAGACTATTTAGATTCGTAATCAGAGGACTTCCAGCTTCAATGTCCATAGATATGATTGCAAACGAATTATGCTCACTAAACCATAAAGTGGTAAAAAAACAAACATCAGGAAAAGCGCCACGTCAAATAATGGAGAAAAAATCTTTAAAGACTTTCCATTGTTTTATGTCGATATAGTTCAAAAAGAGAATAACAAATCAGCGTATGAAATCCAAGAAATATTATGGTGCAAAGTATCGATTGAACCACCCAAAAAGGTCAGATCGATACCTCAATGTAATAATTGCCAACAGCTTGGTCACACCAAAAATTTCTGCAACTATAATTCAAGATGTGTTAAGTGTGCTGGGCCTCACCACACGACCCAGTGCTCGAAACAAAGCAACAGTATAGCAACATGTGCGCTTTGCCACAAGAATGGCCATCCAGCTAGTTACAAGGGATGCTCAGTGTATCAGAAAAAACTAAAAGCACTGTGGCGGTTCTTGCGAACGCCACTGCTTACCTGCCCATCTACCACCTGGTAACCGCTTTTCATAAGCGTCCGGTTTCAACAAAGCGTGTACTTACCTGCATTGGTTATTCCTATAACCACGAAAAACCTGTAAAGTACAATGTCTGCTGATACGAAAATTATATCAGCAATAACAGACATTCCCTACATTGGCATATAGAAACCTGAAAAGCATGACTTAGCTGCTCATAACGACCAACCACCGCTGCAATGCTTAACTGCGCTGAAGAAAAACACCAACAGCAACACAAGCGTTTCTATAGGAAGGGCAAATTGGTCGCACATCTAGCAACCAACAACGAAATGTCTCCTAAGAAGTCGGCTATAATGCCGCAAGTGATATTTCTTCCTTTTGGTTCTTTCATGCTGCCCACATCGGTCGCTAAATCAAGCCACACGAAATGGAAACTCGCACCAAGACAGCAAAAAGGCATCGAGAACTCGCCAGTGTAAATACACACACGACGGTTCGACCTTTGTCAACAACAACATGCGCACGATCAGCAATCATGCTACACGTAGTCGCTGATCGTGTAAGCAACCCTTTTCAGGATGACTTGCCCAGCTGCGAAGGTTGTTTATTTTCATTTAACTTCCTGTTCATGGTTCGCATGCTGGGCGAGACACGCGGTGAGCAACCAAAGGGGATCATCGTGTGTGTGCGTTTCAACCCTTCTTTGGTGGTACACCAATGCGAAAAGGAAAATTAACAAATATGGTCATCGAGGCTATGGACGGAATTTTGGTATTCTGTCGCTTCGGTGGCAATAATCAATCGCGTCTTGGATTCCGTGAGGGCAAGTCGTGCCCTCCCATTAAATAAGTTGACTGGTGACTGTCGTTTAGATTGATTGTTAATCATGAACGGAGTACTTTTGACATTTTAATTAATTTTTACAAATATTAACTTAGTGCACACAGATCATCAAAATACCTCTGTACGACCTAAAATCTGTTTTGTTAGATTGATTGTTAATCATTAACTGTGTACTTTTGCCATTTGGATTCATTGTTACAAAATATTAACTTAGTGTACAAAGAGAATCAAAGTACCTCTGTACGACCTAAAATCTGTTTTGTACGGTAGCTCTGTGCTACCTCAATTATTAACTGTGTAATCTTTGTAATTATTTTTAGTTTACCACTATTATTGTTGATATTACAATAAAGGAACCAATAAATATAACGAAGATGAACCGATGGTGTTTCCATAACTAACGAATAAGAACACCACAGAGACATAAGTGAACAGATACAACCATCCCCGTACGACGAAATAGTGAAGAACTTGGGGGAGTCTTGGTGAACCAGTGTCAGGCTTACAACTACTAAGACCGATACCTCCATTGCACAGCATCCAAAGAAAACTACAGTCACTCAAAGACTGCAATCCAAAAATACAGAGCGAGCGGGGCCAACCACAACCGATACTAGCAACACACAAATGAACAACAAACCAAATGAGAAAACAGATAATAAAAACAGACAACAACCTGTCAATAACGAGCCTAAGATCATGGATATGATGAAGATGCTCAGTGTATTCCGGGACGACATCAAAAAAAGCATCAACCAGCTAGCAGAAAGGGTAGATAAACTTGAAAATTTTCAAAAACTACCGACTAAGAAATCCAATAAATAAAGACAATGAGTAATCGGCTCCTAAGAATAATCACTTGGAACGCAAATGGGCTCAACCAAAGGGCTCAAAAATTAGAAATATTTATAAGTGAGCACTACATGGATATTACGTTGATATCAGAAACACACTTTTCTCATATGAGCTTCATAAAAATCAGGGGTTATATGGCCTATTGGACTACGCACCCCGGCGACCGTGCCCGTGGAGGTACAGCTCTGATAATAAAATAAATATACATCACTTCCAACAAGAAGATATAAAAGAAACTTTTATTCAAGCCTCAATTGTCACTATCAACCTTAATGGAGCTGATTTAAATGTAGGTGCTGTATATTGCCCACATAGGCACACAATCTCAAAACAACAATTCACGGATATCTTCAAGAAGCTCGGACCAAGGTTTATAATTGGTGGAGATTTCGATGTCAAGCACACTGCTTGGGGGTCAAGGTCGATTACTCCAGGCAAGGGAAAAGAATTGCTTACATCCAAGAAGCAAAGTGCGAATTTCATTCGTCTTGTTCACCAACATACTGGCCTACTGATAGCAACAAAGCTCCTGACCTGATCGATTTCTTTATTTCGAAAGGAGTGTCATCGAATTATATTGAAACGGATAGTTTAGTTGATTTAACGTCTGACCACACTCCAGTACTACTATAACTGAATCAGCTGTTCCCAGAAAGAACAGAAAACTAAATCTTACGAACAAATATACAGATTGGGAAAAATTCCGAACAGAGCTTGACAATCAGATTGAATTAAATGCTAAACTTCAAGATTGTGAAGAATTGGAACAACAAGTACAACAATTTATCGAAACATTGAAAAGCGCAGTCGCAACAGCAACTCCGGTTCCAAGTGATAAACCAGAACCAGCAACCACATACCCTATTGAGATTAGAGATCTAATCAAAGACATGCGTAAAGCTAGACGAACCTGACACAGATCCAGACACCCTAACGATAAAAAAGTATTCAACAAGGTGAGCAATCCAGTTAACAAATTAATTAAAAACCATAAACAGAGTTGTATAGATGAGTGTCTAAGTGAACTAAGTCCGTCAGCGGATACGGATTACTCTCTCTGAAAGGCAACACGTAAATTTAAACGTCCCCTTATTCAAGTGCCAAAAGATACGCTGGGACTGTGGGTACGCAGAACTGAAGATAAAGTTGAGATCTTTGCACAACACCTGGCTTCAGTGTTGAAACCACACAACATCCACAGTAGTATTGATCCTTCACCCAGGTATCAAACTGAGCAAACAATCAAACCAGTGACCCCAAGGGAGATTACCCAAGAAATCGACAGAGGTTTGAACCACAAAAAAGCACCAGGCATCGATGCAATATCACCTGGCGTGTACAAGGAATTACCTCGAAAAGCTGTCATTATGCTAACATATCTGTTTAATACTTGCTTTCGACTAAAATACATTCCAAATTCATTCAAGACAGCCCAGATAATAATGCTGAAGAAACCAGAGAAACCAGCAGAAGAAGTAACGTCTTATAGACCCATATCGCTATTGCCATCCATTTCAAAACTGTTTGAGAAAATATGTGGGGTTGAAAAAGTTATTGTTGCCAGCGTATGGCACGGTTTCCACTTTTAGCCCAACACTTGTCCACAGAAAAATTGTCCACAGAAGGAGGGCAATAAATGAAAATGCACTGGTGTTGACTTGATGTTAATCCTTTTTTATTGGTATTGTCGTGTTTTCCTTTTTACTTAACTTGTAACTTTGTATTAATATTAGTAAATTGTTTTTTTTTTATAAATATTATTTTAAGACAAAGCACTTCTTTCTCGACACGGTGACCGGGTAACTCAAAAGTTGACTCTTCCGATTTGCTTTCGATTATCGACTTTCTTGCGGCGAGATTGTCCGCATGGTGATGGTAACTGACTTATGCTTGAACGCTCGATGTAGCGTCCGCACGCGATGGGGAATGAATAGCGACTCATGAATTAAGGTGGAAATTCTGTACTTCACTTTACACACAGGACAACCAAAACAGACCACGCCTATTGTTCTCTCAGCTTCGCTCGTTGAAGTGTGGTAACTTCAGTTAATTGGGTAATTGACGGACATGGAGAATGAGAGAACAGAAACATGATGTGCTTTGATCTCGGAGTAGCTTTGGTTGTGTGTGTTGATATCAGATGCAGCTACTGACATGACCTACTGACCCAGTGGTACGGCTATGGTGTAGTCAGAGCGCATTGAACTGTGTAAAGACAGAATTTCAGAGGAGAGGAAAACCTAGCTGATGTTATTCACCTGCATAAAGAGATCATTGATCCCAAGCGAATGGGTGATCTAGGAAAAATCAATAGGACGCCGCGTCGGCTGGGGATATAATACCATGGGGAAAACTCTGTGGAATGTTGGTAAATACCCAAGTCAATGGATGATGATGCAACCGCGTCGCTTGTTTTGACTTGGTTGTTGCTAACCAATACGAATGGAATTTCCGGTGGAAATCCCATGGTTAGAGCAATAGTGTTGCCGTATTGCGAAGATTGTAGCTAAACTCAATTATGCATTATCTGCATAGGATAATGAGTTTAGCTATGCGTCTTTGGGGAAATTATGTATTTCAGGTGAATAACATATGAGGGAAATGGATATGTATGACGCGCTGAAAGCGGTCGAAATAAGGTGGACATTGGGGTTGGAATTGTGGGTTGGTTCTCCATGTAGAATAGAGAAACCCCACAAATACTCCTCAAGCGACTCAAGCCTCTCATCAATATTCCAGACTTTCAATTTGGCTTTAGGTTTAAACACTCAACTATTGAACAAGTTCACCGCGTGACCACAGCAATAGAAAAGGCTTTCGAAGAAAAGAAATATTGCCCAGCTGTCTTTCTTGATGTCTCCCAAGCGTTCGACAGAGTATGGCATGAAGGTCTTATATATAAAATGAGTAAACTTGTTGGAGACGGAGCAGCACTCGATGGCAACACTGGTGCAGGCACCACTGAAATGCTGTCCTGACAAACAAATGTCAGCAAACAGCAGACATTTCAATTATATTAAAATGAGCTGTCATTCGTCGTAAAATCATAGCAAGAGACACAGTTCTCAAAGGAATCAATTCAATCAAACGTAAATGTTCAATAGTTCAATAAAATAAAGAGAAATAGACTTAAAGGCACAACAGAATACCACCGTGTTCTTTTTACATTAACTGGAGGATTCTTCTTGAGGTTCCGTCAACAGTCCATCCAACTAAAGGTATTCGTTTCCCTTTTTCCTTACATTTGCAATTGTTTCAGGACGACAACAATCGACCGTTATATACCGTGCTGGTGGTCCCCCACCAGAAGCAGTTGTTGGTGGAATTTGCAAGGCGCAGTCTGCCGTTCGCAAATTTACATATTGGCCGACCGAGTGCAAAACAAAACTGTTTCCAGCAAACTATTGCCATCTACTCGAATCATACTTGTCTGATAGAACCTTCAAAGTAACACACGAAGGATCTCACTCTAGTTTCTATCCAACAGAAGCAGGCGTACCACAAGGCAGTGTCCTGGGACCTTTCCTCTACTTACTATACACAGCAGACATCCCAACAACCAAGAACACATTCATAGGCATCTTTGCAGATGATACAGTTATAATATCAGCTGACGAAAATCAAAAAAAAAGCTACACAACAATTGCAACAGGTACTCAACGAAATTACCACTGATTGGAAAATTAAACTCAACGAGATGAAATCTATTCACGTAACATTTACATTGCGACGATCAGATAAGAATATTTCTACATATCTCAACGGAATTCCAGTTCCCAAAGCAGATTCAGCGAAATATCTCGGTATACATCTAGATAGCAGACTAAACTGAAGACATCATGTGAAACAAAAAGCTGAGCAAATAAAGCTGAAACGTAGACAGATGTATTGGTTAATCGGGAATCACTCTCAACACAATCTCTATTGTAAAAGATTGATCTATCAATCTATCATCAAGCCGATCTGGATATATGGAATCCATTTATGGGGCTGTACAAAGCAATCCAATAGAGATATAATTCAACGAAGCCAGAATAAATTCCTTCGCATTATCACGAATGCCTACCGTTTTGTGACAAATCAGGAAATTCATGATGACCTAGAGATGAAATGGATTTATGAAGTTATCCAAGAATATGCTGTCAAACACGAAAGACGCCTACATAATCATACCAACGTAGAAGCTATTCAACTCTTGGATATTACCCACGAATTGAGACGGGTAGGACGGACGAAACCTCATGAATTAATATGTTAAAATCTAACATACTAAAATCGAGTTGGGAGCTGAACACTCGCCCAGTAAACCCTTACACGCTCTACTTAATTAAAATAAATTAAGTACAATTTAAACCTAGTATTAAATTAAATTGTTAAGATTGTACTATTCATATCCAATAAAGGATGTTATTAAGAAAAAATATATATATATATTAATTTTGTTTTGACTGTTTTTATCACTTTGAAGCAGCAGCACTTTATATATGTCACTCAAGAAAAATTACAACAGTTTGATAAACTTTTGTTTCGCGAAACTATCTTATAGGTCGATTTAAGAAGAGAGCACAAAACTCCTCTTAACGTGCGGCTGTAATGTCCGCTACGAGGTATGCTATCACACTGAAGATATTTTCTATATTATGTATACCATCAAACATTAAAAATCCCGAAGTAATTGTTTTTGACGCTTAGCATTCGTTATAACAAACTTGTTATCGAGCAAATTTATATCACTCTGGAAAATCAAATGATTCATCGCAGATTCATTAATACTCTCTAGGATTATTAAGTAAGTAGACGAATTGCGACAATCGCAATGATGCCCGATTGAAGTTTACGCTAATCAAGGATTCCACTGGCGAAATTAATATTCGTTATTGAACCATTGTAGCAAATTATAAATACTAAACTTTTGCTGTGAGAATCCCATTGTTGAGGTCCGGCGCCGTGCTTCCTCGGTTGAGGGAAGAGCGGGGACCTTTTATTTATTTCTTTTACTTCTTTTAAGGAACTTCTGTACGCGCAACAATCTTATTAGATATCTTGATTCTAGATTTGTTGTGATGGCTTTGGAATCAGATGTAATGAAGTTTTTATCTATCTCTTCACTATACACTTGTGTACACTAAATTATTGTCAATCAAAACACACTTTTTTCTTTATTTAAACTATTTATTTAAACTCAATTAATTTAATTGTTATCGTGGTTACATACTGTATTACGAGGATACACTTCGTACTCGTTCACTTCACTCGCTTAACCAAATCCTTCTTTTAGATCTCTTTTAACTTACACCGAAAATATTCTCGTCACTTTTAAATTTTACACGAGAAGACAAGCAAGAACGCACTGCACCACTTTACTCAAAAAGAACCCTGACCGTCTCACCCAACATCAAAAAACCAACTCCAAAAAGTCTCCCGTCTCGGTCGAGATTCGTAAACCAACTCGTTGTTATCTCACCGTCTCGGTCGAGATTCAAAATTCAACCCGCCAACGAAGACCTGTTTTTTGTTCATCCTGAAGGTCGAAGGATATGGCATTTCTTTCTTTATCTTTTCCGGCTTGGATTCAAACGCGGAAACACAAAGAGAAAAATCAACAGAGGATCGTGCACATTTATAATCCTCTATCTTGATAGGCGCTAAACGAATGTGTAATTCGTTTTATGATGCCTGTTGTTTGTTCTAGCCGACTCGGTAAGGATCCCTTTTGTAAGGATACGTTAGGGAATACAAATAGAGAATTGTGCTAATGAGCATTTCTGATTCTCTATGTTGTTTACTTTAGCCGAATGGGCAAGGATCTTTTAAGTGGGGAATCAATACAAAGGCGAATATTTTCCTTTTGTTTGTTTTAACTTAATTTTGTTAAAACGAAAACTGGCGTTGGTTGTTTTAATTGTTTTAGATAACCATTTTTCTGAGGTCTCGTAAAATTGCTGGCGCGCAATTTTTTATGATACTCAATGGTTTTGTTTGAAGGACGGCATCTGGCGTGCACATTTGGCTCTTAGGGGTTTTTGTGGTGAACCCTTGGTTCAATTATTATATTTCCCAGTTTTTTATGTGAGCAAATTGAACGTTTAGTTCAATTTGCTTGGAGTTTAATTGATTAGCGCAAATCGAACTTTTAGTTCGATTTGCTTGCTATCAATTTATGCGGGACGAGGTGTATGGGGTAATGCTTTGATTTAGCATTATGTCACATCCTTTAAGTGGATGTTTTTGGCGTGTATCGCCGTTGGTGGTGGAGACTAGCTCCAAAAGGGTAATTTTTATGGGATGGTTGGTTGTGGTCGTAACACAGATAACGCATATCCAGAAGGCCTCTTCCAAATCAAACTTTCTTTCCAGTATTTAAACAAAGATCGGTCTTTGATATTTGAAAGCATTGTTTCCGATTAAGTGGTTGTGCTTAATAAGTATTTTCCACTGAGCTCATATTACCAGCCATTTTAACTGCTTCCGAATTCAAACTCACAACTAACGTTCAAAACTCAGCTGACTGTTTACTCAGCTATTTAATTTCAAAACTGTTTCTTCTCCACCGACTCGCTTCCAATATCAAACTAACTGAACTGAACTGAATTGATTTTACAAATGAATATTTTCTCTACTTATAGAACATTGTGTTCTAATTTGCTGTAAATTATAATATGAACAAAACAAATTTTCTCAAAGTATTCCTTTAGTTTCTGTGACTTTTAAATTGAATAAAATTTGAACGAAAATCAAAGTGCTCTGTTTTGAAATAAAAAGGGGCAAGTTATGAAAAGAGGCATGTTATTAAATGTGCTGTAACTGGCAATATTGTGAATATTTATGAATGGTATGTATTAAGTGAGAATGTAATATATGTTAAGGGAAGTTTTTAAGGATGTGTAAGGAGATTCAGTGTTAAATTTAATAAAGGGTAGTATTCTGGAATACAACACCATCATTGTTGTTTGTGTTTCAAGCTCTTGTTTTTGTTTTCCCTTTTTCCTCAACAAAGACAACAACAAAATTGGACAACTGCATTACTTCTTGATTTTCAAAAGAATGTAAATTCTGAAAAATGCATTTGAATAACAGGCAAGTTTTTACGCCCATGAAACCAATGTTATTATCCTTAGAAGTTCAAAAGTTGTTGAAAGTGCATATGTAAAAAATGCATATAACTTACCCCGAATTACGACCGCCCATTACATTGTGCTATTCATGTTCGCTAATACAACTGATATCTCATGGACAGGATTCCCACACGGGATCTCAAACAACAACTGTGCGGTTATGCACACATTGTGTATATCTGTGCCCAGCTAAAGTTTACCTCGTAAGCATTTTAATCGGAACTAGTTTCCCCATTCCCAATGCACAAGTTTGTGTTATAAAAAGGCAGCACAGATAAAAGGCGGAATTGTATTCAACACTGAGAGCCTATGCAAACATACGGGAAATTTATTGAACTGCGCGAGAAATAAAAAAGACACTAGCCCCAACACAGCCGAGAGTTGAAAACATATATGAAACGCAATTGTAATTGGGAGTTGAAAGCTCAACTCTGAAAATATGAAATCAAAAATCTCAACAAAAGATTTGCACTCGACGATGAGTAGAGTATTTGGATTTGTAAGGACTTTTCATAAGCCGATTCAATCACATTAATTACTTCCCTGCAGTATCACGATCTCAGATCCGACTGAACGTACCGTTCAGAGAACTTGATGGAGTCAAGTGTACGCAGTGAACCCAAAAGTTATCTCTTGATTATTTTTCTACTCTGACGGTTATAAACTACAAAATCTTGAACACAACTTGTGTATATTAAAAGAGGATATATGAATATCGTTTTGAAAGGTATGTCGTATATCAACATCGGCTGTCCTAGGGGTAGTTTTACGGCGGAGGCAATACTTGGGATGGCTTTACGCTGAGCTACAATTAAGGATTGTCTTACCGCTTTATTATGAAGGCAGCATTGAGAATACAGGCACAAAGAATGTACAATATAGGCAATCCTTCAGAATGCCGAAATCGCACCACATGAAATCATTTCCAATTTTATTTGTACATTCCATATATAGCAAACTTATACACTATCCCACTGAATACACTCATTGCTTTAAGAAATAAATCTAGTAAATCGAATCTAATTTAAGAAACAAAGCGACTATTAAATATATATCCATCCATCAGTCGTATTGTGGCATTTCTAACAGATACACACAATACATAGGCAAATAGTGAAGAACACCGTACGAAAATCGAATAAGAAAATGCATCAGATCCGTATACCATAGCGATAACATAACAATTCAACATCAGTTGAGTGCACTTGAGTTTAGAAATCGAATTCGTAGAAACGGCAGTGGCCTGATGTGTTGAGCATTGATTACATTTTTAGTGATTCTGTCATAGCGTCAGTTCGAATCACACGTTCTTCACTATCGTTGCAACACGCTATAGTACAATGCAAAGAAGATATCCAACAGTCCCCTAGCATTTGCTTCGCACCTTAATAGTGATTTAGATTATATTTGTTAACACAGTGTAATTCTGAGTTAGAGTTCCGTAACTACGCATTAACACTGAAACTTGCCAAGGATTCATTTGTGCAATTGCTCTAAGTTCATAACATCTACAACTGCGAATATCAGCAAAATAACCAGCACCGATGCACTTTTGACTCTTACTGATGAAGGATAACAAATCACTGTTCCTACAATGGGACACAACCCATGCAAGATCTCTCCACTGAAGATTGAGCAAATAATATCCCATCCGAACATAACGACTCCGAGCGAGGTAATTAGCTAGGGTAATAAATCGCACGCGAGTAATGTATGTAAAAGAGATATCGCAGAAGTGTAAATACCCTAACGATCATCGGCGTATCTTCAGCTACATGGACAGCATCGTTGCGACTAAGTGTGTTGGGCGCATTCACACATTACGAGGGTTGCCTTTTATATTTCGGGATTAGAGAACAAAAACCAATATTGATTATTGTAAATCACTTTATTGTTTTTCAACATATTCCCCATGAAGATCTATACACTTTTGCATGCGTTTGAACCGATTATCGAAGCACTTTTGCCACTCTGATTGAGGTATCTCCAACACATGCATTCTGAATGCAGCAACCGCTTCTTCAGGTGTCGAAAAACGTTGACCTCTCAATTTGTTTTTTACGTACGGGAATAAAAAGAAGTCATTCGGTGCCAAGTCAGGACTATACGGCGGATGACCCATCAAATCGATGTTTTGGGTGCTCAAAAATGCAGTTGTCGCAGCCGATGTGTGAGTGCTCGCATTGTCGTGGTGAAGAGTGATCCGTCTTCGGCGGTTGGTCTTCCTGATTTCTTAGAAGACAACTGGCAAACAAATGGTTGTGTACCACTCAGAATTGACTGTTCTGCGTTGTTCTAGTGGTACGATTGCGACATGTCCAGTTTTTCCGAAAAAACAGGCGACCATTTGCTTGGAAGTGCTTCGTGCGCGAACAACTTTTGTTGGATTTGGTTCATCTTGAAACACCCAGACAGTCGACTGCTGTTTACTTTCGGGCTCATACGCGTAAATCCACGATTCATCACCTGTCACGATGTCATAGACGTGTTTCGAAGCACCGCGACCGTATTTTTTGAGCATTTCTTTCGACCAATTGACACGAGCCTTTTTTTGGGCGATTGACAAATTGTGTGGGAACCAACGCGAACAAATTTTTTTGACAGTCAAATGTTTATTCAATATTGAATGTATGCTGGTCCCACTAACGCCTAAGGTTGTCTCAATCTCACGATAGATCACATGACGATCTTCCAATATCAGTTCGAGCACAACATCAATGGTTTTCGGAACAACAACTGATTTTGGACGACCTTCACGAAATTCATCTTGGAGTGAACTACGACGACGATTGAATTCACCATACCATCGATAAACACGGGTCCTTGATGGAGCTTCATCGCCAAAAATTGAATTAAGTTCAACCATGCACTGTTGCTGAGTTAATCCACGCCGAAAGTTGTAAAAAATAATCACACGAAAATCTTGACGATTTAATTCCATTTTTGGGCCGAGATGAATCTTTTAAGTTACTGTAAACAACACAAATAGCGCTCGTATGTCAAAACGTTCTGAGTGCGTATAACCTGTCCAACTTTACGACAGAGCTGTCAATTGCCGGATTGCAACACTAGGGTTGCCAAATCCCGAAACATAAGAGGCAACCCTCGTATCTCTACGAACGTTGTGGATGCCAAAATCAAGATCGAAGTTGAGGACGATTCTAGAGGATGAGAAAAGAGAGAGCAACCAAAAGTAAAGTCCTAGGATAGATAATCGAAAACGGATGCTACAATAATCTAAATTCGATAATCGATAGAGATTCATCAACGTCGAACGAGTCACCAAAATGTCGTTCGATTGTGTGGCGTGAAACCTAAGGGCGTCTGTCTTAACATAAAGAAAAGTGTAATCAATTACTGGAGAAGCTAAGTTTAAGGTTACATGCATATAAAAGTAAAACGTGACGCTCATGTAAACTGTGTTCGGTGGTAAACGCCTCGTATAAGCATATAAATCAAAATATGGGAACATAAAAAATGGCATTTAGATATCGAGAATAATCCGTAAAGCGGATAATGCTTTCGTCAATAATCGGGACTTTATAGTGAATCTCAGACTCAATCATTGATTTCTTGTCGTATTACTTTTGGTTTTTGGAAATGTGAGCTGTGCAATCAATGATGTTCAGATTGATTGCGTTATACACGGGGATAAGAACAGATTCCATGCGGTTCCAACAGATTACATGTACGCAACGGTGCTAACATTAAAGGAATTCATTTCTACTGTTGTTACGCTTTACCAAGGCGGGAAATAAAACATTTCAATGTTTTTTTTTTTTTTTCACAGGGTAACACAAGGAGCTACAACTAAGAGCCCCCTTACAATTGCTGGTCAACGCTTGGGCGGTAGAATGGGGAAGCACCAGGACCAATAGTGGAGGCCACGCACTACTCGAAGCCTTCGCAGTCCTAGATATGGTGCTACTTAATGATGGTGTTGATGACTCCTTTATAAACGAGAATGTTAGAAGGGAGGATATTATTTTTCAACTACGACGGTGTGGGGAACGAGGTCGCGACGCCAACATGGGCGAGAGTTCGACCTCGTCTCCACCGACACTAAATTGTTACTAAGATTCCGCGGAAAGAAAGTCACGAGTACCAAGAGGGCAACGATGACGACAACACAAACACCGGACATCAACTTGTGCAAAACTGCACGACAAACTGTCCACCAGATAGTAATTAAAACACACGGCTTATTAATTATTTAATCTTTATTGTTTTCGATTACATGTTGAACAGGTTTATTCATTTATATTTGACAGCCAATTTATTCAATTATTAAAAGAAAAGTTCGCTTGCAGTTAATTTAATTCCGAACACTTTAGTTTTCACTACCGCTTTAAATGTGAGACGAGCTATCAAGTCAAACAGCACTTCACAAACGGCCCATTTATAAACGCATCTCCGCAGCCGGCGGAGAGCGGGGGTGAACCGACCGTCGCAAACGGTGGTTGTAATAGGACTCACCGAGGATGGAATTCTGACATGAATTCCATCCTAGGTTAGGGCTAATAAACAAGGGAAGAGAGAGAAAAACGTTTCTCTTAAGGATGCGGCCGCTGTAGGAAATGCACTCTTTCAGTGCAATGGTGTGTGTGCGTGGTTCTTTCATGGATCAGAACGAACTTAGAACAAAGAAAGGGCATAAGTGCATTCATAGGATACGATTTCGGTAAAGCAAATAAAACCGAAATCGTCGGATGCTAATGGGATCTTTGTTGGAATATGTGTGTCGCGGCTAAACAAAGAGCAACGATACGATGTGAAAATGTGCTAATTGGTTTTAGCTAGATTACCAGGAAATGGTGTTATTAGCATCGCTAGTAAGGGTAGGTACTGAATTATTTGCGTATCGCCAGAATGCCTGATGAAGGACGGCGGTCTTTTGTTTATAGGCTTCAGCGTCGATTGCGCAAATTGAATGCAGCTGCTGGTATATTGTTTCTGGGAGAAAAAGGCCGGCCAATGTGTACGTTAAGAGATTTATCATATACATGGCGAAGCTGAAAAATAGACAGCGCAATGTTTATGGCCCCTGGTGAAGGTTATATTATATGTAATTCAAATCCTTTTGTTTACAGGAATTCCTCTAGGGAGATTTGAATTAGTTTGAGATTTCTGATAAGGTAAGAAAGAAATCTTACAGGAATTGTATGCGAAGAGATGCATGAAAAGGTAAGTTTTCTTTACAGGGGCTTTAAGATTATAGATTTGGTTTAATTAATGCGTGAAGCATTTTCATGGGATGAGGTTATGGGGGTTTTAGGTAAGTATACCGTCGGGTTTGGTGGCACCGCCACAACGGCTCTAACGGCGACTCAGAAATTAAGTGGGGTCAGGCGAGATGGTCGAGTATGAAGTGCAGAGTGGCGGGGGCTAAATCTATTCGTTAGTTCGTCTTAATATTCAGCCCTTTTGAGCAGGTCTTTTAGGTTACCAATGTCGAACGTTTTCCTCGTCTCCCGCGACTGCCCATATGGGATTGCTGCGAGGCGACTCCTGATTTTGCCCATCACTAGAAGATGATCGGATTCGCAATCTTCTCCCCTATATGATCTAACATCAAGGATATTCGAGTGGTGTATTTTGTCTATGAGAAAGTGGTCTATTTGGTTACGCGTTACGCCGTCGGGTGATATCCACGTTGCTTTATGGATTTGCTTGTGCTTGAACATCGTGCTTTTCACTAACAGATCTTTTGACGCTGCGAACGTAATAACTGGAATTATCATTTGAAACGTCGTGTAGGCTTTTTTTACCTATAGTTGGTTGGAAGATATCTTCTTTTCCAATTTTCGCATTCAGGTCCCCGAGGAGGATTTTAACATCGAATGATGATATCCCATCAAATACCTCCTATAGGGTCTCGTAGAACGTTTCCTTTGTTTCTTCGTCCGTAGATTCTGTTGGGGCGTGTACGTTTATAAATACATAATTGTACCATGGGCCTTGTATTTTTAGCACAGACAATCGGTCATTAATAAATTTCACATCTTTTACATGGGGCGTAATCTTCTTGCTTATGATGAAGCCGGTTCCGAGTTTATGTGTATCGGTATCTCCACACGCCAGTGTAAATCCGTTGGTTTGGATTACTTGATGTGGGAGTCGGACGTCCTGAAGCGCGACGATGCCCATTTTATATTGTTTCGCGTTTTCTACGACCGTCTGTATCGCGCCTGGTTTATATAACGTTCAAACATTCCACGTGCCGACTCGTACATCCGCTTTTTCCGTTTTTCCCTACGTCTGTTTTTGCCGAGTCGGTGTTTTCTTGATGATTTGTTCCCTTATGGTAGTGTCGACTCATCACACCTACGCCTACCGGGTTTTGCGTGACATTGTTTTTTGTTTATTGATCATTCATTTCGTGGGAACACTCTGGGGTTTCAAATAGTCCGCCATATTAGAGCCCCTCTTTCATATGTTAAGGTCTGCTTATTGCTCTGATTCGACCCGGTGTCAGAGATGCGCCGTTATAATACAGCCGGTATACCCCTGGCTGCAAAGGATCCAATGGGCACGGTGACGCGTAACACCCGAGATTAGGGGTGGTAGATCTTTGTGTGTTACTCCTCGCTAGCCTGTCTGACATGGATGGCCCTACTGAAATCGTATGCTTCCGCCAGGGTAGCCTGGGTGATTCATTGTAGTTAAGCCCCCGCACCACGTCAAGGTTTCTACCAAGTAGGGGGGGTTTACCACATTAAGAGAAATTAATTATGTATCATTGAGCTTGGTCCTTCATGGCACTTGTAGTCACTAAATATCGCAAAAGGCAGAGAATTTGCGCATATTTGACAGATAAGGAGAATTAAAATTTGGGATAGGTCGGTGAGTATTAAAGGGACCTCGTTGTGGAGGCCTGTGGAGGTTCTTTAACCATACGCAAAGAACCGCCCATAATTCCAACACCAACTACCCTTACAAATCTGCAAACATTTCCTTCATCAAGGCCATTTATTGCGCCTAATGCATTAACTAAAATTTCCTGTAAAGTATTCTTCTCATTCATGCGTTCAAGCATCTTCAAAATTCTCTGAAAGAATTCTTTACAACTTACATGCATCATTAAAGCGAAAAACTTATCGGCGCCCATGTAGCCCAGAGTAATCTGCTGCGCGCGTGCACAGCACATTTTCCCGGCTTATATAGGGCCGCGCAGCCTTTTGTCCAAACGACAAAAGCAATACACGCATCTAGCGTCTAGTCGCAATGAATCGAATTCTTCAGCATATAAACAAAAATTCGACCCTTTGCGTACAGCAAGATACAGTGCACAATCTCCATTGTGTACCTAAATTGCTCTTAGCATCAGTTTCCTAATTGCAATGCAGACTATTTGTACAGCTGCATCAATGACCACTACGATGTCCTTTGTTCTATCCTCCTTTTTCAGTTTCGTTTCCCATGACCTCGTTGCATGGGTAAACAATGGATCATTACCACACTAGCTAAGATCGACCCGGGGAGATCCTCTCCAACTCTCCACCACACCACCACAGAGAGAAACTTCACGTTTCTCTCAAGGAAATGAAAAGTCACCCTTAGCCGAGAGAGGACTCGCCAGAGTCTCTCGAGGTTAATCGCTGAGTACATCAATGGGTCGCTTTCCAACCACCAACGAGTGAAGTCGTTCTTCCGTTCCCTGTAGCCTGCGCACGGAAGTACGCACACCAGGATTCAAATTCACTCGCAGCGCGAGTTCTCCGTACTTCCTAATTTCTTACTTGTTCATCCCTTACTTGTTAATTCCACATAAATTCTGTTAGCGTGCATCGAATAGAACCTATAAATAAACCAATAAACAGTGTCGTGAATATACCAAAGTTAAAATAAAAAACAGTTATCACGAGCCACATCCGAGAGTTTTATTTTTCTTCTTAATAAAAAGTTGCACTAGCAGTAGGACGACTGAGTGCACCGGTAAGGATTATTTAGTGTGTTGTTAGGTGGAGTACTTCAAATCGTGACAAGTAAGTACAAAAAGTGCATCCTCCACGCAGCAAATCTGATTTAGTATTCAGGATGGCGAACATCAATCAAGTGACTAAAGAACACACAATCTTATGAACACAGTGCTTGGATAAATTTGTGGCAAGTGTACTCATCCGATTTAGTGAAGTTGGCGATTTGGTTAGACGTGAAGAATAACAGACAGTGAACTTGTTACGGAATCTTAATACACCCGTACCCGTGCCGGCACAAGACTAAAATTTAACCTACAGGCCCGCTCTTTGTTGGATCCTATTTTTAAATTGCATATTCCTGATTAAAATTTTTTAAAGTTTCATGTTTGGTTTTGATATCTCGACTGAGTTGTTCCTCAGCTGAATTGGTGGTTCGAGTTCTGCTCGCCGGAGAAACAAGTTGTGAATGTGAACATTGAACATTGAACACTACGGAGAAATCAATCAGACTGTTATTTTTTATAAACTTAAACTGATATTGAAATTCTATAACTACACATTTAAAATAAAATTTAAAAAATTATGATGTCTCCCACTTTTTTGTCTTTATTTTACAGTGCTTTCCATCCACAATATATCATCATCATCGGGACTACAACCGGGACCCGGTCTTGGCCTTATTTAGCAGGTCCCGAGGCTTGTTAAATTTTCCATAATGATTTGTTTTTTTTTTTTTTTGTCTGGGCAAGGTCATTAGTCTTGCGCTACAGGCTCCCCGACGGGGAATCGAACCCTGGTCTCCCGCGTGACAACTGGGTATACTAACCACTATACTATCGAGGAGCCCCACAATATATCACTCACCATAATAAGTATGCATTCAGTATTGATTTTAATGTAAGCTAATTTAAAATTCTGTAATACCAACATTCATCTTCCGTCAACCTAGTACATTTTGCTTTCCTTTTGAACGTCGGCATACGATGATACTATAAAGGACTCTTTTAAATGTTGTTATTAAGTTTTAATGTGTCGCATTATTATTCTCAAGTTTATTCGAAGGAAATTAAAGTTCCGTATAACTTACAAATCGCATTTACATTAAGTAGCCAATAAATAGAGTTCTCGTTTCAAACATTAATACTATCCGCCATTCAAAATTAACCCGGAAAAAAGTTATTTCTTCAATGTCGAATGTAGGTTCTTAAAATATTCGAATAAACCATAATCACATTAACTCAGGAGTGACTCATACCAAATTGGCCAGAATAAGGGAATAGCAGATTGTGGACCGGCGAATTCGACGCTCCACAATGAAGATATTAAATTCACATTTCAATTTTCTAGAATAAGGATGTGAATAATTAATTTGAACATTTAGAAATATTTATACATTTTCAGCCGGTCAAGCAGCCCGTCATTTACTTTAATTTTCCTCAAATATCCGTCCACAAGACAACTACAATTACAAAACGTGTACCCTATTCATCCACTAACCTGTAATATACTCATATAAGCGGAGGACTTTATTAATGGTTCATTACAGTTAGTAGTGATTAATTTTAGAGTCTTCTGAAAATGGAATCACGTCCTTTTCGAATGGACGTTTCTATTCATTTGAACATTACATTAATAAATACCGACCGTCAAACATCGCCCCGAACACAATGGAATTGTTAAAATGTGAACAAATGTATCTCACGCCAATCTTCACTTTGGTCCGGATTAATGATGACGTCTTTAGGAGATTGTTAATAAATCATATCCAATTCACGTGCACAGGTGGTGATAGAATCCAGAATGCCAGATAAGGGCATAAGCTTTACATGGGATAAGGGTTATTTTCCGTACTGTTCTTCTGCTGAACCTTTTGTCCGTGGTCAAAACATTTTCTATTCAAAATTGAAAGAGCTGGTCTTTTATATAAAGGGTGATTTTGTTGGTGGTTTGGGTTTCATGGTACCACTTTGTACGACCTGTTCGCTGGCCTTCCCGATTAATGAACGTCTACTCATTCTACCAAGTACTCCGGCCGAAGTACACGCTAACATACAATGTGCGAGAATTATTGTTGGTCAGACTATTAAAACACGCAATGTTGGGAAATAAATTAATTACGTATTCCCGTAAGACAAAACGTATTGTGGGACTTGAATCGATTTCAGAGTGACAATAGATATTTTCAATAATGAATGGGTATATAGGGTCAGGATGAAAAGTTCTCGTTAATAAATCTTTTCAAATGAATTTATTGCTCTATGTCTCCTGCTTTCTGTTCAGGAAGGTCATCAAAATACACATTCATCGGAGCTGTCACCTTTTCGTTTAACTGAAAACATTTGACAACTACAAGTTTGGTAATATTTGAGATCAGATGAAATTTAGAGTGACACAAACCATAGTGAATGGGAGGGATGCTCCAACAACTCATACTTCATCCCCCAATTTTACCATTACCAAAGCGCCTTTATGAATAGGTGCATCGCTTTAGTGAGAGAAGACCACTTAGTTCTAATTTTATTCTCTAGACTGTCAAGATTAATTGGTTATTTTGGCCTTCTGTCCGCTACTCAATTTGAAATACTAAAAAACTGTACTTACTTCAGCCGATACAATAGACCTCTTTACACTGGACTAGTGTTGTGACTCAAATGCAAAGTGACGAACCAATGTGTTAGTCATCGTAACAAAGCAGCGCAGAAAATTTACTGTATTCTTATTAAGGGGGCAGTCTGTTCTTATTTTAAAAAACCCACATAATAACTTCTATGAGGAGCAGGATGGATTAACGTATGGAGCAGGCATCGCTGATTGAGGATTTGAATTTAATTTTTTTTTGTTGTCAATTTTCCCCAAACTTCTAACAAAAACTTTAAACACGTTTTTCTCGAAGCAACGTTTTTCGACCTTCTTTACGTGATTACAAAAACACTATTCAACCGATCGAGCTAAGATCTTGATATATTATTCTACACATGTGTACTTATGTCTGGTAGTAAACTTGTAAATATTTATTAATTAATCTTTTTTTGATGCAACCTAACAAAAAAAGGTCAACAAATTCAAAGCTCCACCATTTAGTTTTTTTTTTTTTTTGCCTGGTATACTTGATTTTTACTACCAGTCATAGCGAGTAACTTATACAAAGTGGCGCAATATTAATCATCCAATTGTAGTATTCCAGAATACTACTGTCCTTACATTCATTAACTTTAAGACTGAATCTGATTATTTTTCTAACACATCCTTAAAACTTCCTCTTAACATATCTTACATTCTCACTTAATATATATCATTAATAAACATTCACAATATTCTATATCAAGTCAGTTACAGTACATTTCATAACATGCACCTTTTTCATAACATGCACCTTTTTTCATTTGAAACATGGCTCTTTGATTTTCGTTCAAAGTTTATTCAAAATTTAAAAGTCACAGAGAGTAATTAATACTTTGAGAAAATGGTTTTTGTTCAAATTATAATTTACAACCAATTAGAACAATAAGTAGCATAAGAAGAGAGAAAAATTTATTGTAAAGGCAGTTGAGTTGAAGCAGTTGAGTTGAAGCAGTTGAGTTGAGGCAGTTGAGTTTAAATTGAAGTTCAGTTCAGTTCAGTTAGTTTTTAATCAGAGTTCAGAAGAAGAACTTCAGTTAGTTCAGTGGAAGTAAAAGTTCAGTTGAGTTTTAAGTTTTCGTCGAATAAATACTCGTACAGTCTTCAGTTTAAGAAGAAGAAGAAAGTTTGGAGTTTTAATTGGAAAAATAAAATAAAAGGTCCACGCTTTTCCCTCTCACGCGGAAGCACGGCGTCTCGGAGCTACTACACAATTTTGTTTTTGAATTACTTTTTTACCAAATAAAAAAAGTGATTTTGAGTGATGGAAATCTTTATTTGGACCTTTACAATTTTTTCTGTTATATGGGAAAGATTATATCCGTCAAGTGGCTGCCGCCAGTGTTGATATACATTTGTACCCGTATTATCGCATTTTCCATGACTTTTAAAAAAAACGACCCACTAACTTTGGGTGGTTGTAATGTCTCTTCGTGCATCACACGTGGATTTGCAGTGCCCCAGAAACGAAGATTTTGTTTATTGACGAAACCGCTTAAGTGGAAATGCGCTTCGTCGCTCATGATTGATTTTCGACACCAAATCGTCCTCTTCGTTGTTGAGATTAAGGATGGTGTCGCGTCGTGCTTGAACTAATTAGTTCAAGCCATTTGAATTACTTTTTGTTATTAATTATTATAGTAGATTACATTTATTCTTAGTATTAATTGTTATTATTTTTGTTATAATTTGTAATTAACTGCATGTTTGGCAGCACTTTTTATCATTGTTATTGCCAGTTTGTTATTTAGTTTTTGTTGTCATTTTTGCATTATGCAAATGATTAGCTTTTCATTGTGAATTGAATTCAATCGTTCTTTCGTTCATTAAAAGAGTTCGTTTTCGTTTGTCGATTCGTTCACGTTTTATTCTATGTCGTCGTCGTTCGCTTCCGGTAAACGAACCGGAATTTATTCAGATGGCTTGACAGTAATTCACACGCGACTGACAGCCAGCAGGGATTAACTGATGCACTGTTGGCACTTTGTTCGGGAACATGTGTAAATCTTTCACTAAAATTCGCTGTAGGGTCCGTCGGGTGATACCCAATTGTGTGATCCGTCATCTGGTTGATGGATCTTCGTTCTCATCGACATGAACAGCCGCAGCCGAGATATTCTCGGCCGAACGACCAATCCGGTGGCGGCCAAGCCCTGCATGGTCTCCGGTGGTTCCAGTCTGTTCGAGTCGAGTAGCTAAGCGCCGGAATTTTTGCCCAGTTGGCGCGACGCGATTAGGAAATCGACGTCGAAATTAACGCGGCGCTAACACCACCGGCCGATAATTGGTCAACAAAATCACCACAATTATTCCACGCTCTTGCGGAGTATAGCGCTCCGTTTCTTGTCTGTTTGTATACTGCAGCTGTCTAGTTCACAAAAGTCAAATATGATTGACGTACGACGCCAATTGTAAAAATTATAACATCTGCCTATAGGTTGATTAATTTTGCGCGACCTTGTATTTTAATACGACTTTTGAATTTTTTGTTTCAGACGTTCCAGAGCTGAGAAATCATGTCAAGCACTTTTGAACAGTGTTGCCTTCAGTTTACCCTATCTCCGCCATATCAAGTTTGAACAATAACATAAATAAATATTTGTATACTACAATATGTACGCATTACTGCGTAAAATTAGCAGATTTTCAAAACAAATTTTTCTATAAAAAAAAACAATCTTAAAAATATGCCCAAAAGAACCAGAGTGCCTCCTTAAGGCGGTATTGACAGAGTAGGTGATTCGTTATCTGTTTATGAATGATACTTAACATTACCAGCATCTTGCACAAAGCTACTATACTATTACTATTTATTGGCCTGTTGAGGTCCGGACGCCGTGCTTCCTCGGTATGAGGGAAGAGCGTGGACTTATTATTTTTCCTTTTCTTCTTTTGCTGGTCCTGTACGCACAACAATCTTATTACAACTAGTTAAACCAATTAGATCACTCGCTCTGGTTCCTAAGAATTCTCCACGTATTATGATCCGCGTCCCAGGCGGACCTTCCTTTGGTGAAAGTCCAGTTACAACTGGCTGATAGCGCCATTAACAAGAAAAACCCTTTTTTAAATTCAACGGCTCTTAAAGGGTTTTAGATGATATTAAAATTCAAATATTATCACTATATTTAATATATTTATACCAACTTAGGGGTTCTTAACTCAACTTTCCAAACTCACAATTCAACTTACAATCTCAAACGAACTTTATGAACTGAATTTTTTCTCTATTCTGTTTTTTCTTCTGTGACTTTTCACATTCAATTCGGACGAAAATCCAAGTTGCTATGTTTTCAATAAATAAAAAGGTGCAGGTTATTAAGTGTGCTGTAACTGGTAATATTGTGAATGTTTATGAATGGTATGTATTAAGTGAGAATGTAATATATGTTAAGTGAAGTTTTTAAGGATGTGTTAGGAGATTCAGTGTTAAATTTAATAAGGGTAGTATTCTGGAATACAACATCCCACCCTTCTTCGAGAAAGAAAATTATCCTTGAAGAGAATAATTTTCTAGTAACTATATATTAAATTAAGATTAATTAAAAACTTGGATTTTCGTTCAATTACATTACAAAGGTTTTCAAAATTAATCTTTCATCAAAGGTTACAATAATCAAAAATGTCTTAATACTAGAAAAATAATCTATTTACATTATATATTAACTAAATTTTTTCAATAATCAAAAAGGACTTAACACTAGAAAAATAGTCCAAAATAGTCTATTTACATTATATATTAACTAAATTTAAATATTTCTCCTTGGAACCTTTTCTTTTCTTATCTAAAAATCATTATTACTTATTATATTAATTATATAATATTAATATTATTGTTTCAAAATTCTCATTTCCGTTCGAATATATATATTAATTCCAAAATTTCCAATACATATATTACCTCTAAAATTTCCTTTCTTTCCTTTTCCGTTCGAATATATATAAATTCTAAAATTTCCAATATATATTACCTCTAAAATTTTCTTTCTTTCTTCCCCCTCATTAACTGAGATTCAGTATTAAATTTAATAAGGGTAGTATTCTGGAATACAACAGGCCTGTACGAGGGTTGCCTTTTATATTTCGGGATTAGAGAACAAAAACAAATATTGGTCATCGAAAATCTCTTTATTGTTTTTCAAAATATTCCCCATGAAGATCTATACACTTTTGCATGCGTTTGAACCAATTGTCGAAGCCCTTTTGCCACTCTGATTGAGGTATCTCCAACACATGCATTCTGAATGCAGCAACCGCTTCTTCAGGTGTCGAAAAACGTTGACCTCACAGTTTGTTTTTTACGTACGGGAATAAAAAGAAGTCATTCGGTGCCAAGTCAGGACTATACGGCAGATGACCCATCAAATCGATGTTTTGGGTGTTCAAAAATGCAGTTGTCGCAGCCGATGTGTGAGCTCGCATTGTCGTGGTGAAGAGTGATCCGTCTTCGGCGGTTGGTTTTCCTGATTTCTTGGAAGACAACTGGCAAACAAATGGTTGTGTACCACTCAGAATTGACTGTTCTGCGTTGTTCTAGTGGTACGGTTGCGACATGTCCAGTTTTTCCGAAAAAACAGGCGACCATTTGCTTGGAAGTGCTTCGTGCGCGAACAACGTTTGTTGGATTTGGCTCATCTTGAAACACCCAGACAGTCGACCGCTGTTTACTTTCGGGCTCATACGCGTAAATCCACGATTCATCACCTGTCACGATGCCATAGACGTGTTTCGAAGCACCGCGACCGTATTTTTTGACCATCTCTTTCGACCAATTGACACGAGCCTTCTTTTGGGCGATTGACAAATTGTGTGGGATCCAACGCGAACAAATTTTTTTGACAGTCAAATGTTTATGCAATATTGAATGTATGCTGGTCCCACTAACGCCTAAGGTTGTCTCAATCTCACGATAGGTCGCATGACGATCTTCCAATATCAGTTCGCGCACAGCATCAATGGTTTTCGGAACAACAACAATTTTTGGACGACCTTCACGAAATTCATCTTGGAGTGAACTACGACCACGATTGAATTCACCATAATATCGATAAACACTGCTCCTTGATGGAGCTTCATCGCCAAAAATTGAATTAAGTTCATCCATGCACTGTTGCTGAGTTAATCCACGCCGAAAGTTGTAAAAAATAATCGCACGAAAATGTTGACGATTTAATTCCATTTTTGGGCCGAGATGAATCTTTTAAGTTACTGTAAACAACACAAATAGCGCTCGTATGTCAAAACGTTCTGAGTGCGTATAACCTCAAAAATGTCCAACTTTACGACAGAGCTGTCAATTGCCGGATTGCAACGCTAGGGTTGCCAAATCCCGAAACATAAGAGGCAGGCCTCTTAGGAACGCGGAAGTTCATGACCTCACCGAGTCGACTCCGCCAACGATCCCTGTCCTGTGCACTCTCCTTCGACGGTTGACCATCTGATCCGATCTCCTCAAGGTCAAACCTAACATTGTCCTCCCATCTCCGTCGCATCCGTCCTGTCGGTCTCTTTCCCGTTGTTTTACCGTCAACAATTCTACGCGCGGTCCTATCGTTGCCCATTCACGCCACATGTCCGGTCCACCTTAATCTTCACGACCTGATTATTGTCACTATTGTAGGTTTGTGGTATAGCTCTTCCAATTCGTGGTGGCGGAGTTTCCTCCATACTCCTGCCTCGTCGTGATATTTGCCTCCAAAGATACCCCTTAATACTTTATTCTTGAAAACGCGGAATTTATTTTCTTCCCGTTTGGTGCGAGCCTATGTTTCGCATCCGGGTAGAGCAATCGCTATGATTATGGTTCTATAGACACGGAGCTTTATGTTACGTGATAGCAGTTTCGATTTCAGGTGTTTACTGCGTAGCCGGAATCCAGCCTTTTGTTAATTTCGTTAGACATTTCGTTACTGGCCGTTAGTACCATTCCCAGATATTTTAATTCTTTAACTTTTTCGAATATCTTGCCTTTGACGTTTATATCTGTTCCATGAGGTCCACCTGCTTTCGCCATAGTTATATATTTTGTTTTGACTTCATTCATTTCTAAGCCCACCTCTTCTGCCTCTTGCATGATGATTTCACAATTTTTACTTACAGTTTCTAGATAATCGCCCAAAACGGCTATGCCATCCGCATATGTGAGCACTTGTGTGACCCCGTCCAGGGATGATCCGGTCATGTTGTCGTCTTGTACCTTTCTGATGACATACTCGAGCACAAGGTTAAAAAGACATGGTAAGAGGCCATCCCCCTGTTTTAATTAGTCTGTCCCGGATATCAAATTGTTCTGAGAGGTGGTTTTCTACTCTAACTCACCCTTTATTTTCGTTCATGCAAATTTGAATTAAGGCGGCATATTTTTTCGCAATTCCCAGGTCAACTGAGTCGTAGGCTTTTTTCAAATCAACGAACAGTTGGAGAACCGTCTCTCCGTATTTTAGTTTAGCAATGTCGAATTTTTTGCTCGCTTCCCGTGACTGCGCATGTGGATTTGTGGCAAGCCGACTCCTGATTATGCCCATCACTAGAAGATGATCAGAGTCGCAATCAACTCCTCTATATAATCTTACGTCAAGGATATTCGAGTGGTGCTTTTTGTCTATCACAAAGTGGTCTATTTGGTTACGCGTTACGCCGTCGCTTGATATCCAGGTTGCTTTATGGATTTGCTTGTGCTTGAACATCCTGCTTTTCATTACCAGATATTTTGACGCGTGTAGGCTTTCTTACCCATAGCTGGTTGGAAGATATGGTCTTTTCCAATTTTCGCATTGAGGTCCCCGAGGAGGATTTTAACATCGAATGATGAGATCCCCGCAAATACTTCCTCTCGGGGCTCGTAAGAGCGTGTACGTTTATAAATACACAATTGTTCCATGGGCCCTGTATTTTTAGCACCAACATTCGGTCATTAATAAATTTCACATCTTTTTATGGGGCGTAATCTTCTTGCTTATGATGAAGCCGGTTCCGAGGTTATGTGTATCAGTACCTCCATACGCGAATGTAAACCCGTTGGTTTCGATTACTTGATGTGGGAGTCGGATTTCCTGGACCACGACGATGTCCATCTTATATTGTTTCGCGTTATCTATGACCGCCTGTATCTCGCCTGGTTTATATAACGTTCGAACATTCCACGTGCCGACGCGTATATCCCACTTTTTCCGTTTTTCCCTACATCTTCTTTTTCCGAGTCGGTGATTTCTTGATGATTTGTTCCCTTATGGTAGTGTCGACTCATCACACCTACGCCTACCGGATTTTTCGTGAGATTTTTTGTATATTGATCATTCATTTCGTGGAAACAGTCTGGGGTTTTAAATAGTCCGCCATATCAGAGCCCCTCTTTGATATGGTAAGGTCTGCTTACTGCTCTGATTCGACCCGGTGTCAGAGAGGTGCCGTTATAATACAGCCGGTATACCCCTGGCTGCAAACCATCCAATGAGCACGGTCACGCGTAACACCCTGGATTAGGGGTGGTAGATGTTTGTGTGTTACTCCTCGCTAGCCTCTCTGACGTGGGTGGCCCTACTGGAAGCATATGCTTCCGTCAGCATAGCCTGGGTGATTCATTCTAATTTTAATATCTAATATAAACAAGGATGCAACAATTCAATTATAAATGAAGAATAAATACATGTACGTTTAGCCTTCTGCCTACCGTCCCACAACAATGCCTACAAATGGCGCTCCCTTCATTGACGCCAAAAGACCCTTACAACTAAATACTGTAATTAGCTCATTCGTCCACTGAAATGAACCTATTATTCGGGGACAATTGAAGAGTGACAAATTTGCTTTTCGATACGATAACAGTCCGTCGGTGATGATATATTAACAAGGGAGGTTCTTCGAACCGCGCCCAAATGGCTGCCCTAGGGTATATTTTACACAAGTGCCGGTATAACAGAGTGATTTACGGCATTCAAAGTGTCCGCTTTAAATGTGTTAATAAATGATGATTTATGATTACAATAAAAACGATTCCTCACGCAGAAATATCCCTAATTCAATAATAGATGAAAGTTCAGACAGTAACCCCTATTCCAATCAGATACCCCGACTCATGGCCGAAACATCACGCCATCATATTCAGTTCAAACAAACTGGTGTGGAAAATATATTAATATCATTTTTTTAAGGCTGATCAAAAATCAAAGTCACTGTAACATCGAAATGAGGTCATATCTTTTTAGATGATACAGGCTGATATACTCCCATGTCCTTAAAATCCGCCCAAACGGCAATAAATATGAAATATTTCCTCGCAAACGGAGCCCAATCTTCGATGAACGCAATATTGAATCCACACCCTTTAGCTGTGGTTTAAATAAACAGAGTTCCGTCGTTAATAACATTTCATTCCCTACCCACAAAATAAGTGGCCGAATGATGAAGTGACCCGAAAGTAATTCTGTTGGCACTTAATAAAATTATCATTTCACCCTCAAGGATCCCAGCCAGTGAATGGAGTTTCTCTTGTGGAGGACATGGTGTTGTGCTCTTTTCCACGACCCCTTTTCTTCAATCTGGACAATAGTTTCTGGGTTAGATTGATGATCGAAGTAATACAATATTTTATGCTTGCCTTTGACATGCCTTCTTCTTACATCTAGTTTATGGCAATTTCGACTGTGCTATGCATAGTGTGCTTATTATAGTGTGTGCTTATAGAAAACGGAAATGAAAAAGTTAGGAAAGAGGATAGTTACTTTTAGGGACATCCGGGATTTTGCTTTCAATTTCAGTTCGGACTCTTATAAGATAGACCAGTAGCGCGAATCAAGTCATCACTTTTTGAATGTTATGCATTGATATTACTTATCAGCATCTGTCACATCAAGGTATTAATTTTAGGTTAGAAACCAAGATCTAATGGTATGATTAACAAGAAATAAAATTGCTTACCATCTTCTGTTTCTTGAAGGTCTTTCTATGAATCCAGAATCTATCTTTTTCTGCCTAAAACTTCAGGTTGTCAAGAATATTATTCGCAACTATTTTCTTAATGGTATTATAAAATATAAAACAACAATATTTTGTTATAAATTCAACCAAAACTAGTCGCACTTCTTGTACTTGATCCACATCGTTCAAATAATATTCAACATCGAAAAAATTTCACTCCACGTGGAATCTACAATTTTGAAAAAAAAAAAATTATGTATTGCCCCTGACGGGATTCATGGCCGACAAATATACAAGCAGCTTGTACAAAATCTTTAACATCCCATTCCAAGCAAATAAGAAGAGGAGCATATCACTACTTCCGAAGGTAAGAAAATGGTCGTGGAGAAATCCAGTTTAGAAGGGATTAAGGTAGCTAAACCACAAATGGAGCCAGAATTCGAAAGAATAGAAAACGCGTTACCTATTGGTGCAGTTATCGAAACAGGAAAGTTTAGAATGCCAGAGTCGAAGTGGCGAAGGAAGAAAATGTCGCAGAAGTAGTAACAGTGATGAAAAACTGTAATCACAATTACGTACGTAAAAATAAGCCACATGTCAATGATGTCTTGAAGGAAGTCTATGTACATATCAAGGCTCTGTGCGAATCTGACAACGCCGATGCGGAAGGCAAGTACATAGATGATGATACGGCTTCCAATGAAGATAACGCCGTGTCAGAGGGGAAATTCGACAAGGTCATAAAGAGGAAGACGAGTCGGGAAAACCATTGCCTTTTGGTGAAGAAGGAGAGAAATTCGATGAGTCCAATGCTGAAAAATACTTCAATAGGATAGACACAACTTCAAAGGGTAAAAAGAATCAAAAGGAACAATTCATTGACAGGATTAACGATGCAAAATCTGGTTGTCGCCAAAGAAAACGTTCCGACCTACGATCAAAAATGAAAAATAGAAAAAGTGAGCGCAGGGAGAACGTGAGAGAACGAACTAAACTGTACCACCGGAGACAACAGGAAGCTCGAGATGGTTAAAATGAGGACGACGATAAGAAAACTGAAAGACAGCAGAGAAGTCAGCACGAGATTCGTAAGAAGAACCAGTGGAAATCGTGGAGTTGATGTGTGGCAAAACATTCGGAAGCGTATGTGGAACGAAGACATCGTGAAGAACCGTACCAAATGGTAAGAAACGCAACCAACGCAGGGTATATGACCCTCCTTCCCACAAGAACGTCGTTAACCACGAGCGGGGCAATGACAATGAGTACCTCGTCTTTGACGAAATAGATATGTAGATATAGAGCTCTGTTATGTAATTAAATTCGTTTATTTATGACCCTGTGGCGGCTCCGCCAGATCCCACGGCTCGCCTTCCTGAAAAAAACCCCATAACCACAACCCGGGTCTGCACCAGCTTTCGCTAATGCAATTCGCATTAGCATCTTAAATGCTTCACGCATCAAACAGACCCAATTATTATAACCCTAAAATCCCTACAAAGAAAACTTACCTTTTCATTGCATCCCTTTGCATACAATTTTCTGTAAGAATTCTTCTTGACCTTTTTAGGAATTCCATAACTCCCATTGTTTCCCGCCAATGCATTTGCATTTGCCCCAGAAAACATTTCCTTTTCCAAGGACATGTAATGCTTTCAAGCATTATCTGAAATTCCTAAAATTGATCCTTAAACCATAAATAGCAAACATTCGATACCCTTTGTCTGAGTTAAAATACTATGTCGTCAGCTTGTTTTTACAGCTGCAACACTAGCGATTCAATAGACAAACAATGATGCATTTCTTTCGTCGCCACCACTAATTGCTTGGCATACCTAAATGCAAGCAAGGGATGCGTATCGGCAATTAACTCAAGATACGATATACAATTTCCATGGTATAAAGTATCGTATCCCATTAACACCTTTTTTCCAACGTCCGTCATAGCGACGTTGCATAAACATAACCCTCATTAAAGAGCGAACCATTTGGTCGCCTTTTCTTTTGTCCTTGCCGCCTGCCTGTTTCGTTGTTCCACTGCACGTGTGAATTGCATTGATCTCAACGATCCCACACATACCACCATGATCTTTATTACAAGATCTGGTTTCCTATACCACCAAGAGAGACTTTACGTTTCCCTGGTGGTAAGTAAAAAAAAACGATATCCTTATTGGAGAGGATATCGTTTGAGTCTTATTCCATCCTCCGGCCACGCTGGTCGCACGCGTGAAACTCCCGCTCTCCGCGCACGGCGGAGAAGCGTAGATAAGTAAGTCAAGTCGAGTAGTCACATTTATAATTAAAATCAGTGCGACGTCTTCTATGTTGTCGCTGTGCGTTCTGCTATCCTCGCGTAATTGTTTGGTTTAGTTAATCGAATTCAGTGTAATAGATTTACGGTCCAATAAGAAAAAAAAAATAAAATGACCAAGTTAACGTGTAACAACATACGACGTTGTTTTATTTGTCTAGTGATTACGAACAGTTTTCCTCTAGTGCCGCGGCGGAACTTCTAATCTGTGAGAACGAAGTAGAACCCTGCGCCCATGTCGGTGCAACGACTTCGCTCCCCACAACCCCCTTTAATAATTAACATCTCGTGTCTGCACATGTATATCCTTCCCTTCCCCAATACCCAAACCACCACTTTCGCATTTCAATAGAATATTCCTATATACAATAGTTAAACAACTAAAATAAATTAAAACCCCTTTTTCAAAACCACAATCATACTGCACATAGCCATATTCTCCCTATTAGCCATAGTCTCCCTATTAGAAATTGTCTTACTAATTCCGTTCCCTCAAAATAACAATTGTGGAAGCGGAACAAAAAAGGATATTAAATGGAACAACACGATATTTCCAGCTCTTGTTCATTAAGTCGTGTGCGTGTGCGGTTCGGTCTGTGGGCATTTTGAAAATTAAAGAGAAACAAATTAAAAGATTTAAATAATTGAAAAATAAATGTGCGTAAAGTTCGGCAGTGCTCTGAACTTACTTATTAAAAAAGAAAATTTACATAATCCGTGCTTATATTAAATTTTTGTGTAATCACCTAAAACCTGTGCCAACAATTTGAACAAAATGTTCCTTCCGGAAATAAAGCGTAAAAATGAATTGATAAGATTTTCTTTTTAATTACTGCGTCGTTCGAAATAAAAGTCGAAAAGGAATTGGTGACACTAGGAGATATAATTTAAAAAGGAAATTCCAAACTCAAAGTTAAATTATTAAAAAAAAAAAACAAAAATCAACAATTGAACGAGTCAAGGCCACGAGGGGGTAAGTCTTGTGAAAACAACAAAAATAATAAATAATTATTAAATTATCTTTAACAGCGGGTATCTACATGCGGCAGTGGTCTGATGTCTTGAGCATTGGTTCAAATCAGACAGTGGATATCCAATGATGGTGCGGTGAAAAGAAGACAATACAGCAGAACTGTCCGATCGAACGGCAGAGCCGACGACGGGTCAAGAAAATCTCCGCCCGCGTCGTTAGTAACGATAAGGCTTACTTTGAAATGGTATCAGTCGATCTTTAGCTTCCCACCATCTCGCTATTGGATTCAGCAGTCGCCGGAAAGATCGATGTAAAATGCCGATGAAAAGCGCTCATCCTGGAGACAGTCGCTAAACACGGTTTCGAGAAGAGCGATTTCAGAAGGTTCAGGTAAAGCTCAAAGGGGCGTAGAGGAAGTAACCAACAAAGTACTTGAGTACACAAAGGGTTCACTCTCTTTCTTGTCAATGGCACAGGCTATCAGGAATAACTTCATTTCTCCCTCCTTTTCTCTGTTACTGATAGGCAACGGGACACTAGTTACGAATTAAAAAAGTAAAGTTAATGGTTTCGTGAATTTGTTTTTCGTAAATCTGACGCTGAATACTAATATCACCCCGGTGCATCTTCCATGCTAGAGATAAAGTTCCGCTCATGTATTGTTCAACACATTCTCTGCAGATTAGACTACAAGAAAACAACCAGGCTTAATGGAACACCAGCGACATTTCCTAAAAACGGTGTCCCAGAATTGTCGCCGGATTTTAAAAACTTTTTCGAAAATCTTACACATAGAAACACTTGGGAAACTGCTCGAATTCCATCAATTTCAAAAAAAAAGGATCTCCCACAAAATTACCGGCTTTGCTGTCCATGTTGGGATGGAAAAGATCATCAATAAATTCACTATATAAAATATTTAGAATGCTTCGGAATCCCGAGCGATCACCAACGCAGATTCCGCATGAGGCGTTCCACATATTTTGAGCTTTGTGATTGATGTCTAGATACCCGCAATTGTAAAATGTGGTGAGTTAAAATATCTATATCCGCAGGACTTTTGATTGCGTCCAACACAGAGTTTTTTTATTCACGTTCTCTTAGGAAACACAAACCTATAGCGCTGAGTCGGGGCCTTGTGATGCTATTATTTCTCGATAGGATCCATGAGTAGAATTCCGAAAGATGATCAGGAATTCCTCCGAAGCATTCATCATAGCCTATAGCTTAATGGGTGGAATTTTGCTGAACGTCTGGGCATTGGGACACAACCTGCCATTCAGGAATTGTGCCGAATTGCAACAAAAATAAGTCATCAGTAAAATTTACGCGTGCACAGTCAAACGCATACCACAAAAACCTTACCAACTCTGTCATTCAGTCGGTTCTGCCAAGTAAGCTGCGTTTTTATGTCCCCCCAACAACTTTACGACTGAATGAAGAGTTTCCTCGAAAATCGATCGATTTGGAATATTGCAGACCGCGTGTCTCCGAATTTTTGTCCTATTAATAGTGGCGTTATAGCGTTTCAAATAATAGTGAAGAAGAACGTGTGATTCGAACTGACGCTATGACAGTTTGAATCAACAAAAATTGAACCTAAGCGTTACCCATCAGGCTACTGGCCGATTTTAGAATTTCATTTTTAAACTCGACTATACTCCACTGATGTGAATTGTTATGTTATCGCTATGGTATACGGCTCTGATGTATTTTCTTATTCGATTTTCGTTCGGTGTTCTTCACTATTTAGCTTGTGAATTGTGTGTGATGCCACAGCGTGTCACAGGATCCTACTTTGTCGCGAGCACTGTTTTTGCTTAATATTAATGATTGATAGTATCTCATCGGGTAAGAAAATATTCAATTTTGAATTTTTCATTTTTAAATGTCCGGCTAAATGTTGCACCAGTTGAAGTTCAACCAGAAATTGAAATTTGGATGAAATCCTACAATAGGGAATGTTCGATCTCGCTGACTTCAGTGCAACGAATACGTAATACAAGTTTAAAACAAAGAAAAGGATGTTCAGTGCAACGGTTTATGATGAACGCCAGTCCTGAAATCTAAGGAAACTATGAATTTGCTCGGTGTCGCGGAGAGTAAGAATATAATGTGGCATGGACACATGTCGAATATATCGCCAAATCCACCTCCAGAAAACAGAGTTACCTCTTTAAACTTAACTATCAACCCTAGAGCTGTTATCAGACTGAAGACACATACCGGATCTTTGTCTTTTTTGCAGATATTACCACCGGTATGTTCCTTTGAGCTTCACGATATCATGGTGGGTTATTGCGTTCATTTTTGCTCTGCTATACAATGCAACAGATTCCACCAATTCGCGATATATCTCTAAACGACACGTACATCTCTATACCAACATTTATTTTGTACTATACGGGAAAAATACGAAAATATATTTGGGCGCCAGTGTTTCCGTAGCTCTACAATCTATAACTAACAATTATTTAATAGTACCTCAGTCCGCTGGCTATTAGTGCGCCTTTCCTTAGAGAAGTGTATAAAAAATGTTCGTATTATCCATTTGCGACGTCGTTCGCTTTCTGAAAAACGTATCTATTTGTAGTGCTCTGAAAAGCCCTACCATCGATTTCGCCTACACATACAAATTCATTCTCCCGTTCTAGCATAATTCCTGATAAACGAAACAAATGTTCGTTTATCGCCCATACACCCAAATCCCCATAATCCCCAAATTAAAACAAACGCATAGTAAGTGGGGCCAGATGTTCAATCACCACACCCTATTTCCAGTGCATATCTTCATATGCCCAGCATATCGCAAATTTCCAGGAATTCGCTTAACCGAATTCCCACACAATTCCCAGTACTCGACTCCAGTCAAAGTTCTTTTCGAAATTATACTTGCAAATCTATGCATCCGCGATGCAAAATCTTGATAAAATTTGGAATAAAAGGGCGACGGATTTTGTATTCGACCATCAGTCTCAATTGGCGTCCGAAGTGTAAAGACGCCAATAAACTAAATTTGTATTAAACCTAAATCAAATGTAAGTACGGTCAATTTAGCTCAGTCTATAAAGTGGAGTCCAATTGCTGAGGATGCCAATCACTTAAAATGAGTACTAAATAAAATAAAGCAGTCGTTTTTCAAATAGTGTGTTGTTTTCAATTTAGTTGTTCCGACACAGGGGCAGACCAGCCGACAAGAGGATTTTACCGGCATTCCGGCATTGGTGAGAAGAGTCGAGGTTTCTACCTACAAAACATATTTTTAGCACTGCAGCTTCCAAATATCACCTGCGCCACGGACGCCGCTGGGTTTCTCGGCGCAAGGACGCTGTTCCCGAAACAATGTCTCTCGAACGATCGAACGCTACTTTTCCCGGCTAACTCCGGAAGCACGGTGACGACTGCAACGGACGAACTTGGGAGATCTATAAAGAGATCTTGGTCGTTAAGAACAAAAACAATATCCTCTCAAGTATCGCTACAATCTACTCACGCAAATAATATAAATATGTCTAAATGGATATCATTGCTCGGTGATGTCATGCCGTTATAAACTCGTTGAAGTAACTTTTCGAATTCGTGTTAAAATAATTTTCCTGAGTTCAACACGTCTAAATATTAGTCTCAAGCTCTACTTAATTTACATTGGTCGTATTCTCTCAGTTCCTGTATTTCACCCCCAAGACGTCACTCGGCCAGGCCACTCAATTTCAAGTTGCACTACGATCAAATATTTGATACCCAAGGTAAACCGAATGGTTGGTTTTAAAAAACGTCCGGGTGAGTTGACATGCAAAACTTTTAAAATAAAACGTATAAATAATTTTAAGATAAGTTTTACATGCGATGATTTAGAAGGCTATAGCAAAATCAAATAGGCATTGGGGAAATCGAAGAGCGAGCACTGCAAGTACACCCCTAAATTGGAGAAAACTGTCTCCATGCTCCTCAAAGCAGTTGATCCTTCCTTTACTCCCGAAGAGGTGCTCGAAGAACTAAAAAGCTTCTGAAACGATACCCCTAAATTTACAGCTGTGAAACCATTTTCTACAACAAATTCTAGAAACATTAATCACCAAACAATAAGTTGGGAGGGAATAAAGAAGTCCGACTGCGTATTGCAGTGTATGTCCTGTCAACGCTTCGGCCATGTGGCAGCGAATTGCAATATGGATTTCATCATCATCATCGGCACTATAACCGGGATCCGGTCTTGTCCTTATTTAACAAGTATGAAGGTTGTTAACTTTTCCATAATAATTTGTTTTTCCGGGAAAGGTTATTAGCCTTGCGCCAGAATATGCATTTCAGATGCGTCAAATGCCTAAATATCATTGGAGAGTGCCCATTGGGCAAATAACAGTTCCCGGATAGAAATAAACTATCCTGTATCCCCTGTAACAACACAGATCACCCTGCTAATTTTACACGTTGCCCTAAGTACCAACAACTAAAATCAAAGTTGGAAGCCACAATTAAGTTGAAGAAGAGAAACGGATGAAAACTCGCTCTTACAACAACTTCGTGGCACCAAGTGTGTCATAAGCTCAAATGACAGGTGGAATAAAAAATGCACCAATCTTAGAACAATCTCGCAATATCATTAAAACGCCTGCCCCAGAGGCCCAAAATGATAGAACAGCAATAATACTATCCATACAAGGACATTTTGATGCGTTTGATACAAATTTCGAAATATTCGGAAAAAAAAAAACTGACAGAACAAGTGTCTCGCACGGACATTATCTATCCAACCCTGTTTCCAGACGAAGCCGCTGTGAATGTTAATTCACTAATCCGCATGGAAAGAAGGGATAATCTGAGCAATCTGCTAGAAGCTGAACGCCCATATGTGCGTTTGGCTAGCGAAACTAAGCTAAACCAAAGGCACAAATTGGGCACCCAAATTACAAAGTACTTAGACGAGATCGTCCAAATTCGACTCAGGGAGCGGGGTCGCTGTCTTAGTTAAAAATGGTCTACAACACAAAGTCACCTACAGTAGAGATGTATACAAGTTCCAGGTACTAGAAGCCTGCGTTATAGTTATTCCTTTGAAAAGTCAAAGGCATCTATATGTGATCTCTGCTTATGCTCCTGTGGGGGTATAGTGGGGTGCCAAGACAAGGGCACAGTTTCACTGAAATCCCCAACGATGATCCGCAGAAAATTATTCACCGTAAATCCAAGAGAAAAGCAGAAAACACTGTTTTATTTTGTTGTTATTTTAATGTTCTTTATTTTAATTTAATTTGGTTTAGCTTATATTAATACACTTATTATTTTATTGCAACGTTGCCGGTTGTTCCATAAGCAACGAATTTAAAAAATAAAACGAATTTCGCGTTTCGCCTTAACTAGTACACTTTGATGTTTCGGCAATATTCGCGCAACTGGTGAGAAATCGGATAATTAAATTTAACTCCGTGCACGTGACCTACACCTTGGTGGTTGAATAGTGACTGACTCTACTTAGGGGGGAAATTCTGTATTTCATTTTGCACAAAGGACAACCAAAAAGAGAACGCCTCTGCTCTCTCAGCGTCGAAGTGTGGTAACTTCGGTTAAATGATAATTACGAACGTGGAAAATGAGAGAACAGAAACACGATGTACTGTGATCTCGAGGTGGGTAGGTTGTGGCGAACGTACAATTCCCCACAGGAAAAAGGCCAGACCAACTTGAGGTAACGCACTTACCTGGACAACATCACGTCCACAGACGCGATCCCAAGCCCAGCGGGGGCCGCCAGTAACCCAACGTTGAGTCGACACCAGAAGGCAAGGAACTTAACGTCCCCAAAGCCTCTAATACCGAGCTAAACGCTCCATACCTAAAACCTACGACCTGAAACAAGGAGAAACATCCATGCATCCTTCGACGTGTGCAATCGCAAGCTAAGTGAATGCCAGCACCACAAGTCGGCAACCCTGAACATCTGCACGAGATGCAGGGAATTACAATTAAAACAATTAACCGACCAACGGACGTGGTGCGGTTGATCTAAACATTAGATCACCCAAATATTCACCGCAAACAAAGGAGCGCATTCCTTAGCCTCGTTAACACCCAGATGGCGCGAAAAACCAAGCACCACGTAACTCCAAACAATACTTTGTTTGGAGTTTCACGAAGGCCAGCTGCAATAAATAAATACGGCACAGCATTGCGCCGTTGCCACTGTCCGCCAAGCAGAAATGCATCAGCGGAATGTTTGTTTTTCACACCATGTGAAAAACTCTCTTGGATTTCAAATCCAATAGATACCAGCGGACTAGACGTCCAGGCGATCGTCAACACCAGATGGTCGACCTAACTAAGCAGCGTGGGAATAGAATCCACCGTCAACAACGACGGTGAAGCGTCCATATGTATGCGTGAGAATTTTCTCCTTACAGGAAATTGTGTCTGCACCACTGCAGATACAAAACACACAGATACTGAAAAAAAAAAAACGGTATCCGATAGGTTGAAAGAGGGGGAGTTTTTATATCGAGCATCGGTACGAAAAGGTGGTGACAGAGAAACCCTACGAGGAGGGCGGTCCGCGCTGCGCAATACTTCGCTAGAGAAGCAGGACGAAAAAGTCTGATTTTGGTCGTCAAGGAGACAAGGAGTTGGGATTGGAGGTCGAACCGGTATCGTAAAAGAAAGACAGCAGTGAAAACAAGATAGTCGAACGGAGAAGATCCTCGGAGAAGAGTTATAGGAAAGGTAATCGAGAAAGTCGCGTCGTACGTGTGTTAAAACATTAACTCAGTAACTTATGTTTCTTTCGTGTTTCTTAACTGCAATCGCAACAAGCATAAACTATTGGTATTTACGTGTTAACTCTGTAACGAATGTTCTCTCGTGAATTTCAAAAGTAACGATCGCAAAAAAAATCGACACGGACTAATAAGATCCTGTGGAGTTAGAAAACTTAAAACAAAATATAAATTGTGTACTAGACGTTTAAGTGTATTGAAAACAAAACAAGATCAACAAAAGTTAAAATAAAAGAAAACGATTTTTTCGTGTTTCATTGTGCTGTTTCCGCTCAGTGTGTTCTTCCTTGTGTGCGTTCAGTGTTCGGCGGAACACTTACGACCGAATTTGACATTACCCGCCAAACTGGTGACCGCGAACGTGAATTAAATCGTGAACACGCACGTAAAATTTTAAGACAGTAAACCGCGTAATAGCAATTATATAATAAAATGAACACGCGCGAAAAATAAAACGCGAACACGCAAAAACAATTTAGAGCGGTGAATGCGAATAAAAACAGTTCCGGAAACAACACGAAGAGCCGAAAAATCACAAAAATAAAACAGTTCCGAAACGCAACACTTAATCAGTGATATCACCAATTAAAACAAACAGTGAGTTCCAGTGGAGTGAAGCGCCTACAGAACCGCAGCTACCAGGACAAGGACCCACCACGACGCCCAACAGCAGACCGAGAGGAAACCAGGAACACAAAAAAATAACCGCAAGTCCTTTAAAAAATTGTTTTCTTTTCCTTCTTTTTTTTTTTGTAAATATATTCTATTTTTCATTATAATTTTTTTTTTTTCTCTTGTGAAAGCTCTTTCTGAGCCAAAAATAAAATTTATAAAGCTCCTTCTGAGCCAATACAAAACCTTGTAAATATAATCGGGGGAGTTCATGTTGAGCCACCGTACTTAGGAATACATTTAGTACTTATATAAGTAACGCGTCGGTAGCCCGAAAAATAGCGCTCAACATCACTTGTGAAAATTGTGAAGCCCCTTCTGAGCAAATACAATACGAAAACATAAAAAGAGAAAGAATACAAGTGAAACAGTAACGAAAGGAATCTACATTATATATAACATAACAATAATTGTAAAGCGCAATTTTAGTTCGCAGTTAAATTGTTACTGTCTCTATTTCGAAAGTGTATACAGATTTTTATTACCGACATTATCGAGCAGACTCGGAAGCTTGACAGGAAAAGAATCAGATTTGACACATTCTTTCCATTTGTAGTATTATACGCAAATAATTAAATAATAAACGTAGTACATTAACAAAGATTCCGGGACATTTTTGATGCGACACTTCTAAATATCGCACACAATTAAGCCAAAGAGGCAAAAGCAGTTAAGAATTTCAAAAAATATATTAAAAAAATAAACAATTTTGTAAGCTCCCTCAGAGCAACGAAGGACACGCGCGAACCGACGACACACTCGACAAATTTTTTCTCGTTTTTCACCTTTCGTGACGACCGCGAAATACAAGGGAAATTAACCCCCCGAAATAAAGGCAACGAAGAAACAGTTGCGCACCCGCGAAAAAAAACTTCGACAGTCCTCACCTTCTCGTTCTTCTCGTCCTCCTCCGAACGAAAAAGTTTCTCTCCGTCCGCTCCTAGCACCGTCGAAGTAACCGAAGAATCCTCTGGTGTAGGCCCATCCCTGGTTCGCCTTTGGAATTTAGATATTTTTCTCTTGTGCTAGGCCTTTTCCCTGACTCCATCTTTGGACCCAGCAGGTTGTCTCGCCGCGTCCACTAATTTAAAGAAAAACTCGCGCATCGAGCGACCGAGTTACAGCGCGAAACCCCCAGGAAATTAATGACAACCACGAGGTTGCAGGCGGCGACCCAGAAAGTAAAAACGTTGAGGGGAAACGTAATCGCTCCCTCACAGAGAAAATCGACGCGAAATCTCCCGAAGTCAACGATAACGACCAGGTCGAAATCCACAATTTCTAAAGCTACAATGGCTAACAACGCCGAAGCTTCCCCAACGACGTCGCAGGCCGCAGCCCTCCGTCAAGAAGTTAATATTGCAACACAAGCGGACCGTCGTTCGAATCGATACATTAAATTACCGGACTTCACGTCCGATGACCCAGACTTTTGGTTCGGTTACGCCGAACAAACGTTTGCCTGCGAAGGCATCACCGGCGAACAGGAGAAATTTCTCCTAGCAACTCGCGATTTAGATCCTGTCTTGCTCCCTTATGCGAAGCATCTAATTAAAACGCCATCTCCACAACCATATACAGCATTCAAGGAGATGGTGATTAATGCCTATAGGGAATCGCCACAAAATCGCTTGCGACGTTTATTACGGTCGACCGACACCTCTGGGATGCGACCATCCCAGCGCGCCGCTTATTTCCGTGCACTGGCCGGCACGGACATGTCCGAAACAGCCTTAACGGCTATATTTAGAGAGTCTTTGCCAGAATACGTTCAGGCAATCGTCGCGCCTTTAGCCGAATCTGGCCTCGACGAATTAGCGCGACACGCCGAGGCAGTCATGGCCACAGATAGATCCCGAACGGATCTCCAGCTTCCACTGGCGGCGACGCACGTCCAAATTCCACCCCAGCCCCAGCCACGAACCCCCACGGTTACATATACCCATGCGACGCAGCCAAGCGAACTCGAAGACTTGAGAGTGCAAATTAGGCAAATGCAAACGCAGCTAAATAATCTCAGCATGGGGAACAATTTTCGGGCTGGCCGTGACAGATCGCGACGCCGAGACAGGTCGCGAGACAATTCAAGGCGTCAGCATAGCAGACCACGCACACCAAACACGGTCAGTAGTCTGATGCTTCACTGCTTCGCTTTTCAATCGTTTCATCGTGTGTTCAATTCACCTTCTTCACTATCCTTGCTTAACGCTATATAATTGGTGACCCCGACGTGATCTGAACACGCAGCATCCACTTCTCATAGTAAAGCAGAACTTCACACACGGTCACGACTTCCGCATAGAGCCCAGCCTCCGACGTTTTCTCGCTTCTCTCTCGTTCGTCCGTCGTCCGCATACGAAGCTGATCGTAACGAAGTTACTGCGGCGGGAGTGTGTAGCGATTCTAACAGATACACACAATTCACAAGTAAAAATAGTGAAGAACACCGAACGAAAAAAAATCGAATATGAAAAATACATCAGAACCGTATACTAAGCGATAAAATAAAAATAATTCATACCAGTGGAATATAGTCGAGTTTGGAAATCAAATTCAAAACACGGTTAGTAGCCTGGTGTGTAACGCTTAGGTCAAATTTTTTTCGTGATTCGAGCTGTCATAGCGTCAGTTCGAATCACACGATCTTCTTCACTATTATTTAAAACGCTATAAGGTTGTGTGTGCTGGTATCAAATGCAGCTGCTGAGTCTGATCTGGTGACCCAGTGTTACGGCTGTGGTATACTCAGAGAGCATTGAACCGTATTGAAACATAATTATGGAGAAGAGGTAAATTTAGCTGGTGCTATTCACCTGCAAAAAGATCATTGATTCCAAACGAATGGATGATCTAATGAAAATCGATAGGACGCTACGGGAATTACCCAAGCCAATGGATGATGATGCAACCGCGTCGTTTGATTCGACTTGGTTGTTGCTAACCAATACGAATGGAATTTCCGGTGGAAATCTCATGGTAAGAGTAATGGAATTGCCGTGTGGCAAAAACGGTAGCCAAACTCAATTATGCATTATCTGCATAAGATAATGAGTTTAGCTATCCGTCCTTGGGAAAAACATGTTATTTCAGGTGAATAGCATATAAGGGGAATGCGTAGACGTTTATATACATAGGCTAAACCAAATTAAATAATGTGCAAAATAATAAAGAACATAAAAAAAACAACAAATAAAAAGTGTTTTCCATTTCTCTCGGTGGAACAATTCTTGAGGGTGAAGTGAATCCGTGCTCATGTTTGGCATAATACTTCGTACCCCCACACCCCACGAAGCTCCACAGTGTACACAGTTTATCAATGAACTTGATACCCTTTTCGAAGTCTCAACTTAGACTCGGAAAATAATTATTGGTTTATGGCGGGAGATCTCAATTTCAACCACAGTCCTTGGGGTAACCTTATCACAAACACAAGAGGCAATGTGTTGTTCGACTGGTGGCAAACAACCGCTATCGAACATAAACCAGAATTGTACCCTACAAGTACGCCGTCATATCCAAAAGGAAATTCCTTCTTGGATTTACTGTTGCTGGACGAGCGAACACAATTTTTAGATACGGATCTACCTACTCGAAATTGTCTTCGTACAATCGAGTAAAATAACGGTCATTATGGACTTGATGCTGTAATACATGTCCCAAACGTAAACTCACTACTTGAGCAGTATAAACAGACACATTCTTTTAATTTCGGAAAAGCACACTGGCCACGCTTTGATCGGATAATAAAAGAAGAATTACGCTCCAATGGCATAGATCCACCAACTGACAGAAATCTTCATAATGACGAAATTGAATATGAGCTTTCGGCGATGAACAACGTTGTTACTAATACAATGAATTCTTCTATCCCAAAAGTGTCTCACATGGAGAGCCATACAAACCGATACAGAAACTCAACGATCGACGAGCTGTATAGGCAAAAGAGTATTCTGCTCTCTAAGTTAAAACTGCTCTACAGACAGTTCAGGAAATAAAACCAATTAAATCACTAATTAAAAATCTTCAAAAACTGATCCGTGACAACTATAGATCAGAAATTAATGAAGATTGGAACAACAGAATTCAAGCCATTAAAGCTAGTGTACCGAATATGTTCCCACAAATAAATAAAGTCTTTCGAAGGAAAGATTATAATGACATCACATGTCTGCGAGTTCCGCGGACTCCCGAGAATTGTCAAACGCTGCTGAACGCAGGACTTACCCTGGAACACATCAACTCTAACGAAGAGTTCATAATAGTCGAGGATCCACAAAAAAAGGCGAACTCAATTGGTGCTTGTTTCGAAACAGTGTATAGATTGATCGAATCGGCTTATTCTAACCTTGACCTGGAAAATAGAGCTCTCCAAAAACATATTTCGTTACGCTATGATCTTAACAACTAGCGTTTCTTAAGTCGAAGTTTCACTATCTTTAGTGAAAATAATAGACCGGATTCCCCACTTAGAAATCTAAACACAAGCATATTTGTACACAAGGACGAACTGACGGACATTCTCAGATCCATTAAGAACAAAAAATCTTCTGGAATAGATAGTATTCCAAACATTGTTCTAAAGCAGTTACCCCTTGAAGTAGTGAAGGTTTACAATATTTTGTTCAATAACGCTCTAGGTAATGCATATTATCCAACCCAATGGAACTCTGCAATAGTCCATCCCATTCCTAAAAAGGGTAAGGACAGGAGCAATCCAGCCAATCTTCGCTCGATTAGTTTGCTTCCGAACATCAGCAAGGTATTCGAGAAAATTTTAAATAAAGCATTGACTTACTGGTGTGAGGAAAATGGTATTATTCCGAACAACCAGTTTGGTTTTCGATCTCAACATGACACAGTTCATGCTGCGACAAAACTTGTTCCCGACATACAGTGGAACAAGGCGAAGCGACAATGCACAGGGGCCTGTTTGGTTGACTTTGAAAAGGCTCTCGACACCGTATGGCTAGAAGGGCTGGTATATAAGTTATCAAATCTAGGTATGTCCGAATATTTATTATACATTATCTACGATATGATAATGGGTAAACAATTTGCAGTGAAATGTGGAGATATAATCTCTAACAAGACTTTCCACATCAGAAACGGTCTACAACAGGGAGCAGTGAATTCTCCCATTTTATTTAACATTTACACTAGTGATCTAGTGGCTTCTCTCAAACATGCAATTGCATATGCCGACGACATTGTGGTGTATAGATCTGGAGAAAAGATTGATGTCATCAACAGACTTCTGCAAAATGATTTCAAAAAAATCAAACGTTTTTGCGACGACTGGAAATTAAAAATAAATTTCCAAAAAACAGAGACTATCCCTTTCAGAACGCCCCTGTCCAGTGCATCAAGGGATAAAAAATGGAATTGGAAAACATTTTCCATTGCAGGAAGTAATAATCTTCCTCTACAAGTAAAAACTGTAGTCAGATACCTTCGAATCAGGCTTAATCGGTATCTTTACTTTGATAAGCATACAGCAACTAAAAACGCATAAGCAATGACACGGAGTCTCTTCCGTAGTAGTCTTCTGGACCCCAAGGTGAAAATAATTTCATACTCAGCATTCATCCGACCAATATTGGTATATGGCTGCCGGGTATGGTACCACATATCCCCATTTTACATGGAAAAGTTTCGGTTGTTCGAGAGGCAGTGTTTGCGTTCCTGCCTCGGAATGTATAGAACCCCAGAGTCGCAGTATAAGAAATACTAGCCCAATAAAGTCCTGTATGACAAATCAGGACTAAACAGAATAGATAACTTCATTATCAAGATTATTCGTGGCCACACAACAAGGGCAATGTGCAGTGAAAATGATCTCATTTCGGGAGTATTCTATCCCAATGATATGTATATGGAGAGTACTCTCCAGAATGGGTTCATTCCCCCAGAAGCGTTCCCTGTCTTGGATAAAAAAAGACTTATCCAAGACAAACGTGGAGTCGCTATTATTTACCACGCTTTCCGTGGTGCCAGGGATAAACGAATTCTCTACGATAATAATACCTCTAATTTTCCAGATGGCCTGCGTTTTACTATGGTGATCGGTGAAAGAGATAAATCAATAAAAGTTCGATCTCATCCCAACTGGTGGTGGATCAGTGATGAAGAAAGGACTATACGTCCCCAAACATAGTATGCCTCTCAGGCGCACCGCTTTCCTTTCTCCTATCCCCAAATTCCCAATTGTTATATATTTTTTTATTTATTATTTAATTGGAATTCTTTAGTTTTTTATTTTTATTTGTATTTCCTGCTTATGTTTGTACGTTTTGTTTCGTTTTCTTTTATTTTGCTGCCAACCCCCTATATATATATAATTTAAAAAAAAATTAAAATAAAATTTATATAGAAAGAATAAATTAATTATATAAATTTTAAAAAGTAAAATTATCAATTTTTGTGACGTTATAAAAACATTAGTTGTTGTACGCCGAAATGCATAAGAAAATTGATAATGTATAATTTAGAGTGCTTGCGAAGAGCCAGTAAGTGAATGTAAGAATGATATTCGTAAAATAGAAGTTAACATTTAGTCTTAAGTAAAATCTGTAATTGAATTGGTAAATAAATTTGGAGATAAAACCAAAAAAAAAAAAAACCAATTTTCCGGAACGACAACATCATGATATGCGTATCTTCAAATGCATTTCATGGTTGTGCCTTCCGGTAAGTTACGCAAACCAAAACTCTAATCATATTCCTTAAGCTCTATTTGTCGCACATTGATTCAATTCCCATTAATCCCAATATCATGAAATGCCTAACTTCAAATGCATTTCATGATCTTACCTTCCGCGAACTTGTTTCCCTTCCCAGAATTTCACTCCGGCTGAAGCGTACACAAAATCTCGTTTTTTTTTTTTGGATAGACGCTCAGCCGCTCTTTGAGATTTCCCCCCAAATCTTTCAGAGGCACAATTAGATATATTCCCTTACAATTTTTTATAATTGTTATCACGCACGTTGCTCACCTAAAGTGACCACCATGTCTTCAAATATACTACTGTGAAACCAATCAATCAAAAAGTGTTCATTTGCTCAAATAAAAAATGTATTCAGGCATACGAATAAACGCCCGTTATCGTTCTTCAGCCGAAACCCACGAAAGTGGACTCTTCTGCCTGTTCGTGTTTTTTGTTGTTATTATAATCTCTAGCCATTCAAGATCAATGCACATCCTTTCTTTATTAACGCTACATCAAAATCCCTTCTGTACGAGCGTGTCGTATAAAAAGATAAATAAGGTCTTTAAAATAACCTAACACAATCACATCCCATTGTTGTTCGCTCTCATAGCAACTACCTAAATTTCAAAGCATTTTCTTGAGAATATAATCTGTTAAAATCTTAAATCGGAACCACATCGTAGGTATTTCTATGGGTAATATTGATTAAGTCTTTTTCTTCGAGTAAGACATAATTATTTTGAAACGATGCTGCACAAGATTACACCAGCCATCAATACTAGTACCCCATACCGATAGATATCACCGAACACCCCCTAGGGTATATACGGATAAATGTATATAAATGGATTATCATATTACGTTCATCCAGGGTAGAGTACATTAAGTACAAAAGGAATGCAGAGCTCGAATTTACTTCCAATTACTTACTGCGTAAGGATCAGTACAAATTAGTTCCTCTTCGTTGCGTGGTTTCAGCATTTATGTCAGTAACAGACGTCTACAGATTGAATACCTGAATAATAAAGTAGTCAAGCCAATTTCATCTTCAATCTCATTCTCGTAGAACAAGTTTTTATTCCCTCAACAGAAAGGGAACTCAGGTATTCAAATATTGGGCTGTTTTCATATAAATGCAACTGGTTGTGGTGGTTGTAATTATATTCAATTTTGTTTCCACTATAATATCGTCCAATTAAAACTTTGTTACACAACCCACTCTGTACGGACTTTCTTACTGGAAATTCCTGTGTTGGCTAAGGGGCAATATTGATGCACCAACAGGGTGAAGACAATATAAAATACCTAATTCAATATTATAGTAGACGACCAAAAGTTTCGATTTTGACAATGTCTGTTTGAGGGTATAAGCTTAATGGAGCCACGAAAAATAAACTGATAGCACAGAGGATTTTCTGTCCCATAAAGGTCGCTCAACATCACACTACAGTGATTGAATTCCCAAAATAATTGAGACAAACTATTAGTTGTGAGTACGCTCAAAGGGCGGCCTCGGAATTTAAGAGTTAGTGAGCTATCTTTTGTGCCACGATGGGCAATTCTTTTAAAACAAAACGCCGAACAATAACTATCCCAGTACCAAATTGACCATTAACCGATGAAGACGAATCTTTCATCGAAATATAAATTAAAGGGAAGTGAATGCAAACATTGTTACATCCTACACTATCGCCACAAAGACCGGGCCTACGTAGATGAGATCGACATCATCGGTAGATCCAATTCGGCTGTACAGGACTCCTTCACCCAGATTGAGCAGGCGGCACAAAAACTGGGGCTGCACATTAATGAGGGAAAAACTAAGTACATGGTGGCAACTTCTGCGAAGAGAAGACCTAACGTTGGTCAAACTACCAAGGTAGCGGAGCACGGATTTGAAGTAGTGCAGCCGATAACAATATGGAAGAAGAAATACGCGATCGGCTGATCAAATCCAACCAAGCCTACTATTGTCTATCAAGACTAAATCCCGAAGTTTATCCGGAACATCCAAGCTACAGTGGGGGTTCCGCCAAACCCCACTGTCTGCTTACCGTAAACCCCCCATTATAACAACCCAATCTACACCAGGTTCTGCTAATGCAACAGCAGGAAGTGAACCAAGTACCCATGCTGGTACATACTTCCTCCCCACACTACTACTGCACAAGACCATGGTCTTACCAGTATTCATATATGGATCCGAGACCTAGGTGCTCAATAAAAGGCACTCTGAACCGCGTTCGAGAGAAAGGTCTTAAGGAGAATTGTTGGCCTCGTATGTGAGGGGGGACGATTCCGGAAACACCACAACCATGAGTTGTACGCGATCTACCTTGCAGCTAATGTTGTAAGAAAAATCAAGCTCGGTAGACCCTAAGCATGACATAGACCAGGACGCCCAGAGCCTAGGAGTGCCAAACTGAATGACATCGGCTCGAAATCGAGGCCGGTGGAGAAATGTTAATTATTGCGTGCCACTACGGCCTTATACATATTAAAACAACAACAACAAGAGATTATAGTTTTATGTTTATTTAGACTAAGAAACAGAAAAAATGTAATAATATTAGCACCTGGAAATGCTTCACGCATTATATAGATCAAATCTATAATCTTAAAAAGTTCCTGTAAAAGAATTCTTACGTTTTCTCACATCTCTCCGCTTACAATTCCTGTAAGAGTTCTTAATTACCTTATCATAAATTACCTGAAAGAAAATTCATCGGTTCATATATAATACAACCCCATATCAGGAAATATTACCCTTGCGTCGCCTATTCCCAGCTTCATTCATGTGTACAACAAATCCCTTTCATACACATTGGCTGGCGACATTTTCTTTTCCCATCAATAAACAAGCCAAGCAGCTGCATATAATTAGCGCAATAGACGCTGAAACTAATTTCCTTAGCACGCAATGTGCAAACAAAAGAACGCTGTCCTTCAAAGGTTTTCTGGAGATACCATAAACATCGTTTGTGGTGCCCCAAATGCAATTCCCATTTAATCAGTTCCAGCTTATTTATTTAGCTGACCCTAATCACAGAGCGATCCTTTGTTCTTTTTCCCTAGCTGTAGGTTTTGTTTATCCTTGCTGGAATGCATCGATAAACACGATAATATGATCTTCACTCACGCATATCATTGCACTGAAAGAATGCATTTCCTTGGTGGCCACACCCTTAAGAGAACATTTTCTTTTTCTCCTCCATATATCATATCTCACCCTTAATTGAGGATGAAATTCAAGTCAGAGTTCTATCCTCGAGGAGTCGTATTCCAACCATTAGACCGATCGGTCGAGCCGTCCATTATCCCCTGTAAGGGATGCACACCCTCGAGTGTGTCCCTTCGCGCAGTTGAACCAGTTTAACTGACAATCGTCACACGAGTCAAAATTCTACACGAGAGGAGCGCGGTCGTGAGTTTTAAGTGTTCATTATCTAAGGGTGTACAGAGTCCGAGTTGCTCCGGTAGCAATTGCGTTACTGTGAATTTTTTAGAGTAAAACAAGTTAATAACCGTTTACCACAACAGTGTCGAAATAAGATTTGTGTTCCAAATTCTATATAAAACCTACTTTCTAAGAAACGGTAAAAACAAAGTGAATCTGTGCGTTTTATTTCTTTCGTCCAGCGTCTGTCGGTTGGTGTTTCCTTTGCTTCGGCGGAATCGTTTAATGCTCCTCGGAACGATTAATATATGATGGAGGAGGAAGTGAACCAAGTACCCATGCTAGTACATACTTCCTCCCCACACTACTACTATACAAGACCATGGTCTTACCAGTATTCATATATGGATCCGAGACCTAGGTGCCCAATAAAAGGAACTCTGAACTCTTAGCCGCGTTCGAGAGGAAGGTCTTAAGGAGAATTGTTGGCCTCGTATGTGAGGGGGACCGATTCCGGAAACACCACAACCATGAGTTGATCTACCTTGCAGCAAATGTTGTAAGAAAAATCAAGCTCGGTAGACTCCGCTGGGCGGGACGCCTAGCTCGAAGAGGAGCCTGTCCGGAGAGTCCTTTGAGGCAGGATGTATGAAAGGAGACAGCGCGACAGACCCTATGGATGCATGACGTAGACCAGTACGCCCAGAGCCTGGCAGTGCCAAACTGATCGACATCGGCTCGAAATCGAGGCCGGTGGAGAAATGTTAATTATTGTGTGCCACTACGGCCTTATACATATTAAAACAACAACAACAACAAGAGATTATAGTTTTATGTTTATTTAGACTAAGAAACAGAAAAAATGTAATAATATTTAAGTAAAATAAATAAACATTTGAAAAAACATAAAGTAGAATTGTACGCTACGAGTACGCGGTCTTATCAAAGAGGAAATTCTTTCATGAATTTACTTTTGCTGGATGAGCGAATACAATTATTAGATACAGATATAAGTCGTCGAACACTCACTACTTAAGCAATATGCCCAGACCTATCCTTTCGTTTCCGAAAAGCACACTGGTTGCGCTTTGATCGATTACAGGCGTCCCTCGTATAACAGGGGGAATCCGTACCGTGCTATTTCGAAACCGTGTTGTACGAAACTTTTTTATTTATTTATTTAAACTAAGATATAATATAGAATAACTATAAACTTAGTTATAACATAAATGAAGGCAATGTGTACCGAAACCTGATTTGTGTAATGTCGAAACCGTGTTACATAAAACTTTGAAATGATACAAATCAAGGCAATACGTACCCTGTTATATCGAAACTTAGGGCGTGAAATTTTGTGATAACTAAAATCTCGTTCCAAATATACATGTAAATGGAAAAGTAAGTTAACTCCAATTCAATTGGAATTCTTTTCTTCGATTTTGATAGCTCTTCCTATCGCCCTACATATTATGAAGGAGTAATGTTTGGCGAATTTATTTTTAAAATGTGGCCATTAAAGAGATTATGCGACACCATTAAATGTCAATGCGCTATACGTTCGTGAGACGAGGAAGGAAGAGATGAATGTGGTATCTCCCTATTTTGGCCTAGACTACCTGGAGATATTAATGGTGCGGAAATACTTAATCAGTCAGAATTGTTCATTTATCCGTGCATCTTGAATCTAATAAAGTGGGACAGCGTTTAGTTGAACAATCTGAATAAAATGCACAGCATTTGTTGCTACTATGTTCCAATGGCGGAGTTAAACAACTTGTGCATGGGTCATATGTTGTATGTGTTTCACGTGTGCCTGTGCTGTAAATCTCAGGTAGGGATATTTTTATGCATCCATCCAAACACAGTAGTTAAATTTAAACTTTACATAGGAGTTGTGTAACACGCTATAGTTGTCAATGATGGTGACCACTTCACAGTAAATTTAACAGACACGGTCGAGATGAACCGTTTATTTTATTTCAGAGCATTATTAAATATGTTCATATATAAAACTATTGATAGAACCAAGGATGAACAGAAGTAGGCTCGTTTTACAGGTGGTCATCCACCACAATGAAAACTTCAACAGAGAAGTTAGCAAGGAAAATTGTTTTCAAAGTAACATTTCATTATAATGCATGCGGAACCTACTCTACGGGACTCGATTTATAAGCACAAGCCTGATACCGAGTCGCGGCGCTCTCGAACTTAGGTATATACTCTCAAACTGTGCGTTCCGCTATATTTCTACCACCTACTGACGGCCAGTAACGAAATGTCGATGGAAATTATAATAACAAAAGACTACATTCCGCACGCAGTGAGTAAACTGCTGAAATCCAAACTGTCATCACGTAATATAAAGCTCCGGGTCTGTGGAACCATAATCATGCCAATCGTTCTATACGGATGCGAAACATGGGCTCTTAAAAAAACGGGAAGAAACCAAATTAGGCGTATTCGAGAATAAAGTTTTAAGGGGTATCTTGGTGGTAAATATGACGAGGAAGCAGTGTGGGGGTTGAAGTGGGTTGCCATCGTATGGCACAGGATTCACTGTAATCCCCCAACGATGATCCGCAGAAAGAAATGCAAAAAACACGTTTAATTTATTTAAATTTATTTCTGGTGAATGGCACAATATCGATTGAACTTAATTACACAGCTAAAAATTGGTCTTAATTGTATTTGCCAACATGAATCACAGCCTCACTGGATTAATCAGAATATCTATGATTTACTATTTCACTTCTGTCAAGCAGGGAATGCAGTACGCGACGGAAACGCCAGACTGTTCAGCTGGTCGGTCGTACGCAAATCGCGAATATATGTGATCCGTCAAAACGGGCTTCGGGAACTAAAGAACTTTAACTGTACACTAACTCTATCGAACGACTCCTTGGGTTTTTTTTCCGTGAACTAAACGAACTATCTTATCCGCAGATACAACCAGGTTCAGATTCAAATAACGACTAACTCTATTTAGGGTGGAAATCGTAATTTCTGCTTTTTAAACATTGATCTGCCAATGGTAATCATGCTCTCTTGTGTGTTCCCCAACTCACCACACTCATCCAGGTTGAAACGTACTTGTGTATTCGTTCGACGTCGATGGGTGTAGCCAGAATGGAGAAATCAAAAGGGAAAGCACAATAACCCAGGGTTGATCTGGCTAGGTGTGTGTGCGTCAATGCCATGTATACGGCTGGTCTACTGACCTAGTGACAATCTCTTAGGTCAACGCACTATAGCAAGACAGAAATACGAGAGAGAGAGCAAACATAGCTAAGGTTATTCACCAGCAAAAAGGGATCATTGATCCCAAGCGAATGGGTGATCTGGGAAAAGTCAATAGGACGCCGCATCGGCTGGGGATATAATACTATTCTGTGGAATGTTCAATAAATACCCAAGCCTATGGACTATGACGCAACCGCGTCGCTTGGTTTGACTTGGTTGTTGCTAACCAATACGAATGGAATTTCCGGTGGAAATCCCATGGTTAGCGCAATCGTGTTGCCGTATGCCCTTGATTGTAGCTAAACTCAATTATGCATTATCTGCATAGAATAATGAGTTTAGCTATGCGTCCCTTTGACGTGTTTTACAGGTAAATACCTATCAAGGAAATGGGTAGGTATTGTGGTTGGAATTGGGGGCTGTTTCTCCTATAGGATAGAGAAACCCCTACAGCAGGACAATGGCGAAAACTCCACAAGCACGAATTAAAAGAGCTTTCCCGCAAACTTACAATAGTGAGAATAATCAGGTCGTGGAGATTAAGATCGGCCGGACATGTGGCGCGAATGGGCAACGATAGAACCGTGCGTAGAATATTTGACGGAAGACCAACGTGTAAAAGACCCGTAGGACGGCAACGACACAGATAGGAGGGCAATGTAAGGTGTGACCTTGAGGAGATCGGATCAGATGGTCAAGCGTGGAAGAAGGATGAACAGGACACGGAACGTTAGCGCAGTCGAGTCAGTGACGCCATGAACTACCGGGTTCCTTTAAAAAGTCATAGTGCGTCAGCGCTCAGTTCTACTTCAATCTCACAACTATTTCATTTTCATATCGGTTTCAAATCTGATTAATGGTGGGAACTGGCGGGTTTGGGTGTAACAATCCTCCAACCTTTTGCAAGAATGTGTATTATTGTTGGGAGAAGAATGATATTTCTGAAAAATCTTTAGAGTAGGTGTGTGTGGTTGTTTGAGTCTGAGGTTTGTTTTGAGTGTGATTTACAATACATTTAAATCGGTCCATAAATATATATATTAGATAAACCCAAATAATTCAAATACAGCACGACTTTTTCTAGAGTGTTGTTTTGTTTTTCTGATATATTATAAGGTAAGATAACGATGACGCGTTATTTACACGATATCCTGCATAGAATTGTTGTTGGAAGGCCTAACAGAGAAATTTTGTTACACTGTACTATTCTCGGATGCAACGTATTAAAGTATGCTAAATTCGAATGTAATATATTGTAATATTGGATGTAAGGTATGTTAAATACTATTGACACTGTATTTAATTTACAGCAAGGCGCACTTATGTGGATTGATTTGGATGCACAAACCGATAAGTCCAACTGGTACCTTGTGTGTGTTTAAGATACCAATGATGGGTCCGCGTGACAGTATTTTTGTTGGTCTTGGCACAAAAAATCAATTAGTGTTTAATTTTACCTGTTATCCGGGAAAACGATGGTCAGGAGTGTACTGTGTTCCTGCTCTCGGCCAGATTAGTCCCTTGAAACAGCTCTCCAGTTCAGGTCAGTGATCAGCATTCAATTCGCTGCGTGCCGCCTTGTGAGATTGCCATTCCCAGTCAACCCTTTGTTGTCCTTCCGTGTCGCATTGAAAAGGTTTAACGATTTGCTTGCGCCGTTAAATGGCTCCAAAGGAGAACGGCATGGGTAGCTAATTAAAATTTATACACACTCGTCGTCTTTCCAGATAATAGACACCAATTTCAATCAATCAATCAGATTTATTTCAACTTTTTCGAACAATTTTAATTTTAACAAATTTTAACATTTAGTGTTTTTTTTTTTTTTTTGAAAAATCTGCGGGACAAGCCAAAACCGATTTTTTTACTGCCTTTTTTCCTCTTATCGAAAACGGAATGTCCAAAACCGTACATCAAAAAACATTAACCCGTTCTCTCTTTCGCTCCCCATTCACGTCCACTTCGAAAACCGAATTCGAACTCGAAGAACTGCACGATCCACACCCGAATCGGGGCGTGTTTGAAAACTCACTTGTGGATCGTGCAACTCCTCCACCACCTTACCATCATACCACCTTAAAACAAATTATATTAAAATTACAAAATGATTAATTGATGGGGTGGCGGACGCACGTAACATCCGAGAAAACAACAATAGCTTACGTGCAGTTTCGTTGGCTATTGCGCTAATACTAACCGGCACTTAATTCCATGATTTGAAGTTTGAATGTAAGAACCATACAACTTAAAGAGTAGCTCAAACATCTAGACAACAATGTTTTCATTTACGTTACTGATAGTCTTCTGTTATCAAGTTATCATCTAGAGAACAACGTTTTCATTTACGTTTCTGAAGGTATTCTATTACCAAGTTGGCTTGTAAGATTTTATGTATTACCCCCGCTATGATACCATCTTTATTTTCAAGAGTCTATTGCTTTAACACTCATCGAAATTTCTCCGAGATTTAATGACGATTTGATTTTTTAATCGAAGTATCCAGAGTCTTGCTTGAGATGCTTCCGTGTTTATATTAGATTACCCCACAAACAAAATCTCAGTATCGTAATTACGTTTAAAATACGCAATTAAATGGCTTCACAATTTTCATTGCGAAATATGAATATAAACTCCTTCACCAAAAGCAGAATATCGATAACATTAAAGGGAATCGCTCACATAGCCCACGCCTCTTTTCTAAGGACAACCTTCCTTAAAGATTAGAAAGTTTACAATTTCATAAATTGTGTTTTCAAAAGTCAAATGACAAGCATTAAGAAACAAACATCCTCTGACTATTGTGAAATTTGATCGGGATTGAATACAATTAAATTTTTTCATTGGATTTAATTCAATCTCATGGGAATTATTTTACGATCGTAAGCCACAAGATTTAAATCAAATTTCCGTGACAGCTTTAAAGGAAACTACGGAACGGCAATGACATGTGGAGTACTTAATAATTCATTTGAAAAGATTTTCCTGTGCAGGAAAGATGTGGGTAAAATGTTATTATGAGCTTCTTCATTCCTCGGGCACGAAATGAATACACGTATGAATATTCGAAGGAAAACAGTGTCTGTACAACTCTAAAATGAAGGCTTATTGACTAATTCGCTTTCTTGACTGGCTGCTTGTAACGTCTGTCTCCCAATTTCACATGTTACCTGTCATTGTCTCCTCAGGGCACATTTCTTAAATACAATGATAATGATAATTACCATTCATGTTAAGCCTCCTGCTATTCTCGAATAACATAAGAACAGGACAGGCATCTTGCGGTATTAACCGCTGGAACTAATGCATACAACTTTTGTAGATCGCAATTTTAGGGATTTATTGGAGATTTCACAACTTGAATAATAATTCGGGTTTGTTATAGAGTGTAAATTTATTTAAAATACAATCTTAAAAAAGGAAAGGACGATTCCATTCTGTTCATTTAACTCAGTTTTGTATGTCGTAAGTCATACAATGTGCTCGAAACTTTGCGAGCGTTTGAAATCACTCAATGTAACTCCTGTGGGAACATCCTGTAAAAAATTCGTATATTTCAAACAGAATATGAAATTAAACTCATTATAAAAGACCGACTTTCACTGCGTTGTGAATTTATATAAATATGTAAATTCGTGTCTGCGGTAGCCGAACAACTACTGATTCGAAGGCGCTGATGTCGAATCTGAGAGGGGGTATTTCAAAAAGCAAGCGTAATGTGAGTTCATCCTGCTTGATTAGATGTTACAGTATTATAGGAAGTACTTGTGGGTCTTATTGGGATATTCTGGTGAATTTGTGGGCGCGCATTCAGCAATGTTTTCGGTTGTTCTTTTTTCTTATTCTTTTATTCATGAAGTAGATTAACAACATTGAGACAATATTTACGCTGAACTCGCATTTCACTCACAGTTTTACAATTGCTGACGTGACTGAAAATAATAATGATATATCACTGTAATCCTTAAATCGCACTGAATAGAAGATTTGAATTGCAGTAATATTACGGCGCTACGGTTTACCATTTTCACCAAATCAGTGTAAGTAAATGGTCTCCTTTCGACGAACATATTATGAATTATTCCAACATGATTTTGTCTACCAAAGGTACAGCCATTCATTTTCATTTCGTGCAGCCTCCGAATAACAGCTTTACATATTTAAAATAGCACAAATGTAAGATATCTCAACGAACGGTGTCTTAGGTTACCGGCCCCATTATCGTACGTGGAACACTTCAATTTCAAATATTTCGCATTCTGCTGAAACAAGTGTATGACCCTGGCAATACGAGGGTTGCCTCTTATGTTTCGGGATTTGGCAACCCTAGTGTTGCAATCCGGCAATTGACAGCTCTGTCGTAAAGTTGGACATTTTTGAGGTTATACGCACTCAGAACGTTTTGACATATGAGCGCTATTTGTGTTGTTTACAGTAACTTAAGAGATTCATCTCGGCCCAAAAATGGAATTAAATCGTCAACATTGTCGTGCGATTATTTTTTACAACTTTCGGCGTGGATTAACTCAGCAACAGTGCATGGATGAACTTAATTCAATTTTTGGCGATGAAGCTCTTTGGCGGATTTAGTTCCAATGAAACGCAGAGATATTTCGATTTGTATTAATTTAATTTTATTGTCACATTTAGTTACACAACTGGGGATTGAATACCCTAAAACATCCGTCGTTAGTCTAAACGCAGAGATATTTCGATTTGTATTAATTTAATTTTATTGTCACATTTAGTTACACAACTGGGGATTGAATACCCTAAAACATCCGTCGTTAGTCTACAAAGTTTTACTCTGTCGATTACTTGTGAAACAAAAGGAAACACAGTTACGTCTTTCAGATCCCTTCGACCGAAAACAAGTTGTTCGATACTCGACGCTACTCTTAGGAACGACACCACAGTAAAACGACACACTATCGATATTTTTCGGGACTCGGTCTTGACACCACCAATCTTCTTCGTCTGGTTCTCGATTTCGACTATCCTTAATTCGCGTAGTTAAACATCACGAGACCTCGGGCCGGCGGTTTCTTTTTTTGAGTTATTTAAATTCGTTACGCGGATAGCTCCTCGTCGGAGTTATCTGACTGTTGCTCGAAGTAGACCTCTCGTCTCCTATGTTCGATGTCAAAACTCACTCTCTTGCAACCTATCGGATACTGTTTTTCCAGTATCTGTGTGTTTTGTATCTGCAGTTGTGCAGATACAATTTCCTGTAAGGAGAAAATTCTCACGCATACATATGGAAGCTTCACCGTCGTTGTTGACGGTGGATTCTATTCCCACGCTGCTTGGTTAGGTCGACCATCTGGTGTTGACGATCGCCTGGACGTCTAGTCCGCTGGTATCTATTGGATTTGAAATCCAAGAGAGTTTTTCACATGGTGTGAAAAACAAACATTCCGCTGATGCATTTCTGCTTGGCGGACAGTGGCAACGGCGCAATGCTGTGCCGTATTTATTTATTGCAGCTGGCCTTCGTAAAACTCCAAACAAAGTATTGTTTGGAGTTACGTGGTGCTTGGTTTTTCGCGCCATCTGGGTGTTTACGAGGCTAAGGAATGCGCTCCTTTGTTTGCGGTGAATATTTGGGTGATCTAATGTTTAGATCAACCGCACCACGTCCGTTGGTCGGTTAATTGTTTTAATTGTAATTCCCTGCATCTCGTGCAGATGTTCAGGGTTGCCGACTTGTGGTGCTGGCATTCACTTAGCTTGCGATTGCACACGTCGAAGGATGCATGGATGTTTCTCCTTGTTTCAGGTCGTAGGTTTTAGGTATGGAGCGTTTAGCTCGGTATTAGAGGCTTTGGGGACGTTAAGTTCCTTGCCTTCTGGTGTCGACTCAACGTTGGGTTACTGGCGGCCCCCGCTGGGCTTGGGACCGCGTCTGTGGACGTGATGTTGTCCAGGTAAGTGCGTTACCTCAAGTTGGTCTGGACTTTTCCTGTGGGGAATTTGTACGTTCGCCACAGCTCCATCAAGGAACAGTGTTTATCGATGGTATGGTGAATTCAATCGTGGTCGTAGTTCACTCCTAGATGAATTTCGTGAAGGTCGTCCAAAATCAGTTGTTGTTCCGAAAACCATTGATGCTGTGCGCGAACTGATATTGGAAGATCGTCATGTGACCTATCGTGAGATTGAGATAACCTTAGGCGTTAGTGGGACCAGCATACATTCAATATTGCATAAACATTTGACTGTCAAAAAAATTTGTTCGCGTTGGATCCCACAGAATTTGTCAATCGCCCAAAAATAAGGCTCGTGTCAATTGGTCGAAAGAAATGCTCAAAGAATACGGTCGCGGTGCTTCGAAACACGTCTATGACATCGTGACAGGTAATGAATCGTGGATTTACGCGTATGAGCCCGAAAGTAAACAGCAGTCGACTGTCTGGGTGTTTCAAGATGAGCCAAATCCAACAAAAGTTGTTCGCGCACGAAGCACTTCCAAGCAAATGGTCGCCTGTTTTTTCGGAAAAACTGGACATGTCGCAACCGTACCACTAGAACAACGCAGAACAGTCAATTCTGAGTGGTACACAACCATTTGTTTGCCAGTTGTCTTCCAAGAAATCAGGAAAACCAACCGCCGAAGACGGATCACTCGTCATCACGACAATGCGAGCTCTCACATATCGGCTGCGACAACTGCATTTTTGAGCACCCAAAACATCGATTTGATGGGTCATCCGCCGTATAGTCCTGACTTGGCACCGAATGACTTCTTTTTATTCCCGTACGTAAAAAACAAACTGAGAGGTCAACGTTTTTCGACACCTGAAGAAGCGGTTGCTGCATTCAGAATGCATGTGTTGGAGATACCTCAATCAGAGTGGCAAAAGTGCTTCGACGCTTGGTTCAAACGGATGCAAAAGTGTATAGATCTTCATGGGGAATATTTTGAAAAACAATAAAGTGATTTTCGATGATCAATATTTGTTTTTGTTCTCTAATCCCGAAATATAAAAGGCAACCCTCGTACAATTGTAAACAACTTCATGAAATAATGTTATCGAATCAATTAAACTTGACAAACAATGAGTGGTCACTACCGAAAGCTACCTTTAGCAATACCACCTTTACTACATATTCACCGGGCATGTCTGTTTTCTTTATGACCGCATTCAACTTCTCCCACGACACAGATTAATCATTCATCACAAGAAAACTTTAGATGTAGAAATAAACATAGGCAATCGTTCTTTAGACAAAACTCACGGATGTGGAATGCTTTGCCTGATCTTATGGTTCCTCGTCATTATAAAACAATTAAAACAAACGTAAGTTATGTCGATTATAATTCTAGTAAATTACCATATACTGGGTGATTCAATTGGAGGTACTGTGGTAAATCTCTCTAATCATTTGCACCAAACATGGGCGCGGGTTGAGAAAAGATATCACTACTGGGAAGTCGAATCACTGGTCACACCACGGACTGGAATGTTGATCATACTCCACACTTACGTACACAGGAAAAGGCAGCGCACCACGGATGAGTGATTCAAGTAAAACACAAGTGTCGACGTTCTGCTGCATTAATTTTCTTTATTTTACACGATATAGTTAATGTTCACTCTGTTTACACTTTACATCAAATGCGTACATAGAATATCTAAGTTCTATGGATGGATCTAATTCATCAGGAACAAAACACTAGGTCTTTTAATATTGATTAACTGCTTTAAACATTTGGCCAAGATGAACTTATAGCACGTTAAACATTTAATCAAAAAGAACTTATATAATCGCGATCGTGGCAAGACAAAATTTAGTTTGTGGAAAACAACCGCACTCCGACTGTTCAACGCCCCTGTGGTGTTATTGATCTCCAGATTAATATCTGACTCACTTAGGATTCGTTCTCAACATTCCTTGTAGGGTAGAGGATGAGATGCTGTGCCATCGAAGAGCCAATCCGATCGCTTCATTGGTGATGACAATGGCGATCGAACTGGAAAATTACAACCGTGAAATCCCTTCAGCAATCGCACGGGCCAGGATGACACGCCCCTCGCAGGAAGCGGTGACTATGCCGATATCCGATGATGGGTAAGGAAAATCCGAATGCACATCTGTTCAATTAGAGGGACGGAAATTTAGGCTGTCAGAAAATACGGCCATAAATCATCAGAATGGTTTTTCCATGATGGTGATATAATACGAGTATCAACAGAAACACAAGGCTGCCTGAGAGCGTGATTATCTCAGACGGTAGTGGGTAAACATGGTGCCGATAGTGGCGAGAATGTTGTCCTCTGTTTATGTTTGGCAGACAGAAGTACGAATAAAGAAATAATGCGGCTACGGAATTGGCTCCTCTGTGATGTGAAATTCACAGAAGGTCGCTCGCCATAGGACCTAAGCCGGAAAGGTTTATTGTTTAGTTTTACGATCCCGCTCGGTATTTCGTATTGCAGGGCTATTCGAAGTCTGGTTTGCAGATTTGCAAGCCAGCAAATAGCCCGGCATATATTTATGGACGCTGTGTTTGTATACCCGTTTGTTCTGCTGAACAATAACATTCCATCAGTCGATGTATCGAGTAAGTGTTATTTTGAATGGTGCCCGATCGGTAGTAGGTAGCCAACAATGGCTACACTGAATATCGTCGATAGGACGATCAGCCGATGGGTCTGCAGTTAAACGGTAAGAATGACATGCCAGGTGTAGAGGAAAAGTTCCTCGGCTATGATGGGATATTAATGTCGGTTATCCCGGGGGACGACCGAATTGTTTTCAGCTATTTTTAAGGTGGGAAATTAATGCTACGGCAAGGTTGTGTAATCTTGCCGGGGTTTTGGCTTACGGGTAAGTATAGGGTTTATAGACTTTTATGGGGTTAGAGCGGTGCGTTGTTGTTCGGGCCCTGAAGAACCCCACAGTACCTTTTCCAGTAAATATTTCATGACTGATTAGCCTGTTACATGGTCAAAGTGTGGCAGTATTTTTATTCAGTATTGTTTGACATTTCATCAGGTACGGACTTAGCTCCTCGTAAATATTACAAAATCCAACAATTTATGTGGAATGTGTATCGTTCACTTGGAGCAATTTATGGTCCACGCAATCCGCCCACAATTCGGTACGCTATCGAAAAGTGTAAAAGAATTTAATAATACAGAACGACTAGATCACATCTAGCACGTAGTAAAGAAAATATGGCGATAGTAGCTGGGAGTGTGCGTGGTGACCGTGATGATACAATTCGGCGCCGTAATTAATCATTCGACTTATCGTACAACAACATGGCACATTTTACACCTTATATTAAAGACACCGAACGACCGAAGATGACCGACCTTCCGAGCAGTTTTAAGGAAAACCACTGTTTCCGAACAAAATTTTGTTCAGGGATGAAACCCATTTCTGACATAATGGCTACTACAATAAAAAAGTTTGCCATATTTGTGCTGAAAAGAAACCCGAGGAATTTCAACATTACATCAAGATAAAACAACAGTTTGATGTGGTTTATTTTCTGGCGGAAACATAAGTCCGTATTTCTTTAAAAAAAAAAAGAAGTTTTCTACACCAATGTGTGCACCAACTGTAATTTGGAGGTGTCCTTAAATGTCAAAGCATTCTCTGAGCGGAAGAAGGGGTAAAGGATAAAAAACCTAGGTTGCTCTGCTTATTTTGTACTAGAGTTAGTAGAGTACCGACACCCCTCTGAACGCATCATACATTCAACGAGGTGTCTTGTCTTCGGGCTGTTGAGCGAAGCGGCTGCTTACAAAAATGACATGCTCAGCACCTCCCTCGATCTTCACATTCTAGACCGAAAGGTGAACTTGTGGCGGTTCCGCCAAACGTCACTGTCTACTTACCGTAAAACCCCCATAACATTCAGCCAATTTCCTAACTTCGCCAATGCGACAGCATTAGCACCTGTAAATGCTTCACGCATTATATAGATTAAATCTATAATCTTAAAGTCCCTGTAAAGAAAACTAACCTTTTCATGCATCTCTTCGCATACAATTTCCCGTAAGAGTTCTTGCTTTACTTATCTGGAATTCCAAACCAACTTGGCACCTTCGGTACCAGACAAATTCCTATAAACAAAATGATTTGGTTTGCATACAATGTAACCGCCATGACAGGGACCATAAATATTGCGCCGTCTATTTTCCCAGCCGCGCCATGTGTACAAGAATTTTCCCTACATACACATTGGCAGGCGACTTACACCCAAGGGACCAAAGCAAATATGAATCCCGCGTCATAAACACCATTTCCCAATAACCTAGCTGAAACCAATTAACACATTTCCACATCGCATCGTCGTCTCTTTGTTTAGCCGCGACGCACATTTCCAACAAAGATCCCATTAGCATCCAACGAGTTCGGTTTTATTTGCTTTACTGAAATCGTGTCCCACGCATGCACTTTATGCCCTTTCTTTGTTCTAGGTTCGTTCTCATCCATGACAGAACCACGCACACACACCACGGCACTAAGAGAGTGCATTTCTGTGGCGGCCACACCCTTAAGAGAAAAGTTTTTCTCTCTCTTCCCTATTTTTAACCCTTACCTAGGATGGAATTCATATCAGAGTTCTATCCTCCGGGAGTCAAATTCCATCCGCTGACCATCATGGTCACGCGATCTTCCGCTCTCCGCCGGCTGCGGAGATGCGTAATATACCTCGGGGTCGTGTCGAAGTGTTTGCAACCTCCATCTCGAATATTATATTTGCGGCAGTCTTCGAAGATTGTATTATTAGTGATTTCATAATGTTACTTTCACACAGTGCTGACGTAAAATTTTAGTATCAATAAGAAAATGAAACGGAACAATAATCTATTAATTCAAACAAATTATTCCAATCATAATGTTTTTCAATTAATACAAATATAAAACTAAACAAATGGAATCCTGTGTTTTGTATCTTCACTTGATGTGATGTTTCCACCAGTGATCGTGATTGTTATGCTCGGCGTTCCTGGATGCAATTAGTTAATCACTCTTTTGGTTCGGTGTTATACACGTGATCAATTTATGATGGAGGAGGAAGTGAACGGAGTGCCCTGTATTGGGACAATACTTCCTCCCCACAAACTCTCCAAAACTGCTTGGGTATTTTCGACACCCACACCCACCGTACCCTGACCAGAACTACCTAAGGTGGTCGTTGCTTTATTCACACTTCTATGCATGAGCTGAAATTAAAGATGCATCTGTATACCAAGTCCATGTTCCGTATGGCCTGCCATAAAGCAATACAAGCTTCTCTTTCTTTTAGCTTTGTCGTCGCCATTCCGTCGGGCATTTCGTCCCTTGTGACTCTCCTTTTATACATTTTAAGCATCTCCTCAACTAGGATCCCTATGACGAATAGTCCGTCTATAGCAAATGTTCTTAATGCATAAAGCCTGTATGTTGCTCTCTTCGTTATTTTCAGTTGTTTATAATGTTTCTGCCCACACAGGCGTGGCATAGACTAGTACGGATGTGACCACCCTCGACAATTCTTTTATTATATACTGATCCGCCAACATTTGGCAATATACCGAATAGGACTGCCTCTGACACAGCGACTGTTTTACTTGCATACTCTACGTGAGACTAAAATCTTAGTCTATTGTCGAACATCAAACAAACAGCCCAAGAGGTATTAGGCTTTAAGAAAACAACTAATTCCTAACCTTGGTTTGACGATGAGTGCAGGGCAAATATCGAAGAACGTAAACGCCTCAGAATGATCCACTTAGAAGCATGTGATGAAGTCAACGCAGTAAGATACGCGACGATTCGGAAAGAAACTTTTCAAACGCAAAAAACGCGAATGGGAAAAGACGCGGATTGGAAAAATCCTTGAAAATGCCAGAGCAAAGAACAGCAGAGGTATGTATTCCGGCATAAATTCAATTAGAAATGGCTACCGGGGGAGAGCCAAAATAATCCGAGACACAAACGGCTGTCTGGTCACAGAAACTAACAATATCGTGACAAGATGGAAGGAGTACTTTGAAAACCTGCTCAATGTGCGCACCCATCAACCACAATTAAACGCACCAGACGTACATACAGCCGAGCCCCAGATCCCAGAGCCCTCTTTCGAAGAAGTTGTAGACGCGATAAATCGATTGAAAAACAACAAGGCTCCCGGAGTCGATTGCATACCGGCAGAGCTTGTGAAGCATTGAGGTGGGGCAACCGCTCGAAAGATCCACCAACTGGTTAAAATAATATGGGACAAGGAAGTCATTCCGGAAGATTGGAAAACCTCAATAGTCATCCCCATTTTCAAAAAAGGCGACAGATCTGACTGCGAAAATTACAGAGGAATATCATTGCTCCCAGCCACATACAAAATATTAATAAATGCCATACTGGCAAGAATCACACCATACGCAGAAGAAATATTGGGAGACTACCAATGCGGATTCCGTCGGAACCGGTCAACAAGCGACCAGATGTTCACAATAAGGCAACTGCTGGAAAAGAAGTGGGAATACGGAGAGACGGTTCACCAACTGTTCGTGGACTTCAAAAAAGCTGTGGGGCTTTTCAGGGGCCGAGGAGCCACGCATCGCTCGAACCCCGCCATTCCCAGCATTGCGACTTACCTGGAAGTCGAATCTTCAGCAAGATAATACAACCTTGCTACGGCCTTAACCGCCAACCAAATTGCTGGAATTAATTCACTTATCCCAAAGGATAACTGACATAAATACCTTTTAGGCAGCTTACCTTTCTTTGGGGGGTTTTTCCAAACCCCTTTCTCCACGATCCATTCCTGAAAACATTAAGTCCACGGCAAGGATTATCACCTAGCCGTGGCATCGAAAATTTCACCCTCGGGCATGCATTGCACCCTGTGCATCACGTCCCTATTATCTTATGCCATGGAAACAAAATCAACACGGAGTTCCAAATTTACTCGTTTTTGGTTGTGCATGTCACCCCTAAGCGTGCGGCTACCAGGTCTCACCAGTTTGCCACCGTCGACAAGGTTTCGGCTGACGCAAAGCAAACATTCCCTGCATTTTCAGCAATAGCTGGTTTTCTATTATCGGTTTCCACCGATCATGGACCGCAAACAAGCAACGAATTGGATGTGGCCATCAGGTGTTTACTTTTAACAACTGGCAATGGCTGCACCCTATATTCGTTAGCAATACCTAAACATCGCATTCATATCTGCCGGATTGTTTATGGTATACCAATTCCCTATTAACGGCCGCCAACCGTCAGCGGACCTGGGAAATTGCATGTCCATCAACCAAATGTTGATTTATGGCCTCTCCTAGGGTGACCAGATCTTCGGTTTGTTTTGTTTTTACACCAGAAGGTTCGGTTGCCGACAAGCATTACACAATCAATTGTGTACACAGCCGCAGGCCCATGCAATGTTTGCATACCCATTACCAGGAGATGCAATTACGACGCTCGCATCCATCCTCGTTCACCGGATGATCGTATACGACGCATACACATACATGCGAAATGTATGCCATATTTCCCGGTCCAATCACGATTGACTGCCTCGAGTTGATCGTGTAGCTCCTCCCCTTATATGGTTTCTCTTTGCGATGTCATTCTGATGGTGGCGAATGGAAGCCAGTCAGATTTTAGCTACCGAGCCAGAGGGACGTCACGTGGAGGCAGCCGTAAAAGTCGCGTTTTTTTTATTAGTAATTAAAAATAGTCGTAATGCACCTCGAGGAAAGCGATGCAGCAAATCAACTGGATATGTGTCCTGTGTGAAAATTTAGTCGGTTGATCCTTTAAATTAACTTAATCGGCCTTACGGTTTATTTGAACTTAAATTAGTGTGGACAAAAATAGAAGAAACCATACATAACAAGAAGCTATCAGTAAAATTTAAAGACTCCGTCTAAGTTATAGTTTTGTATTCATGAAATTAATTATCGATAACATAAATATAGACTGAGTGATGTCTAGACCGTAATAATAAGTGCTTCGTAACTAATAAAGGAACATTAAAATTAATCCGGCGAGTTTTATTTATTTTCCTCTTTCGGCGAACGTTGTGCGGTTTTTTTGAGAACTATCAGTGGGTGTTAGCTGAATCCGCACCCGTGCTTGGTGCATAGCTAAACACTACTACAAAGCCTACGACTCAGTCGCAAGGCAAAGACTCTACCATATTGTGGTTGAGCTGGGGATCCCGAAAAAATATGCTGCCCTCATTCAAATCTGCATGAACGAAAACAAAGGGCGAGTAAGAATAGAAAACCACCTCTCAGAACCATTCGAAATCCGGGACGGACTAAAACAAGGGGATGGCCTCTCACCATGCCTTTTTAACCTTGTCCTCAAGTATGTTATCAGAAAGGTACAAGACGACAACACGACCGGATCATCCCTGAACGGGGTCACACAAGTGCTCGCGTATGCGGATGACATCGCCGTTCTGGGCGATAATCTCGAAACTATAAGTAAAAACAGTGAAATCATCATGCAAGCAGCAGAAGAGGTGGGCCTAGAAATAAACGAAGACAAAACGAAATACATGATTACGACGAGAGCAGGTGGACCTCAGAGAACACATATAAACGCCAGGGGCAAGATATTTGAAAATACCAAAGAATTTAAATATCTGGGAACGATACTGACGAGCAGAAACGAAACGTCAAAGGAAATTAACAAGAGACTGCAATCCGGCAACGCTAGTTGGCATGCAGCCAGTAAACTCTTAAAATCCAAACTGCTATCACGTAATATAAAGCTCCGTGTCTATAGAACCATAATCATGCCGATTGCTCTATACGGATGCGAAACATGGGCCCTCACAAAACGGGAAGAGAACAAATTGCGCGTATTCGAGAATAAAGTTTTAAGGGGTATATTTGGCGGCAAATATGACGAGGAGTCAGAACAATGGAGGAAACTGCACAACCACGAATTGGAAGAGCTATACCGCAAACCTACAATAGTGAGAGTAATCAAGTCGCGAAGATTAAGATGGGCCGGACACGTAGCGCGAATGGGTGATGATAGGACCGTGCATAGAATTCTTGACGGTAAACTAACGGGGAAGAGACCGACAGGACGGCCGCGACGGAGATGGGAAGACAATGTTAGATTAGACCTCGAGGAGATCGGATCGAGTGATCGAACGTGGAAGGAGAGCGCACAGGACAGGGAACAATGGCGGAGCCGAGTCGGTGAGGTCATGAACTTCCGGGTTCCTACAGGCCAGTAAATAATAATAATTGTCGAACATGACACCCAAGTACTTAAGAGCTTCCTTTGATCCATTGCTCTGATTTCCGGCCCGGAATAGCATATTCCACACCCTTTTAACTAGTTATTAGGACTCCATCCGTGTTGTGGTCGGCTAGTTCTGGTCCGGCCAATGGTAACCAGTCTTTTTCTAGTCGAATTGGCTCTTTAGTGACCGCTTCTACCTCGTTTATATGTTTGCCAATTGTTACGAGCGCCATGTTGTCTGCGAAGTCAAGAATTTCCACTCCTTGTTGGAGTTTTATTTGTAAAATTCCATGGTACATAATATTCAATAGGAACGCACCAAGTACTGATCTTTGAAAAACTCCTGCCGAGACATCATACATTGTTTTGTCCACGTCCATATGGCACATTAGCTTTCCATTATCTTATGAAGATTATTAGGAGACAGGGCGAGGTGCTCACTCGACTAACGGGTCCTCTGATGGACAACCACTTGGTCAAGTGAAAGGCGGTTTTCATGTCCAATGTTTTCAGAGCATAATATTTCCTTGTTGCTCCTTTCCATCTATTACCTTTTATTCATTTGGCTGCCATATCGTCTACTATTTTGATACCGTCGATGGTAGAACGCGATTTCCTCACACCATATTGATGGTCCGATAGTGCTTCATTCCGTTGGAGCGATTTATCATTTACGATCTTTCCCCATTGTATCCAGCTAGCACAAGGGACGATAGGACGATGGGCTATCTGGTGGTCTATTCTTTCCTTTTGGCAAGTATTTGTATTGAATTTTCCACGCATCGGGAAATATTCCTTCTTCGATGCATTTATGATCGCGGCTTGGATTGCCTCCGGTCTCCTTGTAAGTACCACTGTCAAGCTTTATTTGCAATCTTGTTAGGCTCAGGGACTTTTCTGTCGCGTATTCTTTTGCATGCCCTCTCCACCTTCAGCCGCGTGTTGGGTTTCCGAGGAAAGAGATGTCTACTATTGAGCGTAGCTTGTTGGGGAGAGTTATGCTTGGATTTTCTGGTCCTTTTATTTTTGCCGTAACCATTCTGTGCCCGGTGCCCTAGGAGTTTATTAACCATCTGGGCAGATAATTCTGAAAGGCCTCGTCTTGCTATTTTTTATACTCTCCACTCTTACCGCTCCTCTTCAGCCGCCCGTAAAAAAGTGCCTCTTAATCATAACAAAACTGCTCGTGCCACATCACATTTTGCCCCCATCTCTAGTCCCTTCCCCTTTTTCGATCTCAAAACCGGGCGAAGTATACCAACTTCCACAGACCACACATCCTCAATCCCCTTCACTTTCTTGTTGGCTGGTGACTGTATCTAAAGTTGTTGTTCACTTGTTGCTGCTGTTGTTTCTATTGCTGCTGTTGTTTCTGTTGCTGCCGTTGTTTCTGTCGTTGTTCCTTCTCGTGTGGAAGTTCCTCTATTAGCTTTTGCAAATCATAATATTTGTCTTCTGTGTTGGAAATGTTCGTTCCTTCTGTCGTCAATTCGTTAAACCTGTTCCCTACTCCAATATAATGAGCATTATTAATGTTGCAAAACGTAACAGGATACACCTAAAACATGAAATGTATGACGAGAAAATCATTAAAGGGTATCACGTAAAATTCACTTAATGTTTCAATAACATCATCATCATCGGCACTACAACCGGGATCCGGTCTTGGCCTTATTTAACAAATCTCTCCACCGGTCCCGATTTCGAGCCGATGTCATCCAGTTTGGCACTCCCAGGCTCTGGCGTCCTGGTCTACGCCATTCCTCCATCGCGGACAAGGTCTGCCGCGCTGTCTCCTTCCATACATCCTGCCACAAAGGACTTTCCGGGCAGGCTCCTCTTCGCTCATTCGAGCCCACCGGAGTCTACCGAACTTGATTTTTCTTACAATATTAGCTTCAAGGTAGATTGCGTACAACTCATGGTTGTAGCATCTCCGGAATCGTCCTTCCTCACATACGGGGCCAACAATTCTCCTTAAACCTTTTTCTCGAACGCGGCTAAGAGTTCAGAGTGCCTTTTATTAAGCACCCAGGTCTCGGATCCACACATGAGTACTGGTAAGACCATGGTCTTGTACAGTAGTAGCTTGGATGTTCTGGATAAATTTCGTGATTTAAAGAGCGTTGATAGACCATAGCAGGCTTTGTTGGATTTAATCAGCCGTTCGCGTATTTCTTCTTCCATATTGTTATCGGCTGATACTATTGACCCAAGGTAGTTAAAGGATTGCACTACTTCAAATTCGTGCTCCACTACCCTGATAGTTTCACCAACGTTAGGTCTTCTCTTCGTTGCCACCATGTACTTCGTTTTTCCCTCATTAATGTGCAGTCCCAGTTTTTGTGCCGCCTGCTCGATCTGGGTGAAAGATTCGTGTACCGCCGATTCGGTTCTACCGATGATGTCGATGTCATCTGCGTAGGCAAGTATCTGGCTGGACTTGGTGACAATAGTCCCTCTTGTTGTAACGCCAGAGTCACGGATTGCTTTCTCCAACGCCAGGTTGAAGAGGAGGCAGGCCATACCGTCCCCTTGTCGGAGTCCATTATAGATGTCCGCCAAACCATACGGTCCACTTACCTGAAAAAACCCCCATAATTACTGCCCAACTCCCTTAAGTTTGCTAATGCAACAGTAATAGTACCTGTAAATGCTTCACGTATTATATAGATCACCATCTATAATCTTAAAATCCCTATAAAGAAAACTTACCTTTTCATGCATCCCTTCGCATACAATTTTCCGTAAGATTTCTTTCTTTGCTTATCTGGTATTCTAAACCAATTCGGTACCAGACAAATTCCTGTAAACAAAATAATTCGGATTGCATTCATTGTAACCGTCATGACAGGGACCATAAATATTGCGCCGTTTATTTTCCTAGCCGCGTCATGTACCTTTTCATACACATTGCCTGGCAACCTTTTTTGTTTGTCTTATCAATAAACAACCCAAGCAGCTGCATATAATTAGCGCAATAGACGCCGAAACAAAATTCTCCAGCATTTCCTAATGCAAATATGAACCAGGTTTCTACTGCAGCAAGAGATGCCATAAACATCCAATTTGCTTTTAGCACCTTGTTCTCCCAACGTCGAAAATAGCGACGAGGCATCGTGTAAACAATGACCCACATTACCAACGGCGCATTTGGTCATTTTTCCCGATTGTCTTTGCGGCCTGCCTGCTTCGTTGTTCCATTGCACGTGTGAATAGCATCGATCTGAACGATCCCACACAAACCACCATGACCTTTATTACAAGATCTGGTTTCCTATACCACCAAGAGAGACTTTACGTTTCCCTGGTGGTAGGTAAAAACGATATCCTTATTGGAGAGGATATCGGTGAGTCCTTTTCCATCTGCCGACGACAATAGTCGTGCAATAGTCCGTTCCGCGGACGGGAGCGATAATAACTAGAGTCTAGTGCGTGGTAACGAAAGGAGTAATTAAACGAGTCCGTCGTGTGGACGTTTAAATTAAATTCGAAAAATCAGTTCAATGTTAAAAGATAAATTTAAGTGAAAGCAACCTCGTAACGATTAAAGAATTAACGTTAACCAAATCAGTGCGTTTTATTCCGGAGACTACCATCTGTGCGTTTTGCTTCATTCTTTGGTGACAATTTCCTGCGGACAGTTTACGGCGGCGCAATGTGCGACTGTAAGAGGATGTTGGCGGAGGAAGTGAACCAAGTACCCATGCTGGTACATACTTCCTCCCCACATGCACCGCGTCATACTGCGGATTATTTGGTAGAACTTACGCGCCTGGTGCGGACCTCGCTCTCTACTTTTCTCTATTTCACAGACAAGGTTTTTTTTCCCAGGCACTTTTCTTTTGACTGTGGTCTTTTTTCAGATCTTTTGAGTTCTTTGTATTTCTCCTCGCGCACCCGCGTCCTATGAGACTGCTGCATTGCTCGGTACAGTTCAGTCGCTAGTTTGCACTCATCATCAAAACAGTCGCTCCCATCTCTACGACTACTGCCTAAGATGGAGTTGGCTGTACTAATGATAGTATTCTTAAGGCGTGTCCATTTCTCTTCTACGCCCGGCATTCTGGCCCCAGGACTTACTCTCCCTCCGTCGAGCTCTTCGAGGGCGAGTCTTAACGCATGACCAAAGGTGTTGCTGGTATTCTCATTGCGTAAGGCAGCCGTGTTGATTCGAACCTGATCCGCGGATGCAATACGTCTCCGTAAAGCAATCCGCGCTCGGAAAACTGTACCAACAAGATAGTGATCCGAGTCGACGTTGGCACCTCGGTACGTTCGTACCGTCATCAAGCTCGAAGAGTGGCGGCGATCTATCAGCACGTGGTCAATTTGGTTGGGAGTGGCTCCATCAGGTGATACCCAGATGGCTTTGTGGATATCTTTACGCGGAAACCTGGTACTCGCAACGACCAAGTTTTTCGATGCTGCCAATTCGATGACTCGTAGTCCATTGTCATTAGTGTTCTCATGCAAACTATGGGAACCTGCGTGGTGCCTGAAAACCGGCTCCCGACCTATTTTTGCATTCAAATCCCCAAGAACGACTTTCGCATCGTATCTTAGGCAGCCATTGAGGGCCCGTTCGACATTCTCATAGTATTCTTCTTTTTCGCCGTCAGGGGACTCCTCTGTAGGTCCGTGAGCGCTTATGAGGCTTATGTTCTTAAATTTGCCTCGCATAAAAGGCGATGATGGCAGGCTTCAGTTTTTGGCTGACTAGAAAGCCTACCCCGAGCACATGGTGTTTTGCGTGACAGCTGTAATAAATGTCATACTCTTTTCTTTGAAAAACACCACTCCCCGTCCATCTTATTTCTTGTAATGCTGTTATGTCAGCCTTATATTCGGACATGGCATCGGCTAGCTGCTGTGCAGCTCGAGCTCAGTATAGTCAGCGTACGTTCCATAAAAAAATCCTTAAATCATTTAGCCATTTTCGTTTCCGTGGTCGTCGTCGTGTATCCGGTCCATATCCGAGGCTTGTTAAATTTGCCGTAATAATTCATTTTTACGGGCCTGGTTATTAGCCTTGCGCCAACCTTTCTCAGGATGTCGCTGCATGCATTGGTTCACTACTTGGCGGGTGCCAAAGTAGCTAATGTTTCAATAACGTAATAACGTAAAATCACGATAATCGATCCCCTTATGCGATGTACACGCTTCGACCGACCTCGTTTCCGTCGGCAAAATACTTTTTTGTCGACCAAGGCGAAGACCAAATGAACGTGTGACGCAAATGAAGGAAATTATGATCCACACGTTCGCATAGCTTCCGCATGCAATAGCCGGCTCGAATTGAGGTCAATGGGAGAGATACGGTTTGGAGAGTAATCGTAGAGGAATTGCAGGTCAGTGACCGAGAAATCAAATCCACCGTGAAACTGTTGCATATAGACAAGGGGACAAATAAATACGAGTTTTTTTTCTTGGCAGGCAGTTTTTCTGGATATAAAAAAAATATCGATAGTATAGTAAAGGTGCGTTATGTTTTTATTTGTGGTTAACAAACTTTTCAATCCGGGAATTACTCTACGTGCAAGGTAACTTTTGTTTTCGCGCCGGGAAAAATTTACTTTAGAGTGTGGTCCTTCGAGTTGCTTTTTGCTGGTTTCCGAAGCGATACAATTGGGAAGAATTTATTCCTCGTCCATCGCATCGCACTTTAGGCGTTTGGCCTTGGGACCTTCTCCGTAATACCATTTTAAATCCAGCCTGACCATTGTCCATGAGAGGCAGTACACTTCGTAACTTTGTTTATTTATATAAATATTATTCTCACAAATATTTACGTTCAAGTATTTATTTCATTATACTATGCACATACACACACACACAGAAACGCTTGGTATGTCGCGTAATAGCACTAGTTGTCTTTTTGATTATTGTGGGTGCAGGGGGGTAGCATGCGAGCCCGTACTCATTAAGGATGTGTAACACAGTTTATAGTAATAATTTTAGATACATTTCACTTGTAAGGCCGTTCCATTGAACGATTCGTCAATTATCGTTTGCCGATTATCAACACGTCTATACCGGATGGTGGTCAATTTGGTACTGTAGTCCCTCCCAGCCTTCCAGCTATATCTGTTCTATTAGAATGTATCAACCAGCCGCAGTTGTGTACATTAAAATTGCCAAGGACGACAATTTCAGGAGCCGGGTGGTTGATCTGTATGTTATCTAGTCGACTGTACGTGAAATCTGTTCGAAATTCGTCGCTGATCGATCATCGTTCGGAGAGTGGTAAAGACAACAAAGATATTTGACAGATGTACCCAGCACGACCTTCAACCACATGATGTCCAAGTTATTGGGTTTTTACCCCTCCATCCTTTGGTAAGTCAGATCAGATCGCGTAAAGACTCAAACTCCACCATTAAAACGAAATTTCGAGTGTAAGTCGTAACCTGAGCAACGAAGATATGACGAATCAGTTGACCAATCAACCTGGGTCTCAGTTAGGGCATGAATATCAGGTTTCGCTGCTGCAAATAATGCTGGACGGAGTTTACATTCGTATTGGTGAAACGGATACCCCCCATGTTACAAAATACCGTCACCAGCCGAGCGTCGACAGTGCCGCGGAAACGAATCTCTTTACGCGATGACGATTTTCTTAAAGTCCGGTTATTTATCAAAATATTTAGATGATGTTCCCCTAGACATAGTCCCCTCCGGAGATCCGAATGGGAAACTGGCTAATGTCCGGAATTCATTATTTCAGACGATACCATCATGACTTATCTCAATGTTAGTTCGGGATATCAGTCATACATCCGAAACATAGTCGAAGATTTCTACCGGCATTATTGCGGAATGTACAGCGTGATGGGATGGTATGTCACCTTGGGGGCGACTACCACCTAAACCAACCTTTTCTCGAACCGATCCATCAGGCAAGCTCCAAAAGATGGCCGGTGATTTCTCCAGAAGATTGCATGGACCCTATAGGTTGATGGGTGTTATTTCACCGGACGACGGGGCATTGGGACCTCAACTACCACTCGGCATTTAGACGCCTCCAACGACAATTCGGCCCAGCTGTGAGTAAATTTTGATTTGAAATTTGGTCTTGGTGTATTTAGAGGCACCCACCATCATCATCATCATCATCATCATCATCATCGTCATCATCATCATCATCATCATCATCATCATCATCATCATCATCATCATCATCATCGGCACTTCAACCGGGATCCGGTCTTGGCCTTATTTAACAAGTCTGAGGCTTGTTAAATTTTCCATAATAATTTGTTTTTCCGGACAAGGTTATTAGTCTTGCGCCAAGAGACACCCACCATTAACCACAATTACTGTGTAGTAGGTAGGGTCCCAAAGCCCAGCCGCCCGATGAAACTCCACCTCATTAAGCAATAGGCTTCGTGAAATAGTTGAGAAATTCTTTCGGGGCTTGGCTGATGGACTCGGTCAAGAAAAAATATAACATCTCCGGGCGCTGAGTCAGCGCTATAAGTTCGCCTTTCCTGGGAGATGTAAAAAAAAAAAACAGAGAACAAATGTATAAAGGAAAATATAAACAACCAATATTCCCACCCAGAAGTTATGAAAATCGAAGTCTTTTATTTATGGATTCGTGTCGAGTTGTCGCAACCAGTGTACAAAACTTAAATCTCAAGTGTCGCCCTTATAGTGCGTCATTAACCGGAAGACTATGATCTGGTTCAGCGTCTTAGTCTGTGGGAATGTATCTATGAATGAATGAATACATACCGAACATTGTCAGATGCTCCTTTAGAAAATAGAGGTATCCTTATAGAGGCAACAAATATTTTAGTTTTGGCTCAACTTCTTCTCCTGTATAAACTTCAAATTAGACCCGCGCTCAAATATTGTTCCCAAGTTTGGAGCTCTGCTTCTAAGCATACCGTCGACCTCATTGATAGAATAAAGAGACAAGCAAGTCGCTCGATCGAGGACGCAGCGCAGACAACGGGACTAGAGTCGCTATAATATCGAAAGCCTGTGGTGGACCTTTATCTATTCTAGAGATACTGTGGCGGTCCTACGAACCGCACAAACCACTGTAGCGTTAAATACCTTTCGCCTAGCCAAAGGGGACATACCTACCGTGACCTCAACCCCACATCTACACAGATACGTTGGCCCAAAATGTATCTTTCCGCCTAGCTAAAGGAGACATGCATAGTGGCGTCCTCAATCCCATGTATCCACAGACACGCGGGCCCAATCTCTCGACCGATGCCTGCACGGCTATCGAAGGGCACTACCCAGAAAAAAAATGTTTGGCGACCCATTAGCTGGGCAAACACAAGTGGAAAAATCCCAGGCGATAATTGTATGGCCAAGGAATAAACAAATGTCTGATCTTCCCTTGGGCCAACCGCAATTTGGTTTTCCTTATCGAAAGGGCTATTGTAGGAACAGAGGGCAAACATTAAAACAATAAACCGACACTGTTCCTAGGAGAAAATAAAAACCAGGTAAATATCGCAGCCGACGATAATGACTTCGGCCAAGGAAATCACCAGGGCCATAAACCACACGCGGTAATGTACACAAAGGGATACCGCAGATGTGCGAAAATCCTGACGATCCTCAGCATATCTCCGTCCACACGGATAGCAACGTTCGCGTCTGTGTGTGTGTGGGCTGCATCTACACAGTACTTCTACGAACAATAGGAAATCGTAGGACAAGTAAGGGTGCGATCTCCTGGAAAGGGGAAATCCCTTGATAAAGAGAGGACACCAGGGGATAAGAGAACGGAAGAGAAAAGGAGAACAACCGGGTGAGTTTCTCATCCCTGGAGAAAAATTCGTTTAACCAGTCGAGTGATAAGATCCAAAAGAAAAAGGTCAGGAGCGAAGTTGATCGGGTAAAAAGAGTTTCAGCGCGCAACACTGTCGTTTCAAAACAAAATTAACTTTTACCAACAGCGAAACCCGTGTGTGTTGTAAGCTAAGATTGACTTTTACCATCAGCGAAGACCGTGTTTGTTGTAAAATAAGATTAACTTTGTATACACAGCGGTAATTAGTGTTCGTATAAAACAAGACCAATTTTGAATCAAACGGCGCGACCAGAGTGCACGTGATAATAAACGAAAATTAATAAAATTATATTTATCGAAACAAAAGTCTTCCATTTGTGTAGACAGAGTTTGGCGGAACACTACAGATAAATTCTAATCCGCCAAAATAGTGTGGGGGAATGGGTGTGCGCCAGTGTATGGCACTAATTCACTACCATCCCCAACCGTCGTTATTTCCAGGAGACACCAATTGTCATTGTTTAATCCCTGTTATTATTTTACCTGGAGCGGAAACAGCACTAAAAGGCACACCGAGGATCCCACCGCCAAACGATCACTAGGCGGGAATGGAAAAATAAACACGAGATTTATTATAGTCGTAATCGGATTTTTTATTGTGGTTGATTTTTATAGTTTACATGTATATTTTTGGTGTTTGTTATTCTCACATCAGTTATAAGACATTTCAATAATATTGCAAAACACGTACGAAATAATGCTAGCACTTAGTTAGTAACTTGATATTAGTAATTACTTTACGCGTATACCCGACTGACTCGTACTTAAAAGGAATTGCCTCTGTATGCGCAGAGGTGGTTGTAAGGCGACCTGACGCGTGTGGACCGGGTGGTGGTTGTGACTCGACTATATACTCGGGGGTTTGCACCCCCCCGAGCGCACGTTACGAGGGGGGGCTGATGTGCGCACGCCGATGGTAGTTTGACGACTAACTGATGAAGGAAAAAATGTATTCTACTTTCGAATAGAATTGCTATGCTTGCATAGGAATTCAGTTCCAGCGAATTCTGGCCGTATAAGCCTAGTTGGATTCGTTGGTTGTGTATACCGGGAAATTGCTTTGGGAAATTGGAGTTGCTTGGGTGGAACCAAGGGAATATCGTTTAGATAGAATGTTGGTCGAAGTCGTTTCGGGGAAATGTATGCGGCTTGGTTAGTTGTTGATATTCCGTTGAGGATTTGAATATGCGTTAGTTACGGCATATGAATTTTGGGGGAAGTTAAGATTGCTTGGTCACGAAGAGGAAATGAAAGTTCAGTAAAGGATTGACCGAAGCAATTTTGGGAAAATGTATGTGGGGTGATGTAATTGAGGGAAATGATTAATATTCCGTTGTAAATTGGAATATGCATTTATTTCAGCTTGGGAAATGGGTTCTTGGTAAGTATGGGATGTATGCAAATGCAGATTTTGCACGGGGAGCTGGATTAAAGTGACGCGCTGTTAGCGGTCAAGATTGGTTGGCATTGTGGGTTGGTCTCCATGTGGTATAGAGAACCCCCACAATACTATCACCGTTCCTCGGAGATTCGTGGTATTATTCAGAGAAATTCTGTTTATTTCCGGCGTACAATAGAACCCGACGGATATCCCGAGTTTTCGCTTCGCCTCTCGACGGCAGGCACATCTCTGTGGCAGAACTCGCTCTCCTATACAACGGGGAAGCTGTGAAATTCCCTCCTTCCGCGAGTTTTTCCAACGCATTACAATCTGCACCTGCTATTTTGGAGAAATTCCCACAATTATTTAATGGCGTGTCGGGGCACCGACCCGATGCTATAGGTTCGTTGCTCCTGAGGGAAGTATAAAAATAGCAATATAATGGAAGCGTCATACTGATTCATAGGATAATCTTGAGTGATAGTATAATATATGATAGCTATTTATTTGAAATCATTTTCCTATTTAAAGAAAAATAATTATTTCGTTCTATTATACAGACCGCCCTGAAAGTTTTATAAAATTAGTAAATAGGTTTAATGAAATTGAGATTTATATTTTATTATGCTGACGGAAGCATATGCTTGCAGTAGGGCCACCCATGTCAGACAGGCTAGCGAGGAGTAACACACAAAAATCTACCACCCCTAATCCAGGGTGTTATCCGTCACTGTGCCCATTGGATGGGTTGCAGCCAGGGGTATACCGGCTGTGTTATAACGGCGCCTCTCTGACACCGGGTCGAATCAGAGCAGTAAGCAGACCTTACAATATCAAAGAGGGGCTCAGTCCTGAGACTGGTGGGAACAAAAATGAATAATCAATATACAAAAAACAATCCCACGAAAAATCCGGTAGGCGCAGGTGTGATGAGCCGACACTACCATAAAGGGCAAATCATTAAGAAAACACCGACTCGGCAAAAAGAAGACGTAGGGAAAAACGCAAAAAAGCGGGATATATGCGTCGGCGCGTGGAATGTTCGAACGTTATATAAACCAGGCGCAATACAGCCGGTCGTAGAAAACCAGAAACAATATAAAATGGACATCGTCGCGCTTCAGGACGTCCGACTCCCACATCAAGTAATCGAAACACTGGTGTGTGCAGGTACCGATACACATAACCTCGGAGCCGGCTTCATCATAATCAAGAACATTACGCCCCATGTAAAATATGTGAAATTTATTAATGACCGAATGTCGGTGCTAAAAATACAGGGCCCATGGTACAATTATGTATTCATAAACGTACACGCCCCAATAGAATCTACCGACGAAGAAACAAAGGACACGTTCAACGAGACCCTAGAGGAAGTATTCGATGGGATCTCATATTTCGATGTTAAAATCCTCCTCGGGGACCTCAACGCGAAAATTGCAAAGGAAGATATCTTCCAACCAACTATAGGTAAAGAAAGCTACCTTTCAAATGATAATGGAATCCGAATTATCACGTTCGCAGCGTCAAAAGATCCAAGTAAATTCATAAAGCCACATGACTATCACCCGATGGCGTAACGCGTAACCAAATAGATCACATCCTCATAGATAAAAGACACCACCCGAATACCACTGACGTAAGATCATATAGAGGAGAAGATTGGGACCCCCATCATCTTCTAGTGATGGGCAAAATCAGGAGTCGGCTCGCAGCAAACCCACATGGGCAGTCACGGGAGACGAGCAGAAAGTTCGACATTGATAATCTAAAAGACTTGCGCAAAAGGGCTGAATATCAAGACGAACTAACGAATAGATTTAGCATCCTAGAGAATGGGACTAGTGAGGAAGAGGAAACCAATAATCTGGGCACTAAATGGGCATCTATCAAAGACACAATCAAACAAACAACCAAAGAAGGTATTAGGATTTACGAAAACAATTAAGTCCAGGCCTTGGTTTGCGGATAAGTGCAGGACGAAAATCGAACAACGTAAACCTCAGAGTGATCCGCTTAGAATGATATGATGAAGTCAACGCAGAAAGATACGCGACGATTCGGAAAGAGACAATGAAACTTTTCAAACGCAAAAAACGCGATTGGGAGACGACTCGGGTCGACAAATCCTAGAAAATTCCAGAGCAAAGAATATCAGAGGTATGTATGCCGACATACATTCAATTAAAAATGGCTACCGAGGGAGAGCCAAAATAATTCGAGACACAAACGGCTATCTGGTCACAGAAACGAACAATATCGTGACAAGATGGAAGCAGTACTTTGAAAACCTGCTCAACGTGCGCACCCATCAACCACAAATAAACGCACCAGAGCCGAGCATCAGATCTCAGAGCCCTATTTCGACGAAGTTGTAGACGCAATAAACCGATTGAAAAACAACAAGGCTCCCGGAGTCGACTGCATACCGGCAGAGCTTATGAAGCATGGAGGAGAGGCAACCGCTCGAAAGATCCACCAACTGATTAAAACAGTATGGGGTAAGGCGGTCATTCCGGAAGAATGGAAAACCTTAATAGTCGTCCCCATCTTCAAAAAGGTTGCAGATCTGAGTGCGAAAATTACAGAGGAATATCATTGCTCCCAACCACATACAAAATACTAACAAATGTCATACTGGCGAGAATCGCACCGTACGCAGAAGAAATACTGGGAGACTACCAATGCGGATTCCGTAGGAACCGGTCAACGAGTGACCAAATGTTCACAATAAAGCAACTACTGGAAAAGAAATGGGAATACGGAGATACGGTTCACTAACTGTTCGTTGACTTCAAAAAAGCCTACGACTCAGTCGCAAGGCAAAGACTCTACCATATTGTGGTTGAGCTGGGGATCCCGAAAAAATATGCCACCCTCATTCAAACTTGCATGAACGAAAACAAAAGGCGAGTTAGAATAGAAAACCACCTCTCAGAACCACTTGAAATCCGGGACGGACTAAAACAAGTCGATGGCCTATCACTGTGTCTTTTTAATCTTGTGCTCGAGTATGTCATCAGAAAGGTACAAGACGACAACATGGCCGGATCATCCCTGAACGGGGTCACACAAGTGCTCACATATGCGGATGACATCACCGTTTTGGGCGATAATCTAAAGACCGTAAGTAAAAACAGTGAAATCATGATGCAAGCAGTGGAGGAGGTGGGCCTAGAAATAAATGAAGACAAAACAAAATACATGATTACGGCGAGAGCATGTGGGTCTCAGGGATCACACATAAACGTCACGGGCAAGATATTTGAAAAAGTTAAAGAATTTAAATATCTGGGAACAATATAAACAACAACGAAATGTCTGAAGAAATTAAAAAAAGACTACACTCCGGCAACGCTAGTTGGCATGCAGTCAGTAAAGTGCTGAAATCAAAACTGCTATCACGTAATATAAAGCTCCGTGCCTATAGAACCATAATCATGCCGATTGTTCTATACGGATGCGAAACACGGGCTCTCACAAAATGGGAAGAAAACAAATTCCGCGTATTCGAGAATAAAGTTTTAAGGGGTATCTTTGGCGGCAAATATGACGAGGAGACAGGACAATGGAGGAAACGCCACAACCAGGAATTGGAAGAGCTATACCGCAAAACCAATAGTAAAAGTAATCAAGTCGCGAAGATTAAGATGGGCCGGACACGTGGGCGAATGGGCAACGATAGGACGGTGCGTAGAATATTTGTCGGGAGACCAACGGGAAAAAGACCCGTAGGACGGCAGCGACATAGATGGGAGGGCAATGTAAGGTTTGACCTTGAGGAGATCGGATCAGATGGTCAAGCTTGGAAGGAGGATGAACAGGACACGGAGCGTTGGCGCAGCCGAGTCAGTGACGCCACGAATTTCTGGATTCCTTTAAAAAGTCATAGTACGTCAGCACAATAAGGTCTCGCCTATCGTAAACATTTTCAAAAATAGGCAAACGAAAAATGCACGGCGAGCCACACCTATGTTGTGTGATAGAAATACATCGATTAGATCGTGGAAGGAGAGCGCACAGGACAGGGAACAATGGCAGTGTCGAGTTGGTGAGGTCATGAACTTCCGGGTTCCTACAGGCCAATAAATAAAATAGAATAGAATTCTATTATAGTTTCAATTTACGTAATAACGGCAGGATGTGTGCATAGTGATAGAAAAGACTGGGCTAAAAATCGGCATATGTCCAACGCCTCCGTTCTTATCATCATCATCATCGGCACTACAACCGGGAACGCGATTAATACAAAAGTAATTCTTTCTTGTGCCTCAAGTATAATCACCACAAGTAGTGTACACTGTCTTATATTTTTGCGCATCCGTGTCATCGTTGGTGAAAGTAGAATCTGTGTTCCGTAAGCTAATTAAATACAGTAAGATCAGTTTTAAATAAAAAGAACCTCAGTAAACTATCATCATCATCATTGGCACTACAACCAGGAACCGGTCTTGGCCTTATTTAGCAAGTCCTGAGGCTTGTTAAATTTTCCATAATGATTTATTTTTTTCTGGGCAAGGTCATTAGTCTTGCGCCCTCCGTTCTTATAGAGAGGAAAATAAATTGAAAACGACTTTTCGGACATACTGTATGCGCATCGTTTAGGTTCTTCTTATATTGTATTATTTTGAATAAAACTTGGAGAACAATAAGATACTCCAAATTACGTAAATATTTAACAGTTAGAAGATTTAATTTAATAAGCTCATAAGGAGATGTTCGATAAGAAGGTTACTTTTTAAAAGTGCCTACTTTAAGTAGTTTAAGTTGAAGAACTTAATGACCTAGGTCGTCTTTGTTACTGATCAGATACCTATTGAGCCACGATTCACCTCCAATGTGAACACCTCTTTCCACTAAGTATTATATGTACTTTTCTTCGTCGACGTCATGAAATTTATCCCGAACGTCCACAATAAAATGTGGGTTCTTAATTAAAAATTTACCTTAATCGTTTACAGTTTATAATGCAATTTTAAAAGCATATTAAACATTCAAGACAAGAAATACTCACAAATGCTTACATCGCTTGTTACTTATTAAAGTTCTCTTGTGCGTCCATGAACTGCTCTGGATGTAAAAATGTTCTCCTATATCAAGGATCCCTTCTCTGTTGAATGCCACTCCCATTCCGCCCAGGTACAAAATGTAATATTGGTAACCACTAAATTTATGACGATGTATATTAAGGGAGCTCCACGGTCAAACCCATCATATTGTTAACTAACGAGACCAAGAATGGTTATATAACGAATCCCCTTTATATGTGATAAATGGTTAGCCATGGCAAAGTACCCTTGATGAAATATAGACCAATTATATTTGAAATTATTGCACATTAAAGCGTCTTGAATTCGGTGAATCCGCTATGCGATGGAATGGTTGTTATTTAAAACCTAAGCAACCAAATCCTATTATTACACTGTCCATTGGGGAAGAGATGAATTCAACGTGCAACAGAAGTAAGGAGATGCTATTATAGCTTCACACTTGCGTTTAAACATGGTGTACGTGGTTATTGGAAATACTCTATTAGTAACCGTCAGCCACATAACAGTTGATTAAGTGGCAGTTTCTCATTAGTGGTTTGTCAATATAGTTTGCTGTTCCTGCTGTTATAAATATCTAAGCCAACACATACTTTGTGTAATGATTACCATGTGGACTGTGTCCGGTAAATAAAACATAATGATTCACATATTGACCACCTAATTTAACTAACAATATATATATATATATATATATATATATATATATATATATATATATATATATATATATATATATATATATATATATATATATATATATGTACATATGACAAGGATGAAATACCAAACGTAAGAAAGTGGTTTAGTTAAAATAAGCTCCATTCTTACTTACATATTTTCCCAATCTTTCGGGCAATTTGTGTATACCACGTCATTACAAATGTTCCCTTTTCTCGAAAACCATTTGTCGATCCATTTTTTCTTATCATCATATGAATCAAAGCACTGTTCAGTAAGTACGTGATCCATTGATGAAAACAAACGGTAATCGGAAAGAGTGTAGTGTTTTCATTCCGCCGTGTGGAATAGCACTTTCAATTCAGTTTTTCTTCCTTCTCCACGGGTTTGTCATATGGGACGGAATACTGTCGTGGAAAAAAGTCACCTTGCATTTTACCAGCAGAAAATGATTCAAATCAATCCATAGTTACTAGTAGCTCTTAGTAGCAACAACTTCACCGGGTAAAAAAAAAAAAAAAAAAGTTAAAAGTTCCAAGGTAAAAATATTCCTACGGAAAAATGAACAGAAAAATTTCGCTAACGATTCTTACTACTAACATATGTTGATTGATGTTTTGTTCTTTTTTTTCTGAGGTGTTGTCCTCTTGTGGGTTTTTTTTTTTTTCATCTGCTGCCACAGAGGTTAATTTAGATTTCCTCTGGAACTCATCGGCAAAGGAAATTTCGAAGTTATTTGCACTCGATACATCGAATATTCCGCCATCCAAGTCGAAAATGTGGACCTTCCTTCCCTATTTAGGGTTTTATCTTGCACTAATCTTCCTCTGGGATCGAGTCCTCCTTCGAGGATTAAGTCGTCCTTCGGGGATTGGTCTTCCTTCGAGGATTAGTCTTCCTTCGAGGATAGAGTCGTCCTTCGGGGAGTCCACCAGTCTTCGTGGATCGGTCTTCCTTCGAGGATTGGTCTTCCTTCGAGGATAGAGTCGTCCTTCGGGGAGTCCACCAATCTTCGTGGATCGGTCTTCCTTCGAGGATTGGTCTTCCTTCGAGGATAGAGTCGTCCTTCGGGGAGTCCACTAGTCTTCGTGGATCGGTCTTCCTTCGAGGATTGGCCTTCCTTCGAGGATAGAGTCGTCCTTCGGGGAGTCCACCAGTCTTCGTGGATCCCACCAGTCTTCGTGGATCCCACCGCTGCCACCAGTGTTACGGCTCCAACGCCGTGCTTCCTCTTTCGGGGGAAGAGCGTGGAGGTTATTATATTTATTAAAGAATTTAAGTGTTCTTTATTAATATGTTATTAATAATAATAAAAGATCTCTTTTATTTAAATATTTGTTTTATTTATTTTTATTTTATCGAACTCAGCTATCTCAAGCGGAGCTCTCTTTTTCATATAAATTTACTTGATAATATAGAACATTTTGTTCTAACTGACTGTGGCGTATAAACTGAACAAAACAATCTAGAAGTCTCTGTGACTTAGAATTTTGAATAGCCTTTGAACGAAAATCAAAGTGGCCATGTTTTGAAATGAAAACTGTGCTTGTTATGAAAAGGGGCATATTTATGAAATGTGCTGTAAGTGACTGGATATAGAATATAGTGTCTGTTTATTTATGAAATGTGCTGTAAGTGACTGGATATAGAATATTGTTTATTTATGAATTGTATTACCTGAGAATGTAAGATATGTGAGGATGTAGTTTTAAGGGTTGTGTTTGAAATGACATGAGTTAGTGTTAAAGCGAATAAGGGTAGTATTCTGGAATACAACACATTCGACGAGATTGACCTTTCCTCTCGGTTGGACTTGGGTTAAGAGAATCGAGCTGGGCACATCTCGGCTTGTACGACGTTGATGGATTAATCGGTTGATCATTCGATGATGAGGAAATAAGTGGAATATCATGGCCGAAACTGAATATTTTGTTCAGGAGGTAATACCACTGAAATTCACATTGAAAAACCTCCAATCATTAGAAAAAGCTAACTACAGGTTAACAACTAATTTGTATTGGAACAAAAGAAGTCGGATTAAAAAATCTAACGACCCGAATCCCATTGATTCTAACAAATCGTTATTATTATTATTATTATTTTTTATACTTCTCTTGCGATAGGCGAACCTATAGCGCCCAGATACCACCAAATAACTGTTGCAATTGTTTGAGCAGTTGCAGGTTGTAAGGCTCCAGAAACACTTGCGCGGGGAGGGAATTCAACAACTTTCCCGCTCTGTAACGGAACGAATTCTGATGCAGGGACGTTCGCGCCTTCGGGAGATGCGATACAAATTGGTACTATCCATCGAATTGTCTTATGGAGCAATTATAAACCGAATTGCGCCGAACAATATCACGAATCTCCGAAGAACAATAACCGTAATGATATCTGTAAAACAGTCAGAGGTCAGCTACGCGCCTTCGATATGATAGCGACTGTAATCCCGACATCAGTGCCGTGTCCCCGATCAGGCGGATCGCTCGTCTCTGTATGCTCTCAAGTAGGTTTAGGATATATTTAGGGGTGAAGCTCCAAATATGAGAGCAATTTTCAAACTCGGGTTTAGTTTGGAATTTATACAGGAGATGAAATTGGGACAGAGTAAAATATTTCTTGACTCTAAATAGATAACTCAATTTTCCTGAGACGGACCTGGCTATGCTCGATACATTCCCACAGACCGTGACGCCGAGCATTTTAAAGCTTTCCCCAGATTCGAGGATGTGGCAATTCATCATCAGCTGTAGAACTGATGATCAACTTGTCTTTGTGAATGTTGTACATAGTGTCGCCGTTGCATTGAAGTAGCCAATATTAGGCTTTCCCCACTGCAGGACCTTATCCAGATCCTGATTCAGAGAGTCGATCTAGCTACAACTTAACTGGTGCGACGTTGATGCACTAACGGCCTATCACTCGAAAAATAAGAAACAAATTTACTATCCTCCGCAAAACTGAACTTTCGGTTATCTGTTGACTCCAACAAATCATTTATGTGAAGCAAAAACAAGTTTGGAGCCAAAATAGAACCTTGGGGCAACCCCGAATTAACAGGATACGTATCCGAATACTCGCCGTCCACAACGACCCGGATCGATCGATTTTCGAGGAAGCTCCTTGTCCAGTCGCAAAGCTTCTAGGAAAGTCAGGAACGAAGTTTGCTCAGCAATGCCCCGTGTCAGACGTGGTCAAAAGCATTTTTTTTTTTATTCCTTTTTACAACATTTTTATATTTTCTTTTCATCTTCTTAGTATCTAAATTCCATTCTAGACAAAAAATGCTTAAATTCTACTTTAATTATTTTATATTATAACTTACTGGTCCTTTAGCTCTAAGCTAAACATTACATAACTATTGTATAATTTGCCTTTCGGCGAAGGAACTTCGTTTGCGGCTGTACTTATGATTATTTGAAAACTTTATGTCGATTTTTATTAGTTTTTTTCTTAAAATTTCACCTACATACATTTATGCGGTCAAAAGCATCGGGGAGATCCGATGCGACCACCCTTGACTCCATATATCGGTGAGAAAGGTCAAAAGGTCTGTGGGGTTTCTTCAAGGCGCCGAAGAACCACCCATCGCTTAACCCTCTTAAACCTTTCTCTTTCTATCTTACCCCATGGTACTTACCTGCAATTAGGTAGCATTAAGCTTCCTGCAAAACATTCCATGGCAAGATCATCACCTTGCCACAGCATCATCCACATCGCTGTAACCTTTTAAAACATTTTTGTTTCCTCTGGTAGGTGTTATAGGTCCGGGACGCCGTGCTTCCTCGTTAGAGTGAAGAGCGTGGACCTTTTATTTTTAGTCACGGCTCCCATTGGTCACTGCATGACGGAAGGGATGTTTCTCCTGCGATGGTGTGCGGTGGAAACACATCACAATCGCCGGAGGCTGGGCCAATTTTACGGAGTCAAGTTTCATCCTTCACCGGAGTCTAATCGAGGTCATCGTGTTACCAGCGTCGGACTCAAGTATTCCCCGTCGAGTGCAAAAGTTTCTCCTTCTTAGTTAAACCATTTATACCGCATTAATCCTCTGTTTAACGTGTTTCGAATAGAACCTATTGACAATCTATAACTTATTTCATTCGGGTGGTTTGTTTCCCTAGTTTCGAGGATTTTTACTGCATGTGCTGTGCTATTTAGTTAATACCAAGCTCGGTCTGCATTCATCTATGTACTATCACTTATCTTTGAGAAGCGGCTAACGACAACTAGAGAAAATGTATGTGAACATACTGTTAGTAGTAAAATACCAAATATTCAAGATACAAGTGCTACCCAAACCAAGTGTTATCTCTCAAAATAAAATTAAAAATTACCAGCTTTGTTAAGTTCCTAAAGTCACTCGACTAAGGCGATAGGAAATTGAAGTGTGAATAAAATATATCGATGTTTTAACCAAAGAAAATAAAAAGGAACAATAAATAAAATCTATTCGCGTTTTAATTAGAAAGAAAATAAAAAGGAACAATAAAATAAATCGAACCATATCAGAGTGCTTGTCTTTGCTGTTCTGTGCCCGCTCCATCGTTGGAATCAACCGTCATATTGTCTGTTCCGGTGTGGTATCGAGAGAACTCTTTCGTTGAGGAATGAAGTAAAACAGTGCCCGTGCCCGGTACATAACTTCAACTACCCACAGGTCTCCCGTGGACCGCCACGGAATCTGTATTGAGGATCATTCTGAAGTCCGTTGGGCCCCAAATATTTAATTAACTCGGCGTGGATAACGCTTCCATCACCTTAGATAATATAGACAGTAATGCTATCGGCCGATAATTTTGTGGGAAATAGTTTCCCCCCCTATTTGGGACTGGATAAACTTGAGCGAATTTCCAGCAGGTAGGAAATGACCTCCGTGCATAAGACAAGCAAAAGAGGCCGACAAGAACCGGCGATAGGTCTGCAGCATAGTTGTTAAGGACTATTACTGGTATTCCGTCTGGGCCTTCCTACTCTCCGGTTGACGTAGAATGCGTTGAATAGTACGCGGGCGGAACCTCACATCCCGCATGGAATACCGTATCGTCGTAATCACACGTGGCTCCAAAAGACCGGCATCGAGGTTTGAATTCAAGGAATCTTTTGAATTTGTGACTAATGTCCCGCTGTCCCGCCACCTTACTCACTAACGGAGGAAAAAAAGGAAGAACCGAAATTACTTCTAACTGCCCTTGCCACATTGACCAGAAGGGACGCACACCAGTTGGGCACTCAAGGAGTTTATTGGTCACTCTGTGGGTTTAGAACTATGATTGCCAGCTTATGGCACGTATTTACTTCACCCTCAACAATTGTTCCACCGAAGGAAATGGAAAACACTTTTTATTTGTTGTTTTTTTCGTTTTGTTCTTTATTTTTTTTTTTTTTTTGCACATTATTTAATTTGGTTTAGCCTATGTTTATACACTTGTAATTTTTTTTTATAGTTCAGCAACAATACGATTATTCAGTCGAGAATATTTTTTTAGTTGCCCTGTAAGCAACGAATTCAAATAGCAAATTTCGCGTTACGATTTGACGGTACGCGGCGGCGTAACCTCTGATAGCAGTGGTTGAATAGTGACTGACTCAACTCAGGGGTAAATTCATATTTCATTTTACACACAGGACAACCAAAAGAGACCACGCCTCTGCTCTCTCAACCTCACGTCCGTCGAAGTGTGGGTAACTTTCGTTAATAGGGTAATTGACGGACATGGAGAATGAGAGAACAGAAACATGATGTGCTGTGACTCGGGGCAGCTTTGGTTGTGTGTGTTGGTATCAGATGCAGCTGCTGACACGACCTACTGACCCATTGGTACGGCTATGATGTAGTCAGAGCACATTGAACCGTGGAAAGACAGAAAGGCGAAGGAGAGGAAAACCTAGCTGATGTCACTCCCCTGCAAAAAGATATCATTGATCTCAAGCGTATGGATAATCTGAGGGGTAGTCAATAGGACGTCGCTGATGCTTGGGAAATAATCAGCGTGAGAACCAGACTCTAAGACGCTGAAATAACCCCAGCGATTTCGCTATGATGCAACAGCGTCGTTCATTTAGACTTGCTGTTGCTAACCGACATTATGAGATTTCCGTTATCAGTCGAACGTCGGCAGAGCCTCGAGAACGAGCCGGATTTTGGGATGATGAATTTCTTAAATTTTGGTTATTTATCATAATATAATGATGTTCCCCCAGACATAGTTTCCCCGAAGATGTGAATACGAAACTGTGGTGGTGTTTAACTTGTGCACTTACACGGGCGCGGATTCAGAAAACACCCACAGATCGATCGCGAACGCCCACTGAATAATGCTGCAACTGTTCTCCAAAGGACAAATAAAACACGCCAGTAATCCCTTTGATTCACTTTCTTTTCTTTATTGATAAACTGTTCACTCAGACATTGTCTTTCATTAAGTCACAACTATCCGTGCGCTACTTCCACCGCAGTTCGTCCGCGCTATATCATACGAGACTCCGTATCTCTGACATTTTGATGATAAACGTACATTAATTTTTGACACAAATTCCGACTTTATTTACTTTATTAGCTTAACGATGTAAAAGACTATTCGATTTATGGTGATCCACTAGACTCTCGACCGCACTCAACGGGGGATAACATTTATAATCCACGAAATTCGACTTAATAGGTCGCGTGCTCACACTAAGGCTGTTGAAATCTGACTCCACGATGCAACTGACATCCATCAGATTCAATGGCCGCGAATTGCATCGATAGGGGAGGACAAGTATAGGACAAGTACAATGCTCTGCGATGAGGGCGATGATAGGCGTACACCTGATTACACAAAAACACGATAATCGGGGGCTGCGGCGATGTACCCATACATCGTTGATGATGTATGCCAGGGATCGAAATATATTTTTGTTTCAAAGCAAACAAAAACGCTATTTCGCGGGTCAAATGGTGGCACGCATGATGTGCCTATGATGCAAAGGGGTCATCATGGTATTTGCCTAAGATTCCTTGGAAACACCGATGTAGGCAAAATCGAATCTAGCCGTATGGCACCGGTGCACAAGGAGGCAAATTATTTTGTTGACATAAGTCAGCAGAAACCTCGGCGACGGCGGCAAAGGGTCAGGCTGGATGGCTATATGTTTAGATTAATATGCGGGTAAGTAAAACGAAAGTGAGATATTGTATGTTTAACACTAAACCTACCGACATATTATATATACCTATTTCTACCGATGGCGGTCAAATGACCGATTATGAAATAAACATTATAGTCTTTTCTAGTTGATTGTAATTAATACAGAATTTAGCATAAACAATAAACACAAAATAATTATCATATAATAATTAAAAAACATTTATTTTTCGGGCTCTCAAAGGCGGTCATTTGACCGCTCTGGTAGGCTTAGTGTTAATTTAGTTTTCAGGCGGGTCATCATAGGCATGGCATGGGTAAGGTTACCTAAACAATGATCATATCCACGCCCAAATTCATGATCGGTTGATAGCCGATAACGGGGAATTGTCGCAACTGTCGCGGACCTAGGGGTATAGGCGCGATATACAATTGTGAACTATGGAAAGAACATCGCCTACAGCTATGTCAACAATACGCTGGCCAACGGTTGTTTATCGTAATTGAAGACAGGCTGAGCCGATAGGAGATGAACTTGTTCATGGGATATGAACCAGGAAAATTCAGAAAGTGTGGATGCCGTAGGGTAGGTTTTCCTTTCAGGTATGATGCTGCAGGCGAGCTTACGCTGTCCCTAATTGCAGGTAAGTACTATGGGTTTGCATGGAAAGAGGAAGGTGGTTAATTTAAGAGGATGGGCGGTTCTTTGGGAAAGTATTAAAGAACCGCCACAAAACTAGTTTACCTCCGTAATTCTTTATCTCAGAAGCTACCATCATGACTTATCTCCGTGTCAGGCCAGGCCATCAGCCATACATCCGAAACATAGTCGAATATTTCTCCCGACGATGTAGCGGAATGTACAGCGTGGCGGGATGGTATCTCACCTTGGGACTGTAGTGCTCCAAAAAGCCCTACCACCTTTTTCCCCCATTCCTAATCCAAAATCCTAGCTATAATACGCTAAAACATATAAACCTATCAAAACCCGGAAAACCCCAAACATAATTCAAAATTCGCAATAAACGAATCAAACATTCGTTTATCGCCTAACATTTGCCCCCACGGCATTATTAATTCCAAAATCTCGAATTAAAATCAAATTCGCAATAAACGAATCTAATATTCGTTTATTGTTCTACATTTGCTCCACAGCATCACCCAAATCTAAAATTCAGAGATCGTTATCTCTATCCTAATTTTCCATTCAGGAAAACAAACTAAAAACTCGAAAGCAGATACATTCACACATCTGCGCGATAGTTTCATAAGAATTCAAGAAATTGAATTCTTATCTAAAGTCAATACAACATCTCGCTCGAGATATCCAACAAAATCGAGATTGTTGTACGAAAATGTGTATCTTTGGCATACAATTTTCGATTCCTTTTCCTTTATAAAGGAATAGTTTAGTGATCTCCGGGCCATAGTCTTAAATCGATCTTAGTCCCTGGAGGAAATACCCCAGTGGAAAAACTAAGGAAAATAATCCTATAAAAAATTAAATAAAACTCTTTAAGAAAAACAACACGGATTTTCATTTAGCGGCCAATTGATAGATAGGAAGACCAAGAGAAGAACAAGGACAAAGGCCCAATTAAGGACAGTTACTCTTCCCTCAGGTATACGAGGAAGCACGGTAACGACCCCTTTTGTAGGACGAGTTTCAGGAGCTGTCAAATTTTAAGATCGCCTTGTCCTTTTAAGGACCAGGAGACACGCTTCCTGGAATAAAACCCCTACAAAGAATACAACAGGACCGAATACCACCTAAAACAACTTTTTCTTGAACCGGTCCATCAGCCAAACTCTGAAAGATACCCAGGCATTTCTCCCGACTGTTTCACGGAGCCTATAAGTTGATGGGGTGGTATTTCACCGGGCGATGGGGTGTCGGCCTTTAGTCGCCTCTTACGACAAGCCGGCCTAGCCGTGAGTATATTCTAACGCCCTACTCACAGGCCATACTTCCCACTGTCGAGAGACACTATATGAACGCTGGACGTCGGACTTGCGCATGCGTACGAGGGTTGCCTCTTATGTTTCGGGATTTGGCAACCCTGGTGTTGCAATCCGGCAATTGACAGCTCTGTCGTAAAGTTGGGCATTTTTGAGGTTATACGCACTCAGAACGTTTTGACATACGAGCGCTATTTGTGTTGTTTACAGTAACTTAAAAGATTCATCTCGGCCCAAAAATGGAATTAAATCGTCAACATTTTCGTGCGATTATTTTTTACAACTTTCGGCGTGGATTAACTCAGCAACAGTGCATGGATGAACTCAATTCAATTTTTGGCGATGAAGCTCCATCAAGGACCAGTGTTTATCGATGGTATGGTGAATGCAGTCGTGGCCGTAGTTCACTCCAAGATGAATTTCGTGAAGGTCGTCCAAAATCAGTTGTTGTTCCGAAAACCATTGATGCTGTGCGCGAACTGATATTGGAAGATCGTCACGTGACCTATCGTGAGATTGAGACAACCTTAGGCGTTAGTGGGACCAGCATACATTCAATATAGCATAAACATTTGACTGTCAAAAAAAATTGTTCGCGTTGGATCCCACACAATTTGTCAATCGCCCAAAAAAGGCTCGTGTCAATTGGTCGAAAGAAATGCTCAAAAAATTCGGTCGCGGTGCTTCGAAACACGTCTATGACATCGTGACAGGTGGTGAATCGTGGATTTACGCGTATGAGCCCGAAAGTAAACAGCAGTCGACTGTCTGGTGATTCAAGATGAGCCAAATCCAACAAAAGTTGTTCGCGCACGAAGCACTTCCAAGCAAACGGTCGCCTGTTTTTTCGGAAAAACTGCACATGTCGCAACCGTACCACTAGAACAACACAGAACAGTCAATTCTGAGTGGTACACAACCATTTGTTTGCCAGTTGTCTTCCAAGAAATCAGGAAAACCAACCGCCGAAGACGGATCACTCTTCAGCACGACAATGCGAGCTCTCACACATCGGCTGCGACAACTGCATTTTTGAGCACCCAAAACATCGATTTGATGGGTCATCCGCCATATAGTCCTGACTTGACACCGAATGACTTCTTTTTATTCCCGTACGTAAAAAACAAACTGAGAGGTCAACGTTTTTCGACACCTGAAAAAGCAGTTGCTGCATTCAGAATGCATGTGTTGGAGATACCTCAATCAGACTGGCAAAAGTGCTTCGACAATTGGTTCAAACGCATGCAAAAGTGTATAGATCTTCATGGGGAATATTTTGAAAAACAATAAAGTGATTTTCGATGATCAATATTTGTTTTTGTTCTCTAATCCCGAAATATAAAAGGCGACCCTCGTATTAATAGAGAATGGTACTGCGATTCTGAAGGTGATTTCATTCATTCTGCCCGAACACGTGCGGATCCCTTTTCCGTCCACCCACGTATTTACTTAAGTTAAACTATATTATTTTTATTTCTACTATATTTTTTAATTATTAACTTATGTTATGGTTAACCTAATTGTACTATTATATGTTGATTTAATTACTTTAATATAGCTGCCAATTTAAGCAATTTCTCATGGAATTGTTCGGCTTAGGATTTTCTTTTCGGAAGACATCGGCACCGACAACATTTGACGATGTCCTTGATTTCTATTCAAATATCCAGTGCAAAAGAAAATAAGGTAATATTTTCCATTGTTGACATCCTCTTGTACGTTGCCCCAGCAATTATGCATAAAGATTCTTTGTTTTAATTTGAAATATGAATCCTTGCAAAAGGATTTCACATGGGTTCACTGTGGATCTTCAAATAATGCACTGTATCCTAATATTATATTTCGGTTAGGAGTTTAAGTGGCTATGACGACAACATAATTAAAGTCATTGGTTTGCGGAATGAAAATGCGAAAATTCCTTTTAGTCTGCGAATATACTTATTTTAATTCTTCTTTTCTTTTTCTCATATTAATTAAGGCCTCCTCATTAATATTTCTCCGGAAGAATAGCGTAAAATTCTCCCCTTTTTACAGAATCCATGGCAGTTGCTTTGTTTTATTCTTTGACATTTTTCTTGCCTCATTATCTTAGCTTACACTGGGCCAGAGCACCGGAATCTCTTTTCAAAAGAACTTAGGTGGGAAGGACAGCCAGGCTCTGTATGTTAATTTGTCACGACACTTCACGTAGGAAAGTCAAAAAGCGTGAAAAATTAAATTAATTTACAAAGCTATCATATACAGCTACGAGTATACGCCGTCAGAAACCTTTTTCTAATTACAATAAACGGATTAACAACCCGAGTATTTTGTCACCACAAGCTATACTTTCACAGACTAAAGTCTGTTTGTTATTCGGTGTGTTTTTTTCTCCTCTTTTATAACATTTTATAAACACCTTTTCATTGTTTAAGTAAAAATGTTCCTTTTTTGCTAAAGAAAAAATGCTCAAACTCTAGCTTATATATGTTAAACCCCAACTTACTGCCCCCAGTGGACAATCTATACCAATACAATTGTCTTTCGGCCTTCAACAAACTAAATGAGAGATCGCCCTCAAGGTTGTGCCAACTTGCCGACAAAAAGAATTTTGGTCATCCCTTTAACCGGGCTTTCTAAATGATCAGTTCCCCATACCTTTTTCATAGAATATATAACTGACTTTTACAAATACTTTTTCGACGACATTTATCAATTGAAGAGTTCTTCTTGTTCGGGTAATATGTAATCGAATTAAAGCAGCAGCAAATTTAAAATTTATACGCGTCTACTTGATTGCAGGGCTTACACGCCAAACTTAGTGTGCTTACAGCAAATTCTTCCCTCTTTTAGTGACATGTCTCAGACGGCACCTACGAGGACAGCAGTGTCAGTCTTTAATGAGCAGACCTGTAAGAGTTAAGGCTTGTATTAAGCTTAATTATAGTAATATGATGACGGATTATTTTCTTTTAATTAATAATGATCACTGGCATTTAAGATTAGTACTTGACGCAAATGACTGGAAGGGTTGGAAGGTAATAAAGCTAATTAAAGTTATTAAAACAGAGTAATGAATTACACGGTGCTGCTTATGTTCCTCTGCTCTGTAGTTAACATGTACGTTTCCCTTTGATGGATAAACACAACTTCTCCGATGTTTACTTTCTCGCAGACAGGAAACTGTTCAAGTGGCATCTTTTGACTTTATTAAGAGGCTTGATTACTCACTGGGGACTCGTAAATGAACGTAAATGAATGTATTTTTAAAACGATTAGAAATCGCCGCATCACCACGTTCTGGAGACTTATGTAAATAACAACGGCAATGTCGTCTGCGGCTGTTGTGGATAAATATGAAGTTGCTTTGAGGATTGTTAAAACATTTAAAACATTTAACCTTATAATCAAGACATACGATTTGATGTATATGGGAAAAATTCTTAATTAGATACACTTAAGAAGAAGGTATGTATAGACAATAGTCCCCATTCTATCAATAGAATACCGAGATTTGTTATATAAAACACGTGTTTCATTTATTGATCAACATTTATTAGGGCGCCAAGGCAAGCACCATTAAAAGCAATGCGAGTATGCCATAATTTTTTTTTCCGTCTTCAAAACAGTTCTTATATGGGCTTTTCCGGATGGCCTTCTGTTAAGGCTGTTACTTTTATTCTATGACTTAAAGCGACTTTAAACGGTTATCTTAGGGCGACAATTTCAGTTTTGGGAAGAGGAAGAAGTCACACGGTGATAAAGAATATGATGGTTGAACAACGTAGAGTCTTTATTGTGTTTTTAACGAGAAATTCGGACACTATTGTAATTGATGAGACAGCAACATAGTCGTGGTGTGAAATTGAAAAATGAATCGCCCACAAATTTGGTCGGTTTTTGTGGATCACTCCGGCAAACGTCGCATGACGTTAAGATAATATTTTTTTCTTGACCGTTTGACTCTGTGGAACAAACTCGTAATTCTCCATACCTCAGATATCGAAGAAATGAATGAGAATCGCTTTCGCAGTAGAGTGACTTTGGTGTGCTTTTTTAATTACCGCTCTCCAGTTTTCTCCTCTCCATTCTGAGGGGTGTTGGCTTGTTTGCATATCGTACTGGTAAACCCAAGTCTCATCAGCAATTATGAGATGTTCAATGAACATGGGATCGCGGACCAAGCACAATCTTGAGGAAACGGGTAAATTATCGAGCAAAATCAAACGAACTATAAGCTGGAGTGATGGTGTTTTAGTACAATTTCTTTTACTTTTTCGATGGTATCTTCGGTCAAACTTGTAGACGGGTGACCAGAAGGTGTCAGGTCTGCACCAACTGTATGCACAGGTTTTTGATAATGCAAATCACCATAAGCCTTCTCCAACATCTACAATGCATCAGCACACGAAATTTCTTTCACAATATAAAATTTAAGACAAAATCTTTGTTCAATATCTTCACTCATTGCTACCAATGCAACATTTAATTATCCGCAAACGACAGCACACTAATTATTGGAATACAGTATATGCTCCAGCATGTCAATTTTTACAGATATATCTGGAAGTTCTGTCATCTTCCAACGCGCACAGAGCCGATGTCGTGTTTGTACTGTGGCCGTGCCGCCAAACCCCACGGTACACTTGCCTAAAACCCACATTACCTCATCCCAAGACGCATAAGTTTTCGCCAATGCAAGCGCATTAGGCAACTGAAAATGCTTCACGCATTAAAGAGATCAAATCTATGATCTTTAAGTCCCTGTAAAGAAAACTTACCTTTCATGCATTCTCTTTGCATACCAATTCTCTGTAAGATTTCTTTATTAGCTTATCAGGAATTCCAAACCAATTCCGGCATCTACGCTGCCAGACAAATTCCCATAGACGAATTCCTGTAAACAAATGATTCGGTTTACATACAATGTAATCTTCATGACAGGGATCATAAATATTGCGGCGTCTATTTTCCCAGCCTCGATGTGTGTTCAAAAAACTATCTACACACACACATCGGGTGGCGACCCATTTTACCCAGCGATAATCAGTTCAACGCAGATACATGTAATTACGACCATCTAATGCCTTGTTCTGCTGTTGTGGGGGTTGTTCCTCAGGAAGCGCGTTTTCTTATCCTGAAAAGGACGTTAGATCTCTTTGTTGATAGTTCCTGGCACAACACCCTCCAGCAAGGGGTCGTTGCCGTGCTTCCTCTAACCCAGAGGGAAGAGCAACGTCCTGATTGTTTGTCGGACGTACCTTAGGGGATAACGTCCTTAAGCTCTGCAACCTCAGTGCCGGTTCCTGTACTAATTTTCGAAGTCGTCCTCGTACACAAAAGAAAGAATCATCCAGCGTTGGTGACAACGCACAATTTCCAAAGCATTTAAAAGAAGTTAGTTTAATTTTTGTCAAAGTTTTATTGTGGATTTTATATTAGATTATTACAGCAGATGTAAAATTAGAATTAGAAAAATTACTGCTCTGTGGCAGGACGATTTAGATACTGCGGCCTCGAGATCGTTTTACCATTCCTTTATAAAGGAAAGCACATCGAAAATTATATCCCAAAGATACACATTTTCGTGCAACAATCTCGATTTTTGGATATTTCGAGCGAGATGTTGTATTTGCATAAGATAAGAATTCAACACGGAGGATCGTCGCCTACCATCCTCACTCCCCTCCCGGGAGTCCACCGCGCGACCACTACCGGCCCCTCGATTGCGCCGACGCTGTCTCCTACGCTTACCGCGCCTATTTTTCGCGCTTCCCCCAGTCTCCACATGGGTGTCCTGCTCTCGGCCCGCAACAGGTGCTGTTCCGGCGTGCCGCTTGTAGGGAGAACCCTACGAACCCTGTTGTTGTTCCCACCTTTGTCTGTATTCGCACCCGCGCAAGCTATGGCCTTGTCGGCCACAAAACTCGCAACGGCACCGGACGCTGAATACTCTGGGGCCTGATGTCGCCGGCCCGCCACCCGTAGACGGGGGCTGCGGCTCCGGCAGGGCTCTCCTCTGAAACTGCGGTCGCTGATGGGGCGGCCCTTGCCGCGCGAATCCGCCCTGCTGACCTCTACCCCTGTATGGAGCCTGGGATTCGCGCGTCCGCGTCGGATGATCCGGGCAGTCCACTATGTCGTGGCCATACCACCAACACTCGCGACAGAAGAGAGTGTTTCGTCTTTGTAGACACTCGTCGTATACGTGACCCCTCAGATGGCAAAAATTGCATATGGTCTGGGATTCCAGGGGGTTCGCCGATCGACCAACCGGGTCCCTGAACGGATTGTCCCGACCCGATCGATCCTGAGGCACATACGTCCCCCGAGCCAAGCTCTGCGACTCTCCACTCCGGCTCAAGGAAGGCACGGTATTTGACCACGCTCCCTCGCCAGAGGAGGCCGAAGCATAGGCACCAGCTCCCTTCGATTACCGAGAGGTCCGTACGACCGCTCGCGAACGAAACTGTCCTCCTCCCGTCGACGACCATATGACTCTTCGGCCGGCAACACGAATGACACCGCCCGGGGATTAAGACTTGACAATACCGGCGCTGGCGCCGCGGGGTGATCCCTAAGAGTGGAGGATGGGTTCTCTAAAAAGGTTGAGGAGCTTCCCGGTCCTACATCTAACATTTCCGACGCTCGATCGGCGATTCCGGGCCGCGCATCCACAAACAAGTCGTCCTGACTCAACATTTCCGTTCGAGCTCGCTCAAATCCGATTAGGTGGTCCACCAGGCTTCGAAATGGGACATTGCCCAACGTGAGAAGGAAGTGCTTTAGTCCTTCCTCCCTCAGGCCCCTCACCAACACCGGCTTGGCTATGCCCTCAAGCTGGCTTGCGAAGACGGACCTACCCCGGCGACCATAAAAGCGCTCAGCTGCCTCCTCGCACCGTACCACGGCCCGCTTCACTCGGGAAACGAAACTTGTGGCACCCTCGGAAGGAAGTTGTCACATTTTGGAGAGTTGTGCACACAACTCTTAATACGACACCCGGGGTTCGTAGGCCTCTCTGAGACGCTGTTCCGCTTCGAGGAAGGTCGTGGGTGGTCTCTCCTCGAACATTCGATAGGCCTCGCCGGTCAGCCTAGAGGGCAGCCACCGGAGGAAGGTATGTTCCTCTTCCACAGCCAGACCATCCAAGGTCCTTCTACAGCCCTTGAGAAACGAGGAGAGTCTCTCGGCTGTATCTGGGCCTTCCTGTCCCGGAAACAAGGGGAGCGCCTTCGACACAAGGTCGAAAACCCTATCTGTGCCCAACATGGTCCGCACAGGACATGGCTGCGGGCCCAGCTTAAAATACGAAGGCATCGGCGTGTCCTCCATGCTCTTAACAGGCTGTTTGCTGACGGTGGGAGGGGGCCTCGTTGGTGATCGCTCGGCCACAAATTCATCCCGCGAATCGTGGAATGCCAACGGATCCACCTCGTCAACCGGCGGCTCGGGAAATGCCTCGGGCCGTGCCCGGGCAGGGGTGCCCTCTCGGACATCTCTTTGCCGCTGCCTTAATTGCATTGCTAGGCCGTCTAACAAACTCAAAATTTCTCGCTATTAAAACCTAAACCGGAAATCCAACAAGCCCTATGGCCAACAGTAAAATCGGGAAAAACAGCAGACTAACTCCGAGAACCCCGAAACACAGCAACAAACACCACACCCGGGATCCAAACAGAGAACCACCCCAACGCGACAGAACCAATCCGCACACGAGCCGTCTATATATCGGATACAAACCCACAACGTCTGTTCCGAACGACGTTTTATTTCGAAATTTTCGACTTCCAAAGGCCGCACACGGAACGAGAGGGCGAGAAAAACAACAAGCAACACAGCCACCAAACGAACACTCCCAAGGGGGCACTCACACCAACTGCAGCAGCAACACGGCAGACCACGCCAGGAACGCCACAGGACAAACAACAACGACACCGCCCGAGGAGAGAGAGAGAGAGAGAGAGAAAGAGGGAAGCAAACACAACAACCACTTCTGGGTCACTTTTGTAACAGAACAAAAAAAACCAACGAAATCCTAACTCGCGGCGGAAAAAAGAAGAAAAGCAGAATCACAATCAAAAACAGAAATTCAGAGCTCGATCAAAGTTAAAATTGAAAATCACAAAAAAAAAGAAATGATCACCTATTGACATTTGTCACACAAAATGAATAAATTCACCAGGTAATAAACAAGTAAATCAATTAGATAATATAAATAACTAAAGGTAATAACAAATAATCAATAAATAACATTAAATCAATAGCCTAAAACTAAACTCACAACAAAGCTACTGTACTCTGTACAAAATTTTACAATTCTTTAGAATTATTGGATTCAAAAAGAAAGGAAATGAACAGAAAAAAAAAAACCAAAACAAAAAATATAAAGAAACAACAAAAAATTTCCGCAGCTCTTCCTCTATGTTGGACTCTCGCCAATTGCCGCCAGAAGAACGCCTCGTTGAATCAAAAATAACTAAATGATCAAGCCTGCCGCGGTCCGTTCGGAAGGCTTGTCCGCAGCGCCAGTTGTAGCGTATGAAGCCGCAAAAACTTGATATTATATATAATTACAGTGGTTACTTGATTCCTCCTTCGTGGTGACCAGACCAGGTATCTTGTTGCGTTCGGCTCAGATCCGTGCAGCAGCCCTCTCATTCCTCGATCATCAATTCCTTGGATTGTACGGCGGTTGGGCCGTCGTTCCCGTGCCCCGCTGCGCCCCCGCTCCCAGTTAAGTGCCCAGACACAATCCTGTCTGTGGTGTACGTGTCCGCCGGTACTCCGCCTGGCGCCAGTTCAATTTGGAAAAGGAAGAACTTGTTCAGTTGGAACTGCTAATGGAGAATTCTCATACTCCAAAAATAGTATTCGTTTATTTTCCAGGTTGAGAAATTATTCCCTGGTGCAGCACTGTGTTCGACTTACACCATAGGAACACGACGGACAAAAGAATTTCAATAGCACTTTATTATTACATTAAAAACACATTTCTCCGCTTTGAAAAATTTACTTTTTTCTTTTTTCAATCTTTAATATCCTTTTCCTTTACAATTATTTTGTTTTTTCACAAAACCAAAAATTAACCCGGTACAAAAATTTCTTTCCTTTTTTCTTCCTTCTGCCGCTAACCAACCGTATTCTGATCATTCTCTCGCTCATCGACATCCACCTCGAAAACCGAATTCGAACTCGAAGAGCTGCACGATCCACACCCGAATCGGGGCGTGTTCGAACACTCACTTGTGGATCGCGCAACTCTTCCACCACCTTACCATCAGACCACATTAAAACAAAATCATATTATAATTACAAAACGATTAATTGATGGGGTGGCGGACGCACGTAACAGTATCGTGAAGATCTCCTCTATGATATCGGGTTGGTTACTCCAAAGAGAGGCTTTACGTCTCTCTTGGAATAGGAAAATGCATCCCTTAATTAAGAGAGCCAGTTCCACTGGCCGAATTCCCCTGTCAGCGAATTAATATCGCTGAGTCCATTTCCATCCACCGACCGAGCCGGTGGTTTTACTCCCGCTGTCCATCACACAGCGGACACGCGATAATTTACGGAGTCGTGCGAGTAAAGAGTTGTGATCGGGTTGTCGTAATAAATTAATATTAACCCAGATTTCTCTCGCGGTATCATTCATTCTGGACGCTAATGTGTTTAAATAATGTTTGAATAAATTAAATAGTGTTTAAATAATTTAAATAATGTTTCCTGAAATAAAACCTTTCATAAATAACTATATGCAGTGTGCTTTATTTTCACTTGTGCGACCTTCCCTCGGTGATGTTCAGTGATCAGCGCACGATATCTCCCTTCTTGTGCTGGAGGGGGTGAGCAGTTTCTTCTCCAGTGTGTTTCATATTTTTCCGTGTCATGTGTTGGTGTTTGGTTTTCCCTCGGGTTGTACTTGTCAGAACATTTAATGGAAGTTGTGGGGACGAGGTAGAACGCCCGCCCGTGCGGAGTCGCGTTCTCGTACCTCCACAGAACTACATCGGTGCCGGCGGACCAAAAGGCGGGCGTAGTTACACCGTGAATGCAGTCATTCTCTCTGATTTGAATTCAATTGACATCGTGGCATCGGTTCAAATAAAATCGAATCAATTCAAGTCAAGAAGTTTTAATTCAAGCCATGTTAATGAAGTTGAATTCATTTCAGTTCAGTTCTGCTCGAGAACTAATTTCAAAGACATCTGTCAGATTATCCCTTAACAAGGACAATTTTTTATACGTTGAGTTTTTGAACTGGAGAAAAAATCAGGTGATATAAGAATATAATCTACTGGAATTATTTCTTAACTTGTCAATAATCTGCCAGAAGATTTGTTGCTTACTCCCAAAATAACATAGAAGTATAAGAATTACCCAGTAGATAAAGATAGACCACAGAATAGTTTTAAAACATATGCATATTGGTGGATTAAAATAGACAACCAATGTTTCGACGCCACACGAACTGAATCAAAAGAAAAACTCATCCAATTTCCATCTGCGAATCCTTAATCAAATACGAGGGTGAATGAAATATAAACGGTAATTTCAATTATACATTTATTGAGTAATGTTACACACTAACTATACATGGGTGCAAGCTTCCAATCTCAACGTGAAGATAGCAGCACTCGTCAATAAAAGCTCACGAATGTAGTTGTGCATTTTTCGAGTTACTCACCAAAATTTCAGCCATCTTGGATGCGTAGTTTTTATTTGACAGTCGTTTGAGTGAGTCGATGTGAGTGTTTATGTGAAAATAGACAAAATTGAGTATCGAGCTGTCATTACATTTTTGTTTTTCAAAGGCAATACGCCTACACAAAATAAAGATGAGTTGGACTCTGTGTATAGGGACTCTGCACCATCATTAACCACAGTGAAATTTTGGGCAGCTGAATTTAAATGTGGCCGTGAGAGCTTGGGAGACGATGAGCGCTCGGGACGTCCAAAAACTGCAACAACTGACGATAACATCGCTAAAGTTCTCCAAATGGTGCTAGACGCCCGCCGAATTCGATTCCCCGTCGGGGAGCCTCTGCCGCAAGACTAATGACCTTGCCCGGAAAAAACAAATCAAATCATTATGGAAAATTTAACAAGCCAAGACCGGCTCACGGTTGTAGTGCCGATGATGATGGTGATGAGAAAGCTGTCCGTGCGTTGGGTGCCGCGTTTGCTCACGTTAGAAAAAAAAAGTGTTCGAATGAACATTTCCAACGCTCTATTGGCGCTGTTCAGGCGCAATAAATCCGAGTTTTGGCCCCGATTAATTACCGTCGAATAAAATTGGATACATCATTATACGCCCGAAACAAAAATACAGTCAAAACAGTGAACTCCAAATGGGGAATCGGCTCCAAAAAAAGCAAAAACTGTTTTTTTGGGTTGGGAAAGTGATGGCGCCAGTGTGTTTTGGGATAGTCGTGGAGTTTTTTTAACCGATTATCCTCGAAAAGTAAAAACCATTACAGAAGCATACTACGCATCATTACTTGACCAACTGAAAGCAAAAATTGCGGAAAAACGGCAACATTTGCAGAAAAAGAAAATCCTCTTTCACCAAGACAACGCGCCGTCTCACACCTTAGCGGTTGCCATAGCGATAATCCACGACCTACGGTTTGAACTGCTTGACCATCCGCCTCAAATACCAGATCTAGCTCCAAGCGACTTCTTTTTGTTCCCTAATCTAAAAATTGCGCTCGGAGGACAGAGATTTTCATCAAATAAGGAGGCAATCACCTTCATGAACAGCTATTTTGCAGAGAAAAACGCCGAGTAATATTTGGATGGGTTAGAGAGGTGGGAGCATCACTGGGAGAAGTGTATAGAGTTACACTATGTAGAAAAATAAAAATTAATTTTAAGAAAAAAATGTCTTGTATCTTTGTTAGGTCGAAAACTTTTCACCCCACCCTCGTACTATAATATCTTTTGGTGCACCACCATGCTTCCGGTTCCCCGGGAACAGTGGTCTACCGTTGTTGTCCTTAATACTGCGCGATTATATTGATTCTAAAAGAAATGTCACCAAAGAATTTGCTGCTGAGCAGTCATTAAAACAACACTTCCGATTCTCTTTAAAATTGATTTATTTTAAGTTTCTTCTTCATGTTTTGGGGAGGTCTTCTCATCAAGCGCGCTACTCACTGACTCTTCCGAGCGACTCCAGTCAAGTTACTCTTTTAAGGTGTTCACCTTCTCACTTCAAAATTCGAATGCTCAAATATCCTTATCTTCTTTCGAAGGTCAAGACGCATTGCCACTTATCGTTTGATCCTTTTTTTGGGGTTTTTGTTTGTGTTAGCCATCTGGCTAATGCAAACAAGAGTTTTCGTGCATTTCAAATAGGTACCACAAGATCCGTGGAAATTGGTTGTTAGTTTAGGATCTGGGAATCCGGGTCTATTAGCAAGTCATAAAACTGGTATGTGAAAATATGATGTTTATGATTGCAAGAATTGTGTGCCGGCGTATCGAATAGATATGCCTTTGTTTGGACACGTGCACTTTTAGGTTTTGGATCTTGTAGGAAATTTTAGGTGTTAATTGCATATAGCATACATGGGAAAATAATGCATTATGCTGTTTGATTTTAGAAAATTGAATCGAACAAATGCATTGTATTGAATACGAGGGTTTCCTTTTATATTTCGGGATTAGAGAACAAAAACAAATATTGATCATCGAAAATCACTTTATTGTTTTTCAAAATATTCCCCATGAAGATCTATACACTTTTGCATGCGTTTGAACCAACTGTCGAAGCACTTTTGCCACTCTGATTGAGGTATCTCCAACACATGCATTCTGAATGCAGCAACCGCTTCTTCAGGTGTCGAAAAACGTTGACCTCTCAGTTTGTTTTTTACGTACGGGAATAAAAAGAAGTCATTCGGTGCCAAGTCAGGACTATACGGCGGATGACCCATCAAATCGATGTTTTGGGTGCTCAAAAATGCAGTTGTCGCAGCCGATGTGTGAGAGCTCGCATTGTCGTGGTGAAGAGTGATCCGTCTTCGGCGGTTGGTCTTCCTGATTTCTTGGAAGACAACTGGCAAACAAATGGTTGTATACCACTCAGAATTGACTGTTCTGCGTTGTTCTAGTGGTACGGTTGCGACATGTCCAGTTTTTCCGAAAAAACAGGCGACCATTTGCTTGGAAGTGCTCCGTGCGCGAACAACTTTTGTTGGATTTGGCTCATCTTGAAACACCCAGACAATCGACTGCTGTTTACTTTCGGGCTCATACGCGTAAATCCACGATTCATCACCTGTCACGATGTCATAGACGTGTTTCGAAGCACCGCGACCGTATTTTTTGAGCATTTCTTTCGACCAATTGACACGTGCCTTTTTTTGGGCGATTGACAAATTGTGTGGGATCCGGCACGAACAAATTTTTTTGACAGTCAAATGTTTATGCAATGTTGAATGTATGCTGGCCCCACTAACGCCTAAGGTTATCTCAATCTCACGATAGGTCACATGACGATCTTCCAATATCAGTTCGCGCACAGCATCAATGGTTTTCGGAACAACAACTGATTTTGGACGACCTTCACGAAATTCATCTTGGAGTGAACTACGACCACGATTGAATTCACCATACCATCGATAAACACTGGTCCTTGAAGGAGCTTCATCGCCAAAAATTGAATGAAGTTCATCCATGCACTGTTGCTGAGTTAATCCACGCCGAAAGTTGTAAAAAAAAATCGCACGAAAATGTTGACGATTTAATTCCATTTTTGGGCCGAGTTGAATCTTTTAAGTTACTGTAAACAACACAAATAGCGCTCGTATGTCAAAACGTTCTGAGTGCGTATAACCTCGAAAATGTCCAACTTTACGACAGAGCTGTCAATTGCCGGATTGCAACACTAGGGTTGCCAAATCCCGAAACATAAGAGGCAACCCTCGTAAATGAATTTGAATTCAATAAATGAGAATTTGAACGTTTAGTTCGATTTGGTTTGACATTGAATTCAATGTTATGTTGGGGATATAGTCCCAGGGAGACAAATTTGGGCTATAAGAATGGTGTTCAAGGGTACCCCAGCCAATTTCTTCTAATGTATCTCTTGTCAAGGACGGGGTGTGAGGCCTGGCGGTTTCATGAAGAAGGACGACATCTCGAATGGGCATGCCTCGTCTATTGCTTCAATATGTGGCTTTTGCCATAGCTGGTACCGGCTTCGGATGAGATTTCTCCAACAGTTTAGCGGCAGTCACTTTCAATAAGCTCTCGAACAGCACGGATATTGCCATCTGTACGACTTGTTCATGTGTGTCGATCATGACTTTGTTTTCGATACGTTCTCGCCTACTTTTAAATTCTCTGGCCCACGTATACAGAGGATTCTGAGACAGTATATCATCACCAAACTGTGCCTTCAATCGAGAAAAAATGTCCGAGAGTTTAACATCTTAATTTTTTTTTAAATTTTATAATAATCCGTTGCGCAACAGACGTATGTACCTCTTGCTCGCTCATGGCTGTATTGACTACAAAGTCGAGCGCGATGGCTAGCCAAGCCGGTTCCCCTATTTTTCGCAAACCAAACAATCGCCACGCACAAAATTATCTAGCTCGCAACTTATTGCTAAGCAGAATGGTAAAATTACTGTTTATATTTTATTCCTCTCCGTAAAAGGAAATCAATCATCTCTTAAACGAATTGATTGTAGATGAGAAATGGCCTGCGTTAAACAATGCTCTACGACAGCGATCGTGGCCAAAACATATTGAAACAGCCCAAACTAGTGCCAACTGCTAGTAAGGATTTACTGCGCATTTAGTGGGACTGAAAACCAATTCGCTGTTATGAGCTGCTTCCATATGGCCAAACACTGAATTCAAACCTGTAGTGTCAATGATTGGCCAGTTTGAGGCCAGCGATTGCTCGCAGATGGGCAGAATTTTCCAATAGGGGTGTTGTGTTCTGTCATAAGTAAAGCCGTGAAACAAAGGTAAAAATAATGAATTTCTGTTTCCCAAAGCCAAATAAAAAGAATTAAACATAACTTTTCTTTATAAATTCTGTTATAAAAATAATATTACTTTTCAACATATTGGATCGTGATGAATGAAATTTGATTTTTTTTTTTACAGATGACATACATCTAGGATGAATGGACATTTTACCGTGCTCTTATTATTTGATGGAAAATAACATAGCTCGTCTATTTATCGAAATTAATGTTAGCTCTAAAAAATATTAAAAAGTACGTTGATTAATGTAATAATTCCTTAGGGTCAGGGATATACAAAATATTTTCTTTTTCCAAATTTCATCCTTGACGACCCAATATTTTTCTATGGCACAGGTAAATCAAAGAATCCGTAACGTTTAAAAGTGGACTGAAGGTAAGAAAATATACACACCAATCCGCTTTTACTCTACGATAGTGGATTGCTCTGGCTTTTCATGTATTACCTTGGCTTTGCAACGTAGATATAGGCCAGATATTTATAATTATTTTTTCGCTCATAATGTATGTTCAAATTTAAGGGGATTACGTGTGCTAGTGTTTGTTTTAAATACATTTAATATACTACTATACACAAATGTTACGTGCCAAGACCACCCACCCGAACATTCATACCGGGCGAAGCCCCATTCAATGTCGGATCACATAAGGTGAATCTCCTACGGATTGGTTGATCTCAACCGACACCGCTAGAGAATAAAACCATAGAGTCCAGACGAACGTCTGAGAACAAACCTCAATGCCCCACTGTTTCTCTTAATCCCTTGTAACGATACGTTTCCTAAATGGAACAAAGGACGGTGCCTGTGAATAAGTTTGCTGGACTACAATACCATTAAGGTATACAAAATAGCGTTGGCACAGTTGTCAATTAAAATATAATTACCAAAAACACCCATGGTTTATACCAATCCTAAACATTACTGGTAATTGTCGATCATAGGTAAATTACCGAAGGATCAAACAAAAGACCGCTGGCTCACAATAGAGATCCGGATATAAGGGTTTTTGTGTGAGCTCAGCGAAGAAATGAAAAGAAAAAAGAAAGATACGTTGCCGGAAGAAGACATAGAGAGTTTTCCTTCGATCGACAGATGGAAATGGAGAGCGAGTTGGTTGTGAGTTGGGGTCCTGGAGGGACATTCGAATGCGTTATTCCTTTTTAAGACTTAAGATAATGACTCAAAATATCTGCCACATTAAGAAACATAAGTGTATGAATTTAAATAAAAATTTGAGGCATCACAATTAGTTGTTGAGTGTTTTCTTTTTTGTCTTAATTTCCGAACATTGGATAACCATAGTGAACAGTAAGTGCATCGGAGATCAAGCTGGACATTCGATGGCGAACACTGTAATAAAGTAAATATAACCCAACACAAATATGACAGGGAATTTGGGATTTTTTTATAACACCTCGGGAGAGGCGAAACTGTGGTCGTATTTATTTTGTATCAACAAGGATACTGGTTCAATAAAAAAAAACTCCACTGAATAAAAGGAACAAGAACACTAATTGGACAGGGAACTTGCACCCAAAGAGAATGAAAATAAAACGCCGTGATTGCAGTTTGAAATTTATTTATTGTTCACTGTTTCATTAACTGGTACATTCGAATACGTTTAAAAATTACAAGATATTGTAGCGAGCTTAGGGTTCGCTGGATTAATTATGTTAAAATAAATAAGAGCCGTTAAATCGATACAACACTTTATTAGTCCGTAATACAACCGTTGGTTTTTACCGTACACATAATGATTTCTTTGTAAACACTTTCTACTTCTTACTCGAGACTTTCGCTTCCGCACGTATCGCTTGCTTCACTGCCTTACTTATGACTCATCTCTATGCTCTGTGTGCGGCGTATTTATACTGTTTCAGCGTTTCGTTTCCGCCCGTTCCATTGCCTTGAATGTTCTACTGTTCCTAGTCTCCAGTTTTCCATTACTTTATAGAATATTCTAGTAGTCTGTTTCGGACTCTCTAGAATATTCTAGTACTGATTGTCATATGCGTCACAATATATTGTTCAGGTCTCATTAACTGGCAAATTCGAATACGTTTAAAAAATTACAAGATATATTGTTCAGGACTCATTAATTGGAACGCTTGACGGGGGAAGTGAAAACTCGACTCACTTGTACGCAACGGCAGCGACACGTGTGCGTTGTTGTGCGGATACTATCCGACTCCCCGAAAATTCGTCCTCAACATTCCTTGAAGGGTAGAGGATGAGATGCTGTACCATCGAAAAGCCAATCCGATCGCTTCATTGGTGATGACAATTGCGATCGAACTGGAAAATTCCAACCGTGAAATCCCTTCAGGGGTACGGGCCAGGTTGACACGCCCCTCGCTGGAAGCGGTGACTATGCCGATATCCGTTGATGGGTAAGAAAAATCCGACTGCACATTTGTTCAATTAGAGGAACGGAAATTTAGGCTGACAGAAAATATGGCCATAAATCATGAGAATGGTTTTCCCATGATGGTGATATAATATCGACCGAAACACAAGGCTGCCTGAGAGCATGATTATTTTAGTTTGGAATGGGTAAATATGGTGCCGATAGCGGCGAGAATGTTGTCCTCTGTTTATGTTTGGCAACAGAAGTATGAATAAAGTAATAATGCGGCTACGGAATTGGCTCCTCTGTGTTGTGAAATTCACAGAAGGTCGCTCGCCATAGGACCTAAGCCGGAAAGGTTTATGGTTTAGTTTTATGATCCCGCTCGGTATTTCGTATTGCAGGGCTATTAGGAGTCTGGTTTGCAGATGTGCAAGCCCGCAAATAGCCCGGCATATATTATGGACGCTGTGTTTGTATACCGTTTGTTCTGCTGAACAATAACATTCCGTCAATCGATGTATCGAGTGAGTGTTATTTTGAATGGTGCCCGATCGGTAGTAGGTATCCAAAAATGGCTACACTGAATATCGTCGATAGGACGATCAGTCGATGGGTCTGCAGTTAAACGGTAAAAATGACATGCCGGGTGTAAACGAAACGCTCCTCGGCTATGATGGGATATTTATGTCGGTTATCCCTAGAGATAACCGAATTGTTTTCAACGATTAGGTCGGGAATTAAGGCCATGGCAAGGTTGTGTAATTGGATGTTGTGGATGTTTTAAATAACACCATTAAAATGATCATTCCACACTACGGAGATTAACTACTTGACTAATTCATTCTATACAGTGAACTAAAGTGGTTTGTCCGATAAAAAAGGCATGTCACTTGTTAATAGTGTTTTAGAAATGTTATTTGCATGAAAATGTAAGTTTTAAAACTATAGAATGATGTAAGAGAAATTGCACCAGCGGCCCTTCGCGTACAACTAAATATCAATCAAATTTTCAACAGTGCCCCTGTAGTGCTCTGAAAAGCCCTACCACCTTTTTTCCTCGATTTCCACATCCAAATCCCAGCTATTTTACTACAAAACTCAAAATCCGATCAAAACCCGAAAAAAACCCAAACATAAACCAAAATTCGCAATAAACGAATCAAACATTCGTTTATCGCTTATTAGCTGCTTCCACGGCATAATTAAATCCAAAATCTTAAATAAAAATCAAATTCCCAATAAACGAATCTAATATTCGTTTATTGTTCTATATTCGCCCCACGGCATCATCTAAATTCAAAAACCAGAGATACGTTATCTCAATTTGGTAAAATCCATCAAAGTGAACAAACAAAAACCCGAATTCAGTTACATATCCACATCTGCACAATAGTTTCATAGGAATTCAGGAAACTGAATCCTTATCTTAAATAAACACTGAGCATCTCACTCAGGATTCCAAAGTCGGGATTTTTGTAGGAAATTGTGTATTTTCGAGATACAAATTTCGATTTGTTTCTCGTTATAAGGGTGATGAATTTCAGATTCGAGGTTCCACTTCACTTCGGAACGTTCATGCAGTTAGACATACTGATCGTGTGCTCGTGTACAACCAAGTTTGAAAAAAAAAAAAAAAAAGAATTGAATTCGTAGACGTTAAGTCGTCGACGATCGACCGCGTTCACATCGAACCTTATGAAATTATAATTACAAAAAAAAAAAAAAAAAACGCGTGTAATTTTCGCTGGATGCCGTAGTCGAAATCTGTCTTCACAGATGCCAGACAACGACCCGGGCGCTACCCGGGAATATTTATTGGAATGGAAGAGAAGAGCCATTGAAACTCTTCAAAACTCATCTAAGAAGACCACAAAATTGAAAAATCCAGGAAAACACATGGACTACGAACAAAAATTCCACGAAGCCGTGGAATACATCCAACAGCTTTCAGCAGAGGTGAAACAACTCCGGGAGGAAATTCACTCCCTAAAGCAACCCACCCAAAACAGCGACGATGCCTGTATGGAGATGACGCATTCTCCCAGCTTAAACCATAAAACATCTCTACCCAAACAACAATTATCAGCCCATAAGGAATCCACCAAACAAGCCAAGCCAGCACCGAGTCCCCTGCCTGCCCAGCACAAAAACGAAAGACCACCGCCAATCTACATCAGAAACCCGACCAGCACCAAAGCACTAATTCAAACCCTGCAAAATGCCCTGGGTCACCGGAATTTTAGCACCAATGCAAAAGGATCTAGGACTTCAATAACAGTCAGATCATAACTCGATCATGATAGGGCAGTTAAAAAACTGTTAGAGGAACAGTATCAGTTCTTCACCTTCCAGCATCCGAACAGCAAACCAGTTACCTTTATTATAAGGCACATCGATCCCGAATGGACCAACGAAGAAGTGGGCCTGGAAATCGCTAGGATATGTCCACAAATAAAGATCAATAAGCTGGACTACTTCCAAACACCGTACATGAGGACAAACAACGTAAAAAACCTCCGGACCATACAAATCCCACATAATCAGGACATCAAGCAACTTAAACAAATTAAATATTTGTTTACCCAAAAAATCGCAATCGAAGAGCCCCACAAACAAGAAATTCTTCATTATAAGCGATGCCAAGAATCAGGACACTTGGCGGTCTCATGCCACCAGCAAAGACGTTGCGGCAGATGTGCAGAGGAACACGAGCTCGAGGAATGCAAGGTAAATCCACAAGGCCTGGAACCTGAAACAATACAAACCGTCAACGCTGATGGAACCATTACCAACAAAAAGATCACAGTTAAATGTTGTAACTGTGGAGGCCCTCACCCGGCAAATTTTTCCCAATGCCCTCAGAAGCTAAAACTTCTGGAAAGACGGAAATTAGCAACAACTATTAAATTAACAACAACAACAACAAAAACGAAACCAACAGTATTGCAGGAAACGAAGTCAACCCGACCCGGAATATCGTACGCGGATGCAGCAAGATGAAACCTCAACACTACCACTCCCCCTAACAACAATACTGAAAACTTCAATCTGGACATCATGGGATACATCCAAATCTTACAAGCCATGCTACCTTCGCTGAGGAAGATGTCAGAAATAGAGAAAAAAGGTCAGATTCTTTCACTAAAAACTTTCCATATTCTTTCCAGCTCTCTCTAAACTAACCATTATCTCCCTCAACACAGAATCCATTTACTCTAACATACGTAAGCAACACCTCCGGTTGTTTGTTGAAAAGTTTTCCCCAGATACCCTATTCCTTACAGAGACCTGGCTCAAACCAAATTCCCGAGTTTCAATTCCCAATTATACTTTAGTTTCTAACCCCAGAACTAATGGATCTCATGGAGGTACCGGCATATTAATTCACAAAAAATTTCAATTCAGTGAAATTAGATTCACCTGTGTATCCAGCATTGAATACACAGCAGTAAAACTTTTCAATACAGAAGAAGTGCTCGTCTTAGCATCAATTTATATTCACCCTTCACGACAACCAGATTTCCCAGATACTGACATTTCGCACATTATCCAACAGTCCGTTCCCACTCCATTTATAATCGGAGGAGACTGGAATGCTCGTCACACAGCATTCAATGATAATAAATGCAACAAATATGGTCGCCAATTGCTAGCCCTGCTCCAGTCTTATCCATATACTTACATTGACTCCCCACTACAGCCAACTCGTGCCTCTAGCTCAGCCAGGTCAACAATCGACTTCTTCCTCAAGTCCGACGATGTTTATTCAGCGGGTCCACCTACAGTCTCCTTTATATTTCCTTCTGATCATGGTTCCATTCACACCATGATCCAAATCCCCTCTTTCGATCCACTATACTCGTCAAACCCGGTCCCAAACTTCATCAAAACAAATTGGAGAAAAGTTAATAGGGACATAGCGATAAGTTTCTCTGACTTGTATATCCCTGAAGCATCTAACTTACTCCCTACTGAAATTGATCAAGCATCTTTAAGAATAGAGCAAATTCTTAAGGAGGCTCTCAGCAAAAACACCCCGACAACCATTCCTCATAACTATTTAGGAAAGCCTTTGCCCAGCATCCTAACCAAATTATTACGCCTTAAAAAGCAGCTCCGCCGTAAACTTCATACAAGATACTGCCCCTTTATTAAAAGCCGAATCCAACTCCTATCCACTCTGATAAATGAGCAGTTGAAAAAGTTCGCAGATGAAAACTACATCTCCACACTTAAAAATATCAAACCAAATCGGGATATTTTCAAAAACATCAACCAATTAACTGGTCGTAAATATAAACCCCGAATTGACCATCTCATTAACCCGATCAGCAATAATATTGCCCAGTCCGATTCGGACATAGCAAATTGCCTCGCAGAACACTTTGCAAAGATCCATGAGCAAAATAATTGTCTCTCAACTCCTGGCTTCGAGAACACAGTAAACGAATACATCTCAAACAGATTATTCCCATCTTTTACTCCTTTCATCGGTGAATTCAACAACACAAACATAGCTTCACACCCCTTAGACACTACAAATTTTCTAACTGCGGACGAATTATCCGAGATCGTAAGATCAGGAAATAACAAAAAGTCAACTGGATTAGATGGAATCCCACGTCTTCTATTTAAAAGGCTGCGCCCACCGAATCTACTTCCTATCCACATTCTTCTTAATCATATAATTAATGCATCGCACTTCCCAGGAAACTGGAAAACTGCGGTAGTAATTCATATTAAGAAGCCCGGTAGTAGTAATAGCCCTTGCAATTATCGTCCAATATCCCTATTAAGTACACTAAGTAAGATACTGGAACGCAAGATCTACGAAAATCTTCTCTCATTTGCCAATGAGAATGCCCTCATCCCTAACTGTCAGTTCGGATTTCGTAAGCGACAATCCACATGTCATGCTCTACTAAAACTCACACACGATGTTACAACTGGTCTCCAAAACCAAAGGCCTACTGTGTGTATATCTCTCGATATTTCTCAGGCGTTTGATTGCGTCTGGATCTCAGGACTTCTGTACAAACTGCACTCCATATTTAATCTAAACTCTCACACAACAAAGCTCTTAGCCTCATATCTTTCTGCCAGAAAATTCGTTGTGAGAATAAATTCTTCTGTCTCAGAAACCCACACCATAACCGCGGGTGTTCCCCAAGGCTCCATTTTAGGGCCAATTTTATATCTGTTATATACCTCAGATATTCCTCAACCCGTATCTCCTAATGTTGTGATGCTGAATTATGGTGATGATACATTAATTTACTCTAGCAGCAAATTTGTTAAGGCTGCGAGAAACCGCATTAACAACTTCCTCCCTAACCTATCAACATACTTTAATGACTGGAAAATTCACCTTAATCCAAATAAAACGCAGCTCATAGTGTTCAAGGGCAAAAACGAGCACTGTACAAACAACACTAGACGCTGCCACAACAAAATTAAGATTCAACTGAACAACACTCTGATAAAACCTTCCAAAACCCTAAAATATCTGGGAATCACTTTTTCTAATAACTGGTCTTTTTCCTCCCACATTAAAAATTCCCTTCAAAAAGCCACAATTCAGCTTAATCTCTGTAGAAGAGTAATGTGGAAACCTAATAGTCTCTCTCACAAAGTCAAACTGTTCATTTACAAACAAATTATCAGGCCCACACCCACGTAAGCGTGCCCATTGTAGTACCATATCACTCCCTCCCAAATGGAGAAATTACGAGTATTCGAAAGAAAATGCTTTAGGTATGTCTCTGGGTTACATCGTCGTCCTAACTCCTATAAGTACTATAGTAACGTCGAACTCTACAATACCGCTGGTATCGAGCACATCGATAGACGATTCCTCGACTGTCTATCAAATTTATCGAAAACCTACAAAATAATCCCAATCCCATAATAACCTCGCTCTTAGAGAACCCTCTAGATATCAGAACTAACTATCCCAACTGTCTCCACACCAGAGCTATCTTCGCCTCAGGCAGACTGGTAAATGATTCAAATGAGATCATATACCACAACACCGAAGTTACCCCTAACCAGTTCAAATACTGTAACGTCCAACCATTTTCCAACATCCTACGCTTTTCCAACGAACAACCGGAGAGAAATACTCTACCTCTAACCCATAACTGACCTCATTCCACATCCTTTAATTCATAACATATATCCCATTAATTATAAAACTTTGTTTATGGTTTTATGAAAATCATACTGTAATCAGACTAAATTAGGTTAAGTTATTTATATAATTAGGATTAAGTTTAGATTAAGTAAAGTTGAAAAAACAAATTCCTGGTTTTCTGACCTTTTCCAGGAAGATAATACCACTAAATTTATAAACACGCATCTATCTTATATCTCATAAAATATTGTTTGGGAAATGTATATATTATTATAATAATTACATGTAAGCAATTGTTACAAAATTAATTTTAAGTCACTATTACTTAAATGTACGAAATTTAATTATGGTTAATAAATACAGTTTTGAAAAAAAAAAAAAAAGATTCGAGGTTCAGTCTCAATTGGCGTTCTAGATGTAAGGACGCCAGAAAATAAATTAATAAAATAAATTTAAAATAAAATAAAAAGCATTTTATTGGGCCTGGCCGATTCTTTCTACTCGACGACCGGTAGCTGCTCTTCCCTCGAGGTTTGAGGAAGCACGGTGGCAACCGCAACGGGTCCCCTCGGGAGCGGTCTTTAAGAGATCTTACGTCCTTTTCAGGATAAGAAGACGCGCTACCTGAGAGGAGGACCACTACACCCCTACCAAAACTATTTTCTAACACGATTTAATAATTTTATTTTATTTATTTTATTACGTTAAAATTGAACTTAGGAAAACAAATGGCTTTCCAATGCACCTCACACAGCCTATAAACTGTGTACGTTCAATCTACATATTCAATTAAAGTCGTTGGGCACCATTTGTGTCTTATTATATCCTATTAGTAATCCTCTGTTTAGTCTAAACAAAATATGAAAGTACTAATTACCATCACGAATTCTCAACCTAAATAATCGGCCGTCACTATCGTCTTAAAATAATCCTCTTATCCATTAAAAATTCAAATACTAGCCATTAATCACATCAATTCTATTTTCGCACTTAGCACAACTGTGGCGCCTTGTGCGGAACGTCGAATATAGAACAACCACTTGTTTAGGTAGCTAAGAGGCCTTCATGTGTGCTCGACGTTCTCTCCATCAATGTGGAACTAATCAAAAGTCTTGAGTATGGGACCAAGCAAGAGCAACCACTGTTCGAGTTCGAGGACCCTGGAATTCATGATTCTAGGCATTTGGTTGTGGGAAGGTAGATCGATTTAAGATATAAAAGGTGTACCGACACAAGGCGGAGACAATCGGCAGCAGATTAGTGATGAAGTGTGTCAGGTTCGGGTAAAGATGTAGAAATGAGTTTTAAATGGTTATATATATATCAGATAGTTATCTAATTATTGACTTCATTAAAGTGGGCATCGAAAAAGGAATTTATTTCAAGATAATATTGTGAAATGAAGACGTACAACATGTGAAGCATAAGTGTTTTTTCTAAGGATCGGGAGCTATCAGACGGAGGAAGTCATTCAATGCAGGGGAAGATAGAAAACAGATTTTATAAGCTTCTCCATCGAATGACACTTCAGCATATGGCAATATTCCGATAACAGAGTACAGTTTTATGATGAGCTTGGATATTGAAACTGAAGCAAAATCTGTCAATGAATGTCTTTTTTCAAGTTCACATGTTTCCACTTTTCTATTTACTTTATTTCTCGTAAATATAATTTGAGAAGCTTAACCTCTATTAAGCAATGTATTTTCACACACTATGTCACTATGTTGGCGCAAGGCTGATAACCTGCCCGGAAAAACAATTTATTATGGAAAATTTAACAAATTTTACTTGCTAACTAAGGCCAAGACCGGATCCCGGTTGTAGTGCCGATGGTGATGTGGTGATGATATCACTATGTACTTAAGTATTGCATTCACTATTTCCTATCGAACTCAATTAATTTTAATTCTATGAAAGGGAATAAAGTTGAAATATTTAAAAGTCTTTGCGATGTGGTTTTTCTTACTCACTAAGATACTCGTTAGGTTTTATGTTGTCATGAAATTAATTGTGCATTAAATCGTCTGTCCTAGTATTTCATAGCACCCATCTGTCAACAACACTTCAAGGTAGGACATCGTCATCTTCTTGCATCAAGTTTTGCATATTATTACAACTCTATAGGAAGATATTTTATCAAATGTGTGAACCACATCATTTATCCATCGATCGTTCTAGACAACTGCAGAGCACTTTGAAATGGAATAATAAAGTGAACACCAAAGCCAAGCTCCGTACCAAATTGAGCACCAGCCGGTCCAGTAAACCGACAACGAAGGTTAAAAGTGAAGTGTGTGTCAACTTAAAACAATAACAAGTTTCATATTTAAATGAGTACGGGTAAGCAAGCGACTTCTCTGCACTCAAAGTAGTTAAAAAGGAATTAGTGCTGATATGCGATATAAAAACTGATCCTGTGCTTGCATGTAGGCGCACTGTATAATGAAATTAAAATCCTAATTTAAGGGTCACATAAATAATGAATTCACTAAGCGTACTGCCTACTATGAACGATGGACAGACGGAATTTAAGATAATGCCACGGAGAAGGCACACTCCGTAGCCAAATCTTCTTTCCGATGTGAAGGACTATGAAACAAATTTATGGAAAAATATACTTATACATGGAACAAATTTAAAAACTAGCGACAGAAAAAACGAACGTTTCCCACAACAAAGACAGCAGCCACAATGGCATCGAGCGAGACAATGGTGCCTTCCATTGTAGTTAGCTTCATCGATGCTAATGATATAATTAAACTTGGGAAATTAGCTTGCAATGGTTTCAGACAAAACGGTTAAATGCAATAAGATGATTTCTTAGACGATAGATTGAAAGACTATCACAAGCAAGTTGATGTTCTTCGTTCATCTCTCTAAGTCCCAGTAAGGTTGAGGCACCTAGACGTATTAAAGTTCTCCATTATCAAACAATAAGTTGGGAAAAAAATAAAGAAACGTGACCACGTATTGCAATGCGAATGCTGTTAATGATTCGGCCATCTTGCATGGAATGAATATGGAATATGTAACGTGCCTGAACAATCACACCACCATGGAATGTCGGTTAAGTATGGAACAGCTCTCGGATAAGAATGAGTAACCTTGCGTCCTCTGCCAGATTTCAGAAAACAATTCTAACTTTAGAGATTGCCGTCCATGCCAACCAAAGTTGGAAGCCAGAAAAAAAAGTTAAAGAAGAGAAGTGAATGAAAACTCGTAGCTGTGTGTCATACTGTGGGGCTTTTCAGGGCCCGAAGAGCCACGCATCGCTTGATCCCCACCATTACCAGCAATACAACTTTCCTTAAAGTTGAAATTTCGGCAAGATTATACAATCTTGCTAGGGCATTAACCGCCACCCAATTAGCTGGAATCAATTCGGTTATTCCTACGGATAACCGACATAAATACATATTAGGCAGCTTACCTTATTTGGGGGCTGTTCCAAGCCTCTTCTCCACGGCCATCACCTGAAAGCATAATTCATGGCAAGATCATCAGCTTGCCATGACATCGATCCGACATCAATCGATTTTCATCGGTATGATCTTTGATCTATCGTTTCCAAGGAAAAAAAAGGTTCAAATTATTATTGGCCTTGAAGGCGCGCATATTACTGGGTTATCAGCATGACCGATACTGCGATCCGGTGCCGTTTCTTGGAACGATCGCCAGCATCGGTCATGACCATCAATATTATTTACCCAATGAATAACCACGATTCACACAATGGCTAGCGAAGCAGTTTTCGTTTACTTAATGTAGACATCTAAGCGGATGCTCTTGCCTGATGGCACCAGAACGGGAGTAATTACCCTAAAACTCATGCAACTGATTGTATCTGGCCATTGTGTGTTATTTTAAACAGCAATCCTGTGTTCGTTTACAGAATCAAAGTGCACCCATGTTTATTGGGATTGTTTGTCCTCAGCAAGAGTTTCTGTTATCTGTCGGCAGCCGTCCGCGGACCTAGGAAACATCATGCCAATCAACTAAACGTTGATTTATGGTTTCTCAAATGTGCTGGCGGATCTTCGGTGTGTTTTCACACCCGAAGGGTCCGCCGCCGGCGAGCGTTACACAAATTAATTGTGTACACAGCTGCCGACCAATGCCGGCGAACTCAAACAATCCGCATCCCCGTCGTCGATCATGGGAAATAGCGTTTCTGTTGACATTAGATCGCAGAGACCTTTTCCTTCAGCTAATGATCATTATGATGGGATGCGATAACAACGCCCGCATCCGTCTATGTTCGTCCGTTGCTGGTCTTGTTTAGCAGATACACATACATGGGAAATCCACCCCATGTTAGCCAACCCAACCACGATTGACTGCTTCGAGTTGATCGTGTGTCTCCTCCCCGTTTTAGGCTATTCGCGACCGGTTCATTCGTATATTGACGAATGGAGTTTTTCAGTCAGATTTCACCCCTGGTCGGGAATATCACGCGTGTCAGGAGTTTCCTTTTTGTTACCATCTCAAGAGACAACAAGTGTCCGAAGCCAATCATAATTCGCCAGCTTAGTGTGCGAAATAGGTCGAGCATTCAGTACCGTGGCAGTGCGTAAATTGTTTCGTATCGCGTGAAGATTTATTTGACAATAATTTATCCTTGTTGTAAATATCGCGTTAAGAAGACTTAACCTCCGATGTGTCTTTATTCCAAGCGGAACAAATGCATCCGATCCGAAGGATTTGAGGAATCTCTAACTCCGTGTTGCCTAGTGTTGTGTGGTACGCAATGTGTGCAGATATGACCAATAATTTTAATTCCCATTTTATTCTTCACGCGGATTGTAAGAACGGAAAGACAATTTATTAGAACAGTGGCAAATATTTGTAAGCCAGTGCCAAACTAGTGTTACTGATAATAACTAATAATAACTAATAATAACTAATAACTGAGAATCTATAATCATTAAAAAGGAAATATTCAACCAAAAAAAAACAACGAAGTGTTTCTTTTTATGTACTTCTTGGATATTTGTCGAACAGTTGCTGCAGCGGAACATCCTACGAGTGATACGTGAAAAGTGCAGGGGAATAAGTAAACCCGTGTCGCGACGACACCTACTAAATCCCACAATACCTGCAAATGTCTGATGGTGTAATGAAACGCCAATCTTGGCACAACCACGCTACATTGTAAAAATGTCCGTATCAGAGGCACACATTTTACTGTCCATACAATGGCAGTTTGCTGCGTTTGAAAAAACAATAATTAAAAAAACTGACGAACAAGGGAGCCGAACAGATATTACAAAAGTCAACGAACAAAATTTTTTCCATTAAAATATGGAATTCTTCTTTGCATAAACCAAAATTAACGAAAAAAACTGAAAAATAAAGATTTAAAGAAAAAAAAAAACTTTTTTTCATAAACAAATTTTTAAAAACCATATTTAATATTACAATTTTTAAAAACAATTTACAATTTTAATAAAACTTTTATGCAAAGGCCAAGAAGTTAAAGAACATCTGTGTAAAATTTCCAGTTAGTCGCTTAAAAAGTTCGTGAGTTACGCTGCACGGCGCGAAAAAAAAAACGTGTTTCGAGAAAAACGCCTTCTATTTACGTTTTCGTTCTTGAAAAGTAGAATTTCGAGTAATTTATAATTATGCAAGCTTAATTAGCGATGCCAGGACCATAGAGCAAGCGACCGATTTTTGTCTCTCTCTCTTTGAGCAGTTGTGGCCTCCTTGGACATATTTAAAGGGCGTCGATTGGGGTCATACGAATCGGCGAATATTTTACAGCCATGTACGCCGCAGGCATAATAAAATGATAATGTATAATTTAGAGTGCTTGCGAAGAGCCAGTAAGTTAATGTAAGAATGAAATTTGTAAAATAGAAGTTTACATTTAGTCCTAAGTTAAATCTGTAATTGTTAAATAAATGTGGAGATAAAACAAAAAAAAAAAAAAACCTTTTAAATCCCAGGACACGTTGGTGATTTTCTAGAGAAATTAAGAACTTTCTGTTGAGCCCCAAACTTTGAGAATACATTCTTCCGATGCTAAATTAATTTTTAAAACAAAAACCAAATACCAACAAAAAAAAATGCAGGAATTCTCACACTGGGGGCCGTACAAACCGATACAGAAACTCAAAGAATAACGCTCGGCACAGCTTCTCTGTTTTTTTCTTTATAGACGGTTTAGCTATCCAAAAAACTAGAAAATAAAAACAATGAAACCACTAATCAAAAACCTTCGTGAACTGATCTGTGAGAATTATAGATCATTAATTAATAAAGACAGCTACTATTTTTTACTACTATTTATTGGCTCTTATAGCCCTGGAAGTTCATGACCTCACTGATTCGGCTGTACCATGTCTCCCCATGCTGTGCACTCTCCTTCCACGCTTGACCATCTGATCCGATGTCCTCAAGGTTAAACCTTACATTGTCTTCCCATCTCCGTCGCGGCCGTCCTACTGGTCTCTTTCCAATTGGTCTTCCGTCAAGAATTCTACGCACAGTCCTATCGTTGCCCATTCTCGCCACATGTCCGGCCCATCTTAACCTTCGTGACCTGATACTCTCACTACTGTAGATTTGTGGTGTAGCTCTTCCAATTCGTGGTTGTAGAATTTCCTCCATTGTCTTGAATTGTTAAAGACGGACACAACAAAACTCAGCCATTGAAGCTAGTGAAAAGGAAAAATTATAAAGGCATTCCATGTCTGCGACTCCCGCGGCCACCCCAGAATTGTCCTAGAACTGTTATATAATTAATATCGGTTAATTATCACCCCCCCCCCCCCCCTCTTTTTATATAAATAGACTAAAATAGTTAACGTTGTGTTAATAACATAGTTTTACATAAATAAACTGAAATAAGTACCTTTGAGTTAATAAAATAGTTTCAGATAAATAAACTAAAAAGAGTTATACATTTGGCGAAACGCTCACGACACCACATCCACCTGCAGCAGAAATCCAAATCACCCACGTCTCAACATTCAAGACCGACCCGGGGTAAGTTTGGTTAAGAACACCATACAAACAATTGTTAAATAAAATATATAACAATTTTGGTGACAGCGGTGGGATTATTCTATTGCACTATTAATGTGATGTTTTGGTATTGGGAAAGGATCTTCATTAACCAGGATTTTATGTATTTAAGGAGGGTGTGATAATTAACCGATATTAATTATATAACAGAACAAGGACTTATACCGTTTGTGGCGACAGTGAAGGGGGTGTAATTCGAACTGACGTTATCACGGTTAGAATCACTAAAACATAGACCCAAAGTCCAATGCATCAGACCATTCGCGTATACGAATTCGATCATTGTTCGCAAGTACACTCAACTGATGGGAAATTGCATGTTATATCTATGAATACAGCTCTGATGCTTTGCTTATTCGATTTTTTGTTGTTGTGTTTTTCACTATTTGCTTGCATATTGTGGGTGGATCTGTTAAAAATACCACATAGTACATCAACATCAACTCCTATGAAGAGTTAACAATAGTCGAGGATCCGCAAAAGAAAGGATAATTCAAATGTGTGCTTGTTTCGGGCAGTGTACCGAACGAACGGCTTCCAAAATAGGGTCCCAAATCCATGTTTCGCTACGGAATGAACTAAAGAGTTTGCATTTCGAAAACCAACGTTTTTGCAAGGATAGGAGCAATCCAGCCAATTTTTGCCCGATTAGCTTGCTTCGAAACATCATTCCGAGCAACCAGTTTGGTTTTACATCGCAACACGACATAGCTCATGACGCGACATTAGTTGTCTCTGACATACAGTGGAACTAAAGGTGAATTTTAGAAGGCTTTCGATACTGTATAGTTAGAAGGGCGTCTATATAAGTTTTCAAATTTGGATATGGTCGAATGTTTGTTATACACTATCTAGGATATGATAATATCTCCACTTTGTGGTGAAGTGTGGGGGACATATGATCTCCCACAAGACTTTTCACACTAAAAACAGCTTGCAGCTGGGAGAAGTATATGCTCCCATTCATTCATTTACACTAGTGATGTGGTGGGTCCTCTCAACCATGGGTTAGTTGACGACATTTTGGTGTATAGATCTGGAGAAAAGATTGATGCCGTCAACAGACTTCTGTTTTTTTGGTTTTGATTTTAAATCCACATTTATTTCCAATCCAATTACAAATTTTACCTCAGACTAAATGTTAAATTCTATTTTATATCAATTTTACATTAACTCATTAACTTACTGGCTCTTCGCAAGCACTTTAAATTATACAATATCAATTGTTTTCTTATGCCTTTCGGCGTCTCCCGCTTGGTAGAAACCTTGACGTGGTGCGGGGGCTTAAACTACAATGAATCACTCAGGCTATGCTGACGGAAGCATACGCTTCCAGTAGGTCCACCCATGTCAAACAGGCTAGCGAGGAAAGATCTACCACCCCTAACCCAGGGTGTTACGCGTCACGTGCCCATTGGATGGCTTGCAGCCAGGGGCATACCTGCTCTATTATAACGGCGCCTCTCTGACACCTAGTCGAATCAGAGCAGTAAGCAGACCTTACCACATCAAAACGGGGCTCTGATGTGGCCGACCATTTGAAACCCCAAGACTCGTGGGATCAAAAATGAATAATCAATATACAAAAAACAATCTCACGAGAAATCCGGAAGGCGTAGGTGTGATGAGCCGACACTATCATAAGGGAACAAGTCATTAAGAAAACACCGACTTGGCAAAAAGAAGACTTAGGGAAAATGGAAAAAGCGGGATATACGCGTCGGGGCGTGGGATGTTCGAACGTTATATAAACCAGGCGCGCTACAGACGGTCGTAGAAAACGCGAAATAATATAAAAATACATTGGCCACTGTCGTTGAGTCACCCATGCAGGACCCAGACTTGTAAGCGGCTCGATTAAGTCGAGGCTTGATCTTTACCTTAATTATCTCGTATCTGTAAACCACAGCACTCTTGGCTTATCCGCATTTTTCACCCTTTCGGGGTGTAAATTATTAAGTCTTCGGATTGTGCTCCGTCTGATCGCCTCCTTTAGTTTTTGTTTGAATAGATTCAAGTTATCAATCGTCCTTATTTTAATCGGTCCTCGGCGAGTAACCCTTTCTGACGCCTTGTCTCCCGACGGTCAAGATAAGGGATAAGCGACAAGCCAATATTCTTGATGATTAATAAATCTAAATCCATCGTTAAGGAGAGCCAGCGCTTGAGTCAATCCTTTCGGTACATAAAGATACACTGGTACCGTTTTTAAATACACCTTCTTCCGGTTCGTCGCCCGGCGTTCGATAGGAGCGTGCTGTGTTGTTCCCTTCTTTCTTCTTCCTGTACCGTCTATGATAGAGATTTGTCTTTTTGCACACCTCTTACAAACAAGAGCCCCGCAGTTTAATCTCATATGTTGACAGCGAAGGGACCTGAAGCAGAGCTTCACTCTTGCTCAGCACGCATTTTTCTTTGACATCGACCTTCTCGAATTTGAAAACTTCATATCTTCAATACTGGACACTCCATTCTATCTTCGTTCTGAGGTGCTTCATTTTCTTGGATGGTGTGGACAGCCCTCCCTATGTGTTGCTGGTATTTTCTCTTTAGTTCTCGAAATACTTCTAAGAAGGTAAAATCGCCGTACATGTTTGCTTGTTCTGTTCTTGTAGGAGTTTGGTTTCAGGAAGCGAGTCTCCTAGTCCATATAAGGAGAAGGTGATCTCTTAAAATAGACCGCTCCTGAAAACTCGTCCTACAAAGGGGTCGTCACCGTGCTTCCTCTGATTCCAGAGGGAAGAGCAACGTCCTTGATGTCAGTGGTCTTCCGTGGGGGCAGGTGATACTCCGAATCAGTTGTTAAATATTGAAAGGCTCCTTATTCTTTCGGTATATAATATGTTTTATTTCCAATTAAAATAGTTCTCCTGGTTTTATTTCCAATTACAATAGTTCTCCTGGGCTCTTCACTCAGGGACACTGTTCGATAACATACTGCGGCCCGGAGATCACTCCACTATTCCTTTATAAAGGAAAGGAAATCGAGATTTGTATCTCAAAAGTGTACAATTTCGTACAAAAATCCCGATTTTAGTATCCTGAGTGGGATGCTCAATGTTTACTTTAGATAAGAATTCAATTTCTTGAATTCTTACGAAACTATTGCGCAGATGTGGATGTGTAGAAAGGGATTCGGATTTGTTTGTTATGTTTGATGGAATTTTCCCAGAGTGAGATAACGTATCTCGGGGTTTTGAATTTTCATGATGCCGTGGAGCAAATGTAGAACAATAAACGAATATTAGATTCGTTTATTGCGAATTTGATTTTAATTTGGGTTTTGGATTAAATTATGCCGTGGCGGCAAATATTTGATTCGTTTATTGCGAATTTTGGGTCATGTTTGGGTTTTTGTGGGTTTTGATAGGATTTTAGGTTTTAGCGTATTATTGCTGGGATTTGGATTAGGAATGGGGGGAAAAAGTGGTACGGCTTTTTGGAGCACTACATGCTTCTACCTCCATGAAGCCACTGAAAACCATAAATGCTGGTTGTTCCTTCCATGTATGACTGTGGTGGTGCATGAATAGCCTGTAATTCGTGGCTGACGACATATTGACTTCACTGCTTCGAGTCATTTCAAGTACCAAGCTTTTTTAGTGTCTAATGTTGGCGATTGAGAACCTTTAAGTTACGGTATCTTTGCAATTTTGAAAACAATAGGACAACCCGGGTTTCGATTTGCTTCCCCATCCACCGGTTTCACCAGATCTGGCCCTCGGTACTAGCTGTTTGCAGACCTCAACAAAAAAATGATCCAGGAAAATAGATTTAGTTCAAATGATAAAGTCATCGCTCCAACTGTTCGGAAAATTGAATAAAAAACTTTGTATCGCAGTTTAATGAGATCATGTAGACGAATCAATAAAAGTGTTTTTGTAGGTGTTTTTGACTTGTTGGACGATGTGTTAATCACACACTTATTTCAGTATAGAAATAAATAAGTCATCATTTTTATATCTATTGTTGTTCTTGTGACAAAATCTTACCGGTGATGTTTGCAACTCAGTGCTGAAACCAAAGTTTCTCAAGGAATTTTCCATGAAGGTTCGACGTGTTACACTTTAACTTTTAGAAGATTACCTCTGGTCAAATACCACTAATCAACCGATTCAGATTATATAAGTTTCCGAAACTCCGTCCATATCCAATTTATACATTTTTTTTATCCCTGATTGTATCAAAGTCCCAAGTTACCAAGGCGAAAATAAAAGCAAAGACAAAATAAAACGCATGAAAAGAACGGAGAGTCGTAAGGGGTCTCACACCATAACTTGATGGATTAAATACCGCAAAAAATGTCTTTTCGATCTTTAGAAACCCCATTTCTATTTATCTAATGCCAACCTCTTTTAGAAATTATTAACCTTCAGCAATTATTTCTTTGATGGGTTTGATTAAAATTCCGCCCGCAGTATTTAAGCTGAGAGATTGTTTAATGTGCCGCCTCATCATCCATTCTGCCAACATTAAAAGAAAAACGAAATAGAACTTTACTAGGGATACAAAAAGAAAGACACAAGGGGTATTGTAAAGGATCTTCCTAGAAAAGGTACATGACCGAAATCATTTGGATTTTTCATCAAACAAGTGAAGTTGAAAACGGAAGTTTGTTTTCATGATTTCGAAGCCAATAATGTGCTGCAAATCCGAAGAACACTCGTGCCTAGAATCTTAAAATTTAAAGTTATTCTACTTAAATGTCGAACAGTTGAACATGAGTATGCACAAAATTACTGCCGCATCCCTGTCGAATACAGATTACATGGGTTTCATTTTAAAGAATCTTAAATAACCCGAAGAAAGTGCTCAAGGAATGTTATGCTGTAATATTTTTGAATACTGCCCTTTAAATTCCTCAGACGGGTGAAATCAATAACCCTTCTGGACGAAATTAGAAATACCGATTTTAATTGGTTACACAAACAGCTAAACGTTTTGGATCCGGTTGGAATTTTGAAGGTTTTGGTATCGATATCAAGGTCGTAACTCACATTGAAAAAAAAGTGGGGTTGTAGTCTGATTACACAATTAATTGATTGATCTTGAACTAATATACAATCTGGTATCAAGTAATTAAAAGGCGATGGTTTGAAAGGGTTTAATGGTAGACTATAAATCAGCATGAATTCTGGGAACTCTCTCCAGGGACTGACAAAAGAAGGGTGTTGGCTGCGCGTACGGCTTCCTGTAGAAACCGGCATCCACTTCCTTTTGATGTAAACTGTATTTTAATCGAACGCCAGTTGGTTGAGATGTGCCCTGTGTGCTTGGTGAAAATAAAAAAGAAAAGACTGACCAGCTATCCCAATTTCAAACAATTCTTTCGGTACTTTCACCTTTTAAATTTTGTTTAAAGGATTTTGATTTATCCATTTTCTCTTTAATACCGATCCTTTAAAATCTCAGTTATGATTTATATATTCTTGTTGCCTTCTTGATTTTTGTTGACTGTGTTTATTATATATTTTTATTTATTTGTTTGTTTATCTATTTATTTACTTTTTTCTAACTTGTCATCTGTTCCCCATACAATTTTAAGAGAAAGAGAACTCAGTGAACTCGCTTAAAAAAAAGAAAAGAAGTAGTAGTAGGAATATCAGCTTGTGAAAGAAGGACACGTGTCAATTATCGTGTCTCTGTCTCTTGACTGTCTTATAACCATCATAATCACCATTATCCATGAGAGTGTATTACTCGGTTTTAGGATACTTGAAAAGATACAGTTAGCATTCAAACCGTCAAAAACCAACTTACTGTAAAGTCTAGTGTTCTAGATCCTTCTGTCCTTTGATCACTCCGAATCCGACCACCACAATGCCTTTTTGAGTACAAAGTTAAAGAAAACGCCTTTCCAACAATATTCACCTCTATAATAGGTGATTCTTGGACCCATCTTTCGGGATCTACGGTTGACTTGCTGCACACATACACGAGTTGTACAAGATGACATGAGGAGACGCATGCGCACCAACCAAAATGGAGATTATCAACACTAAAGACACAATCTGTTATTGTTACCAAGCCTAAATCGAGTTCAGATGCTTGTCGCGAATAGACGTCAACCAGAGAAGAGCACACGTCAGTTACCAGTTGCTCCGTCCCTAGTGAGGATGTGTGTCATTTTGCTCCGTAAATAACAAATATTAAGTGTTGTAAAAAGTGGCCAATAAGTATAAATAAATATTAAGTGTTGTAAAAAGTAGGCTACGTTGTGCAGTGGTGAGTACAGTGGACATTTGGGGATTCTCTATGGAGAACCAACCCACTATTTCTGCCTAATTGCGACCGTTAGCAGCGTGTCAAACAAAACCCAATTTCTCCTACTTAGCTATTCACGTGAAAAAGCAGGTTGCACTAATGGACGCATAACTAAACTCATTATCCTATGCAGAAAATGCATAATTGAGTTTAGCTACCCTTTTTGCCATACGGCAACTCCATTTTTGTTAGCCCATGAGATTTCCATCGGAAATCACATCATGTCGGTTAGCAACAACAAACCTAACAAAACGACGCCGTTGCATCATAGAGAAACCGCTGGGGAATTTATCAAAATATTTAATTAGTTTTCACGATAGATTACCCTAGCCAATTTGGCGTCATTTCGGCTTTTCCTCAGACCACCCATTCGCTTGGTGAATAGCGCAAACCACATTTTCCTCTCCTCCACAATTCTGTCTTTCCATAGTTCGATGCCCCCTGAGATCACCACAATCACCGCACTAGGTCAGTGGATCAGTCTCAGAAGCGGCACACACACTAAGCCAGATCAACCCTGCGTTATTGTGCTTTCCTTTCGATTTCTTCATCCTTTCTACGCCTATCGAGGTCGAACGAATACGCAAGTACTTAGCCACCTCGATGAGTGTGGGGAATTGAGGGATGCACAAGAGAGCACGATTACCGTTGGCTGATCGTTTTGTAAAAGCAAAAATCCCAATTTCCATTCCTAACCAATGTAAAGTAAATGAAATTAAAAGCAATTGACTCAGTGATTAATAAAAGGACTCATAAACAAAAATATAATAAAAAGATCAAAACTTTAAAAAACTAAACCAGTGTCTTTTATTTCTCCTCTTTCGGCAACGTGCGTTCGGAGTAACAAGTGTCGGGGATTCAAGTGAATTGGTGCCTATGTCTTGGCACCTAACTTAAACCCCCACAGACACACCTTCTAAAGATATACGAATAAACCTCAAACCAGTCACAGAGCGTATGTTATACCAGCGATTAACTGATGAACATATGCTATACAAACAAGAAAGGCAAGAGCCGGGAAAACTGCAAGGCCCTCTAGATGACTTGAAAAGTCAAATAGGAATACTATAACAGCTGAAATCCATTGTTGAGACAAAATCTGCTATCCCATCTTAATCAAATGTGGAACAGTCTCCTCCACGTGTATATTATTGCACTCATGGGGAAGGACTAGCGGAAGAAGCAGAGTGGATTAGAACCAGAGCAAGGAAAAAAAGAAAGTTGAACACAGCCGCACTCTCACCACAAGATAAAGAAGAAACCACGATAAAAGAATAGTCAAGAAAGCTCTCCCACCACCACCCATCATAGTGGATGAAGTGAACAACTATCAACATTTCTATGACTTCTTAACGTCAAAACAAAATGATAGCACATTTACAATAAAAATACTGAACGGCGACAGCGTCAAAATAACGACCCGTAATGACGAAGTATCATCATCATCATCATCGGCACTACAACCGGGATCCGGTCTTCGTCTTATTTAATAAATCTCTCCATCGATCCCGATTTCGAGCCGATGTCATCCAGTTTGGCACTCTCAGGCTCTGGGCGCCCTGGTCTACGCCATCCCCCCATTGCAGACAAGGTCTGCCGCCCTGTCTCCTTCCATACATCCTGCCACAAAGGTCTTTCCGGGCAAGCTTGTGGCGGTTCCGCCAAACCCCACTGACTACTTACCTAAAGAACCCCATCTCTACAACCCAAACTTATAAGTTCGCTAATGCAATCGCATTAGCACCTTAAATGCTTCACGCATCCAATTGATCAAGATAATTCTTACCTCCATGCATAACTAAAATCCCCTATAAGAATTCTCTCCAAACTTATCATAAATTCCCTGAAAGAAAATTCACGCGGTTCTCATATAATACACCCGCATAATCAGGGAATCTTACCCTTGAGTTGGCTAATCCCAGCCTCAACATGTGTACAATAAAAACTACCTACATACGCATTGGCTTGCGACCTATACCCAAGGGACAAAAACAAATATACGCATCTTGCGTCTTAAGGCATCAATTAAATCCTAGAGCATAGGCAAATGCAAATAGGAATTGAGTACCTACCCTTACCAGCGATGCCATAAACACCATTTCCCGGTAAACAAGCTAAAACCAATTAGCACAATGTTCATGATGCATTGCGGCTGTCAATACAGCTGCTACGTATATTGTAGACAACGATCATCAACGGTCCCCTTGTCTTACATATTCCTGGATCCGTTTACCATTGACCTTCTCACATAAGCAAACACAAACCCAATTAGCATCCAATGAGATTCGGCTTGTTTGCTTAGCGGAACTCACATCTCATGGATGCACATTTTCCCTTTCTTTGTTTTAGATTCGTTCCCATGGCTTTTATCCATGAAAGAACCAATGTACACACATACATGTGTACCGTGACGATCTTCTCTATGAGATCTGTTTGGTTAGCCCAAAGAGAGACTGTACGTCTCTCTTGGAATGGGAAAATGCACCACGAGAGCCAGTTTCACTGGCCAAATTTCTTTTGGATAGCGAATGAATATCGCTGAGTCCTTTACCATCCGCCGACCACGCTGGTCGCGCTATCTCCTGCTCCCCGGTGCACACGGGGATGCGATATACATATTCGGAGTCGTGGGCGAAATAAATCCGAATTACTCGGAAATCGCCGTACGTAATTTTGTTCATTATCCATTCAGTCGAGTGGTGGTTTGTCATTTAGTTGATTGCGGAGTATATTGTTTAAACATACATTTCATAGACGAAACTCTAAAGGAAATACGTTATAATATAAATTAGTGTTAATATGAATGTGCATCAAGTTCAACATTGTCAACGAAAGTAGTTGTTTTTATTTCGAGAATAAAACTGAACAAATAAATTCCGGTGTTTCATTCATTTTCCTTGTTCTTTAATGGGTCGTGACGGTGCGAACGGTTTACTTGGTATGCATTCCTTATACCAGTAACAATTCGGTTTGGCGGAATCTTTTAGAACTGGTGCAGACAAAGTAGAACCCCGTGTCGTGCGCCGGCACATAGAAATCGTACCCCACAGGCTCCTCTTCACTCACTCGAGCTAGGTGTCCCGCCCGCCGGAGTCTGCCGAGCTTGATTTTTCTTACAACATTAGCTTCAAGGTAGATTGCATACAACTCATGGTTCTATCGTCTCCGGAATCGTCTCCCTTCACATACGGAGCCAACAATTCTCCTTAAGACCTTCCTCTCGAACGCGGCTAAGAGTTCAAAGTGCCTTTTATTGAGCACCCAGGTCTCGGATCCATACATGAGTACTTGTAAGAGAATGGTCTTGTACAGTAGTAGTTTAGGAAGTTTCTTAGGTATGTGCCGGCACGGGACCTGGTTCACTAAGATTCCCTAACACGTTCTTGTCTGAGCCAACCGCCGACTTCATTAAATTGTATGCGTACAATTGTCACACGTTTATCCAACAAATCTTAATGTTCTTTTGTCTTTTTAGGTATTATATGTCCCGATGCGCTCAGTTGTCCTGCTGTTTCATGCAACTCTTCACCAAGTAGAAAAAATAAAACGCTTTGGCCTATTGCTAGGGTACCTTTTATTTTGCACTATTTTACAGCGAGTTTAAACTTTTATTTGATGTACACTATTAGTTAAACTAATCTGTAAGTACACAATTGATAAGAAGCAACTGAAGGAGGACATTATTATTTGTAACAAAAGTTTGCACACATTTGCATTATTTAACGCTACTCGGTTGTTCTATATGTAACATCCCACTGACACTGTTTATTGATTATTTTTTCTATTACACAACATTTTTTTTCAATGGTGACATATGTGTTTAGAGTTTATTAAGATTTGGTGTACCCCGAACTGTTACTTTGGTATATTCACGAGACTGATTATCGGTTTATTAATAGCGTTCTATTTGGGGCGCGTTTGACAGAGAATTAAAGTGGATTCAACAAATAAAGAATTAACGAATACGGAAAACTCGCGCGGCGTTTTAATTTGAATCGAGGTGTGCGCACAGTACCGTGGATGGTAGATGACCCGACCGACCCGTTCGGTGGTTGGTTTACGACTGAAGGATTCAACTATCGATTCGGGGTGAGTTTGGTGGTGTGGTGAAAAGGAAATGAAATTTCCTTTGACCAGTGACCAATGGAAGGCGAAGTGGTGAGCGTGTGTGATCGTACCCATCACCGTGTTTATCGATGCATTTAGCAAAGGATAAACGAAAGCTGAAACGAGGAAAAAACAACAAAGGGATCGAATAGATCGCCAGCAAGGCGGCCGGGTAGTCGGCCATCCACCGTACCGGCGCCGGTACGGTGCATACACACAAAGTCTCTGCGCGAGTTCCTACGCCAAGTGGGGCGTAGTCGAGTAAGCGAGTATCGGGTTGAAAAGGTTTTGTTAATTACTTAAAGTGTGCGCTAACCTGATACGCTCCGCGATCACCGTCCACGGAACAAATTGTTCGAACCCATCAATCACATATCTTCCGCAGTTGTTTAAATCCATTTTACTTTTATCCTGAGTTCGTCGATCCCCAGTGCTGTAATCGGACGCGATTTCAGCTTTATAGTTATTTTTGTTGAGTGTTGTGTTTGGGACACGTTACGAATATTAAATGCATGCTATAGCCGGCATCAGCTTTTATAAGGAATGTAAAGCCCGAAAGTGAACCTTATTTAACAATAAGAACGAAGTAAAATAAAATGTTACAAAGTTGTAATTAAAACACATTAAAATAAAAATCATTCGTTAAAACATTGTGTTTCATCTACTTTCTCTTCTTGCGTTTGGTGGACGTTGTGTTGTGGGGTCTTGTTTAATTTTTCTTTCAAGTGAACAGTTTTTCTTTGGTGCACGTTGAACCTTTAGCTTTGTCAGTTGGTGGTAGAACTCGCACCCATGCCGGCGCCACCACCAACTACCCCACAGGCCGCCGTGAATGCAGATAAACCAGGAAAACGTGCTATGCACGTGTGTGGCAGAATTCGTCGGCAGACAGGGGCGCCGATATGTTTCCATGATTTATGGCGGTTACTTGGTACGGTAACCGAATTGTTTTTTTCAGGAACATGATGAGATGTATCGATGCATGCGACAATGCCCTTGGGGGAGAAATGTTTGCAGGTACTAAGGCAATTGCATAAGCCAAAAACAATGGGGTTTTTCGAGCTTCAGGACAGGAAGCTTTTGGGGTAATTGGGAGGGTAAGTAGTGGCGTTTAGTGGAACTGCCACAGTAGCTTCGATGTTCTGGATACATTTCAGGATTTAAAGAGCCTTGATAGACCATAGTAGTGTTTGTTGGATTTGATCAGCCGTTCGCGTATTTCTTCTTCCATATTCTTATCGGCTGATACTATTGACCCAAGGTAGTTAAAGGATTGCACTACTTCAAATTCGTACTCCACTTCCCCGATCGTTTTTTTTTTACACGAACGCGCGCACAGAGGGTGGTTTTGAAGGACCCTGACCAACGCTAGGTCTTCTCTTCGCAGAAGTTGCCACCATGTACTTAGTTTTCCCCTCATTGATGTGCAGTCCCAGTTTTTGTGCCCCCTGCTCGATCTGGGTGAAGGAGTGCTGTACAGCCGATTAAGATCTACCGATGATGTCGATGTCATCTACGTAGGCAAGTATCTGGCTGGATTTGGTGCTAATAGTCCCTCTTGTTGTGACGCCAGAGTCACGGATTGCTTTCTCCAATACCAAGTTGAAGAGAAGGTAGATGTTTGATGATAAAGATGTTTATAGGTTTGGACAGCAATCCCATTATTTTGACTTGACTATTTAGGTTGGTCATGGTCAACCTACAAAGTCGTATCAATTTGTTTGGAATGCCGAATTCTCTCATGGCATTATATAGTTCTACCCTGGCTATGCTGTCGTAGGCCTTAAAGTCTATAAATAGATGACATAATGGAATCTTAAATTCATTTTGCCATCACCTGCCTAGGGGTGAATATCTGAACGACGAAGTATATATCTGAATGACGAAGTATACAGACCTATAACAAGGATTCTGATCAAAAACAAATACCTGTGGTATTCTTACCATAATAAACAAGAAAGATCAATAGAGTGATGGCTAAAAGTTGCATTTTACTTGCAAGACAGAAAGAATTGTTGAAGACCTGAGACTTAAAGGCTTTCAAATTCTATATGCAGTGAACAAATTAAGTTGGAAAACCAAGGAGCCACTTACTATGTTTATGCTAATCTTCAATTACGACAGAGAAATTAATAAAGTATACGAAATTAAATCAATACTAGGGTGCAAGGTTGAAATACAATCTCTTAGATGTACAAAACTTGTACCCCAATGTAATAGATGTCAAGTGTACGTTCATAGGCAGAAGTACTGTGCTAAAGAACCAAGGTGTGTTAAATGCACAGCAAAACATATAATCATAGATTGCAGGCAACCAGCATAAGTCAAACCAACATGTGTGAACTGTAGAGAACCCCATCCGGCTAATTATAGAGGCTGCGTGGTAGCCAAATAAATGCAAAAGTTAAGTAACAAGACCGTCAAGAAGCCACCAGTCTCGCGGCAGCAGCATGTTACCAATCCTAACCTACCTGCTGCCAACCAGCATAAACCTCGCATAAAGGCTATTTCCACTACTTATAAATATATTTCCCACGCACACGCTGTTGCCAGAAGTACCGCAATGGGAACATCAAATCAAATAATAGTAAGCTAGACGAAATTCGGATGCTCATGACATCGTTTGATTAACGTCTGAAAAAAAAAAATAGCGCTAAAACAGGTACACTTAAGATTCAACAATGACTAACAAGGTAAAAAGTATGGCTTGGAACTGTAATGGACTACAGAATCATCAGAACGAATTGCTAGTAGTCCTAGATATAGAAAAGATAGAGGTGTGTCATATCATCATCAACATCATCATCATCGGCACTAAAACCGGGATCCAGTCATGGCCTTTTGGGGTTGTATTTTGGTCTATTAGTTGTAGGTGTTCCGCCGAACACTATCCACACACGAAAGAAAAACCTGGAACGCGGGGACACCGTCAAACAATCAAACACGGAGAGAATAGTTTGGAATCTTTCTTTTTATTTTTATTGTTTAATGAATACAGTTTCATCGATACATGAAATACAGATTTACAACACTTGATCACCCCTGGTGATCCTATGAGAACTCCTTCAATGTCATTACACGATACGAGCTGAACTCCACCGAGCGTTTTCGGGAAGCTGATGGCACGGTACCAATCAGGGAACTTTTGCACATTAAACTTTGTCAACACTACGGATCACTTGGCTGAGATACAAGTTCTTTTGTCACTCGACGTTACTTCTTACACGAACGCGAATTTGCAACGGCGGTAAATCGAATACCTTTCGGGACTAGGTCTCACACCAACGTACATGAAAATTAATACCTCTTCCTCCGGATTCTCTAGGTCGACTCCTCTTTTCAAACTCCAATTCGAATTTCTCATCCCCGTATCTGCAAAAGAGAATTTCCCATCATAATCATAACTCTCCTTTCTGCCTCCTGTTAAAGAAAAAGTTCGCTACACACTTAACACACACACAGAGAATGAAAACACACATAATTAAACAAGGAAAACTACCTTAATTTAACTGACACTTTATTTAAAAAATTTATTTTAAACCCTTTAAGTTGGGTTCATCGACACGACACACAACCACGACGATTCGTTCCGTTTCGACTTTTACTTCCGTCTTCGATGACGGGTAATATTTGTGTCGCGACAGACGCCGCGATCGGCGCTTTTAATTACGTCCGTCCAGAACGATGGTTTGAATCAGACTTGTGCCTTTTCGACTTTTTATTTTTTTCGTACCGCACGACTTACGAGTTCAACCGTCTTGAGTGACGGTTTTAAACGACTTCGTTTAATTTATCTATCAAATTTTCACGCGCGGCGGCTTTATCACTCTGTCCGTCCAGGACAACGATTGGTATTAGACTCTTTATGTTTGAATCAACTTAAAGCGCGACTGGCTTTATTAAATTGTTTGATGTCCGTTGTGGACGATGGTTTCTTTCAGACTCGTTTAATTTATGAATGTCCAAACCGGACAACGTTCATACATCGACACACCCTTATCTCTCTATTGATCGTGTATACCGAAGTACGCATCCGTTGTTTACACACAATAGATCTTTTTTTGATACACATGAGGTATGCTTCGCAGTACATTTCTTGGAAATCATAAACATTGGGAATGCTTATGATCTGCGAGATCTGATTGTGTGGATGCGTGTATACAATTCTTAGAATCTTATATTTACACAAGTGTTCATTTGTGGTCAACGATGGCAAAGATATTTTGTATACTTTATTGCTTTGTTACCATAGAATTGTTCTTTGTATTGAGTAGCACATTATTTTCTCTGTGCCGACATGGATTTTTCCCAGATGTGGTATCTGGCTTCCATGATTTGCCCGTATATGCATTTTGTAGCTAATGCACTTTTACAGGTACTCATTGGGTTGGATATGTTGATTTGGATTAATCAACATATGGGGCTTCACATGAAGGTGAATCCTGTTAATGGTGGGGGTGGCCCCCAAGAAGGGTGAGTATTAGGGGAGGGTAGGCGTTGCGTGTAACAATCCTCCCCCCTTTAGAAAATGGGTATTATTCTTAGAAGAGGAATAATACTCTCGAACGGTTTTTAAAGTGGGTACCGGGGCGTGAAGCCTTGCGTGAATAAATGTCAGTGTCAGCGTACGCGTTTACAAAAATTGTTTAAAGAAAAAAAAATTTTTTTTTGTGTCCCATATTCTGTCATTACAATTGTTGGGATAATTGTATTTTGTTTACAAGATTTATGTTTTTGTTTTTATTTATATATATATACTTTTTGAGCATGTAATGCTAACTTTGTTCGCTAGTTTACATAAGAGTATATTTTTTATCCATTTATTTTTGGACGTTAGTTTCCATTAATCTGGTTTGTTTTATTGTAGCTGGGTTGTACAATTATTGTTAAAGTGTATTAAGTGACAAAAAAAAAAAAATAAAAATAGATGCATGTATTATAAAAGTAAAGTTTAAAGTAAATACATTTCAAAGTAGTATGCAAAGGATCAAATAAATGTTCTTAATTTAGTTCGTAATAAAGAGTTATTTCTCTAATATGTATTTAAGGCACTAATACATATATATATATACATATATATATTTTTAAAACTTAATTGAAGTAAAGGTATATCTATATTTATTTATTTTAAAAGAGAAATCTTACAATGGGTAATGTGGAGTATATTCTTGGAAACTTCATAATTTCGGTTTTTTTTTTTTTGTATTTTTTTTTTGTATCTTTAATTATAGGTTAAGTATAACTTTTTGTATAAAATCTATCTATATATAATTTTTACTTAATTTTTTTTTTTTTTTTGACTACTAACTAAAAGGAGAGCATATATTTACAATAATAGTACTTATAATTTTAAGAATAATACAGGAATATTAGTGATTATAATAAAACTTGCAATGATTCTTTTATTTTTCTTATAAATTTAAACAGAATATTCCATTGCAATTATGAAATAAACAGATTGGTGGCAAACACATAAAGTTATTTCGTATAAAATGTTGGTAAGATTAAGTTTCATTTAATTATATATATATAGATTTTTTTTTTTCAATTTACATGTAGTTGTAGAAAAGATTATATTATTGTTTACATGTTTAAAACTTTGGTTGGAGTTTTTTTTTTTTGTTAATTTATTGGTAATAATTGTTGCTTAATTTTATGAGGGAAATTATACAATACTATTATAGGGGTTAGTATTGCAAGTTGTTTGTTTTACAATTTTCAATTTTTTTACTGCTTTAAATTTTGTTCATATTTGTTTACATTACAGATCTTATTTTATCTACAATATTTACGACACATACATACATATTTGTGTTCTGCCAGGGAGTCATCTATGATTTCTGAGAAAGGTTTTTGTCCTGGGAAGCAAATAGATAATGTATGTGGATAAGGAAAGGGAATGGGAATATTAGTAGTTCGTTCATTAGGTGTAGTTTGGTTTATTCATAAAATGGCTTCAGACGATTGTTGTGTATTACAACATTTCTGTTGCCTACCTTGATAGTGGTATTAACGGCTCCTGTAATTGATGTAACCATATAAGGGCATTTCCATATGGGTGTTAATTTCCCCTTCCTGTCTTCGTTTCGTACCAAAACGTTATCGCCCATGTGAAACGTGAAAGGGCGTGTTACACGGTCGTGGTACTGTTTTGACCGCTGTTTGCTAGTCAATAAGTTTCGCCTAGCTATTTCATACATTTTCTGTAATTTGTATTTTAATAGCTTGTGATAACTCTCGTGATTGTACACTAGTTCCGGTGCTCGTTTTAAGTTTGAGGGTACTTCCGGAGTGAAACCATAGAGACAATCCATAGGCGTCAGTTTTGTACCTTCGTGTACACTGCTGTCGTACACGAATGTCGCCGTCCTCAGGTACTGATCCCAAGACTGAGGGTTTTCATCCACAATGCTGCGTAGGTATTCTACGATTGGTCGATGGGCTCTTTCGAGAGCTCCATTCGATTGTGGATGGTATGCTGAGGTTTGTAGTTTTTTAATATGGAGCAGCTTACACACGCTTTTAAATAAGCCGCTGAGAAAGTTGGATCCCTGATCGGTGACTAGACACTTCGGAACACCATACCCAGTAATGATTTGATCGAAAAAGACTTGCGCCACCGATTCTGCCTCTACATTTGGTAGACCATAGCAATCCATATACCTGGACAAATTGTCCTGAAAAGTTAAAATGTATTGGTTGCCAGTAGGAGTTTGTTCGATAGGACCCACGATGTCTAAGTAGACTTTATTAAAGGCCCTCTCAGCAATGTCAGTCACTACCATTGGCATATACAGGGCTGGTGAGGATTTCATGGTTTGACATGTTTTGCATACTTTTATGTAGTGCTTAATGTCACGCAACATGTTCCTCCACCAGTAGTTCCTACGAATTTTTTTATATGTTTTAGCCACTCCCTGGTGTCCACCCATGGGAAGGTCATGGTAGTCTTTAAGTATTATTTGGATTTCTTCGGGGTTTGTAATTTCCATCACCCCTATCTCATACGTGCGACTTACAGTTGTATTGTGAGGAGGATCAGTGTCCTCTGGAAGTCCTTGGGTAACTTCTTCATTTGTACTCGCTGCCTGTTTTTTGGTTTGAGCACGAGTTACAGCATTACATTGCTGAGGGGGTTGTTTTCTAATAGGCATTTTCTTTGGGTGTATGCCTGAAAGTTGTTCCGTTGATATAGGTTGAGCAAGGGAATTTTGGGGGATGCGGCTAAGGGCGTCCGCATTTGTATTGTATTTTCCGGCTTTGTACTCAATCTGGTAGTCAAACTCTGCTAATTTTTGTTGAAATTTTGTTAGGCGGGATGAGGGATCCTTTAATTTCAACATTCCCCTAAGAGGTCTGTGGTCTGTGTAGACCGTAAATCTTCGTCCTTGCAAGCAGCAACGAAATTTTTTGGTAGCCCAAACAATCGCTAACAACTCCTTCTCGATTGTGGAGTAATTTCTTTCGGCCTTGTTTAAGGACCGACTAGCGTAGGCAATAGGTTGATCCTTGCCAACTTCGCCTTGTGAGAGCACTGCTCCTAGTGCTTCATTACTAGCGTCCGTGGTCAGGTTAAAAGGCCGTGTAAAATCAGGGTAGATAAGAAGAGGTGGTGAAGTTAACAGCTCTTTTATTTTTTCAAATGCTTGCTGGCATTTTTCTGACCACGTGAATTTTACATCTTTTCTTAAAAAGTTAGTTATGGGACGTACTATCTTGGAAAAATCCGGAATGAATTTTCGATAGTAGTTAGCAAAACCTGAAAAGGATTGAACGTTTTTAACTGTTCTTGGAGTTGGAAAAGTCTTTACGCTGGCAGTTGTAGCGGGATTTGGGAGTGCTCCTTTTTCCGAACAGACATGACCATGGTAAACCACTTCTTTTTGTAGAAACCTACATTTCTCCGGTTGCAGTTTTAGATTATGTTCTCTTAGTTTGTCGAAGACTTTTTGAAGTTTGCCATTATGGTTTGCCAAATTTTTGCCATATATGACAATATCGTCTAGGTATACAAAACATTCGAGACCCTGCAGTCCGGTTAGGACATGGTTCATGAGTCTTTGTAACGTAGCCGGTGCTCCTTTTAATCCGAACGCCATACGTGTAAACTCATAGTGCCCATAATTGGTGCTGAAAGCTGTTTTTTGTTGGTCTTTGGGGTCTACCAATACTTGATGGTAGCCGCTAGCCAGATCGAGCGTAGAGAAATAACGCGAATGACCGAGCTGGTCAAGTTTATCTATTCGAGGCAACGGGTATGCGTCTCCGATGGTTTTTTCATTTAGCTTCCTGAAATCGACTACGACTCTCCATCGGGTTTCTCCGTCGGGGCCCGCTTTCTTTAGAACTACCAAAAGTGGTGAGTTCCATGGACTTTTGCTAGGTTGAATAATATTATTCTCTAGCATTTCCCGCACTTGCTCGTTTATTATTTGTTTTTTATTTTCGGGTAGTCTGTACATCCTTTGGTTTATTGGTGCTTGGTGCTGTACCAAAGGGATTTCATGCAAAATTGCAGAGAATCCTGCCGGCTGCGCCACTTGTTAAAGAAAAAGTTCGCTACACACTTAATACACACACAGAGAATGAAAACACACATAATTAAACAAGGAAAACTACCTTAATTTAACTGACACTTTATTTAAAAATGAATTTTATTTTAAGCCCTTTAAATTGGGTTCATCGACACGACACACAACCACGACGATTCGTTCCGTTTCGACTTTTACTTCGGTCTTCGATGACGGGTAATATTTGTGTCGCGACAGACTTTATTTTAATTTTAACCGCGATCGGGGCTTTTAATTACGTCTGTCCAGAACGATGGTTTGAATCAGACTTGTTCCTTTTCGACTTTTTATTTTTTTCGTACCGCACGACTTACGAATTCAACCGTCTTGAGTGACGGTTTTAGACGACTTCGTTTAATTTATCTATCAAATTTTCACGCGCGGCGGCTTTATCACTCTGTCCGTCCAGGACAACGATTGGTATTAGACTCTTTATGTTTGAATCAACTTAAAGCGCGACTGGCTTTATTAAATTATTTGATGTCCGTTGTGGACGATGGTTTCTTTCAGACTCGTTTAATTTATGAATGTCCAAACCGGACGACGTTCATACATCGACACACCCTTATCTCTCTATTGATCGTGTATCCTGAAGTATGCATCCATTGTTTACACACAATAGATCTTTTTTTGATACACATGAGGTATGCTTCGCAGTACATTTCTTGGAAATCATAAACATTGGGAATGCTTATGATCTGCGAGATCTGATTATGTGGATGCGTGTATATAATACTTAGAATCTTATATTTACACAAGTGTTCATTTGTGGTCAACGATGGCAAAGATATTTTGTATACTTTATTGCTTTGTTACCATAGAATTGTTCTTTGTATTGAGTAGCACATTATTTTCTCTGTGCCGACATGGATTTTTCCCAGATGTGGTATCTGGATTCCATGATTTGCCCGTATATGCATTTTGTAGCTAATTCACTTTTACAGGTACTCATTGGGTTGGATATGTTGATTTGGATTAATCAACATATGGGGCTTCACATGAAGGTGAATCCTGTTAATGGTGGGGGGTGGCCCCCAAAAAGGGTGAGTATTAGGGGAGGGTAGGCGTTGCGTGTAACACTCCTTATCGGACTCTTGTTCCTTTGCCTGAAAGATCGAGGGTACCGCCACTCATTTTCCGATATTTTCATTGGGTTTGTTTGTGTTACCCATCTGGCTTAAGACAACAAGATTCTTGTGCGCTTCAGATGGGTAACAAAGGAACCGAGTGATTGGTAGAGGTTTCTAATTACATTTCCAAATGAAAAACATCTAGCGTGGGATCTGTGTTAAGATGTTTATGGTTGCATGAACTGTTGGTCGGCTCCTCGATAGCATAGTAGTTAGTATACCCGCCTGTCACGCGGGAGACCGGCGTTCGATTCCCCGTCGGGGAGCCTCTAGCGCAAGACTAATGACCCTGCCCGAAAAAAAAAAATCATTATGGAAAATTTAACAAGCCTCACGACTTGCTAAATAAGGCCAAGACCGGCTCCCGGTTGTAGTTCCCGTCGATGATGATGATGAACTGTTGGTCGGCGGCGAATCGCTATCCTTTGTGTGCGCCAGTGCGCCTTTAGAGTTTTGGGTCATGCCAGGAATTTAGGTGCTAATTCCTATTAGCTAGAAGAGGCGATATTCGTTATTCGGTTTGTTTGCATTGGTGCGTCGAATTGGATGCATTGAATGGATGCATTGGATGGATGCCTTGCATGGATGCGTTGAATTCAATATTAGAGACTTTTGAACGTTTAGTTCGATTGATTTTTACTATTGAATTTAATGGTGTATGTAATGTTACCTTTTGTTTCAGGTGGGGGTAAGAACTTTGGGACACGTGTCTGTGGGCACGTGTAATGGATACAGGTGAGTATGTTCCTTGGTGGAAAAGACATCTCAACCTATAGTGGTTTGTGTGGTTCGTAGAACCGTCACAATTAAATTTTAGAAGCAGGGTTATTAGCCTTGCGCCAATGTGTCACATCAGAAACACATTTAACAAAACAATCAGATATTATATTCAAGGGCTATAAAATCTATCATGCACTACACTCAACCAATAAAGGAAAGGGCGACAGTGTTGTAATTGGGCCCTCGATAGTATAGTGGTCAGTATACCCTGTCACGTGGGAGACCGGGGTTCGATTCCCCGTCGGAGAGCCCCTGGCGTAAGACTAATGACCTTGCCCGAAAAAAAAAACAAATCATTATGGAAATTTTAACAAGCCTCAGGACTTGCTAAATAAGGCCAAGACCGGTTCCCGGTTGTAGTGCCGATGATGATGATAACAGTGTTGTAATTGTAAAAGAAAATATTAAACATCAAGAGCTAAATAAATATGAAGAGCCAGACATTCAATCTGTTGCAATCTGTATTGACACAAAGCGGTATCCTCTTACCGTAGCAGCTATATACTGTTGTAGCGGTTCCACCAAACCCTACGGTCCACTTACCTGAAAAAACCCCCATAATTACTACCCAACTTCCTTAAGTTCGCTAATGCAACAGTATTAGTATCTGTGAATGCTTCACGCATTATATATATCACCATCTATAATCTTAAAACCCCTATAAAGAAAACTTACCTTTTCATGCATCCCTTCGCATACAATTTTCCGTAAGATTTCTTTCTTTGCTTATCCGGTATTCTAAACCAATTCGGTACCAGACAAATTCCTCTAAACAAAATGATTCGGATTGCATTCAATGTAACCGTCATAACAGGGACCATAAATATTGCGCCGTCTATTTTCCCAGCCGCGTCATGTACCTTTTCATACACATTGCCTGGCAACCGTTTTTGTTTTTCTTATCAATAAACAACCCAAGCAGCTGCATATAATTAGCGCAATAGACGCTGAAACCAAATTCTCCAGCATTTCCTAATGCAAACATGAACCCGGTTTCTACTGCAGCCAGAGATGCCATAAAGATCGAATTTGCTTTTAGCATCTTTTTGTCTCCCAACGTCGATAATATCGACGAGGGATCGCGTAAACAATGACCTGCATTACCAACGGCGCATTTGGCATTTCTCCCTTTTGTCTTTGCCGCCTGCCTGTTTCGTTGTTCCACTGCTGTCGAGCACGTGTGATTAGCATCGATCTGAACGATCGCACACATACCACCATGACCTTTATCACAAGATCTGGTTTCCTATACCACCAAGAGAGACTTTACGTGTCTCTGGTGGTAGGTAAAAACGATATCCTTATTGGGGAGGATATCGTGGAGTCGCAATTCAATCAAATCTTCAAAGCGGCCGGGTCGCTCGCCATCCACCGTACCGACGCTGGTACGGTGGGTTCTCTAAGGGTTTTATTCCATCCTTCGACCTGTAGCGTATGAAGCCACAAAAATTTGGATATTTAATATAAAATTACAGTGGTTACCTGATTCCTCTCTCGTGATGACTAGCTCAGGTATCTTGTTGTGTTCGGCTCAGGTCAGTGCAGCAGCCCTCTCATTCCTCGATCACCAAGTCCTTGGATTGTGCAGTGGTTGGGCCGTCGTTCCTGTGCTTTATTGCGTTCTTGTTCTTAGTTAAGTACCCAGACACAATCCGGTCTGTGGTGTCCTTGTCTGCCGGTATTCCGTTTGGCGCCAGTTCAATTCGGAAATGGAAGAACTTGTTCAGTCGGAACTGTTAATGGAGAATTCCCATACTCCAAGAATATTATTTGTTTTTCCTCAGATTGAGAAATTATTGCCTGGTGCAGCACTGTAGTCGAATAACACCATACGAACACGACGAACAAAAGAATCGAACTATTAGAAACACATTCCTCCTCTTTGAAAAATTTACTTTTTACTCCTTTCAATTTTTAAAATCCTTTTCTTTTACAATCATTCTTTTGTTTTTTGACAAAACCAAAAAAAAACACCGGACAAAAATTCCTTTCTTCTGTTCTTCCTTCTGCCGTTAACCAACTCTGCTCAACTGTATCCCAAAAAAAAAACCGTCAACAACGGAATCAAAACAAACTGAATTCAAATATCTTGCCGCCTCTCTCTCTCTCCCTCAACGTCCATTCCGAAAACCGAATTCGAACTTGCCCACGATCCACACTCGAACTGGGGTGTGTTCGCACACTCACATGTGGATCATGCGCTTTTTCCACCACCTTACCATCAAACTATATTAAAATCAAATTATATTAAAAACAATTAAATGATGTGAGGGGTGGCGGAAGGCCAAGGTAACAGACCACGCTGGTCGCAGCACTCCCGCTCTCCGCCGGCAGCGGAGAAGCGTAATAAAATCCCCACCTAGTCGCGCGTGTAACAGTTCCGAATTCACCAGAAGCCAATTCAATCTCAATTTAAAATATTCACCGAGTCGTGCGTGTAACCGTGTACCATTAATAAGTCAACAGTCAATATCAATCATTCATCAGCTAACATTCAGGCGGTACGGTTGGTCCTGCCTTTCATACGTTTTACATTCTAATTGTCTTCCCACATTACGTGACCTAGCAGGTATACCAAATACCTGAACAATACAGTACAGTTTTGTTTTCGCGCCGTGTTTTGTTGTGTGAAAAGTGACAGCGACAGTGAACATACAAAGACCAATTAAATAAATAAATTCTCTTAATAAAAACAGTAAAAACAAAGTGATTATATATAAATATAATGAAATAAAAGAGAACAAAGCCACGGGTTTGACAGTCAAAACAAACACAGATTAATACTAACCAACTGTGAGAGTGTATGTGAGCACATGTTTAGCAAAAAGAAAAGGAAAACAAAGAAGAAAAAGAAAAACAAAACAGAAATAACAAATAAAAATAAAAAAGAAACAAAAGGAACTAAAATATACAGAAATTACAAAGTGAAGCCAACCTAATAACTGGTTTAAAACAAAGACTGGCCTGCTATCTTGGATGCAACAAGCTCGGTGTATCGACCCTCAGCATGCAGAATGGCAGACAAAAAACAAAAAATTAAAAAATTGAAACCGAAGTCCGCCTTAATAAAACGCCCGGCGAGCTCTCCACCAACACGAGCGACGTCAAAAATAAACAAGCCAAACGAGGCAATAGCAGACTTGCTCGAAAAGGCACACAAAATGGAAGAGGACAATACATTCCTCCCGGTTCCATATAATGACGGCCATATCACAGATATCATGTTTGCATGTTTAGCGAGTACCGTGACTGAGGACGAAGAAGAGGAAATCAGCGATCTTGAAACAAGGCTAGCTCGAGCAAGGGCGCAATTAGCAGAGAAGCGTCGCAGGAAAAAGGAATTTGCTGAAAAGGAGCAGCTAATAGTAAAACAACAGCAGCAGAAAAATCAGCAACAATGTGCACAACAGAAGCCAAGCCAACAAAAAGGATCTCCACCGCAAGAGATTACACAACAACAACCACAACAAGAGTAACAGGCAGCAAAAAGGAAAGCGAAGATGCCACCCATCAACATTACAGATATGGACTGTAACGAACTGGTAAGTCTATGTAAGCTTTCTATTGGGGAAGATTTTTCAATTAAAAGACTGATAGGGAACAGGTTGGCCATACAGACAAATTCGGTTAAGGATTTCGAAAAAATCAAAAATGTGCTAAAACGGGCCACCGCGGAATTTTACACGTACACCCGGAAAGAAATAAAGAATATAACGGTTCTACTAAAAGGCGTTGACCCTGAAACAGAACCAGAAATTCGATTACAAACGCTACGAGAGCTTAACTGTAATGATATTGAGTTTATCGCGGTAAAACCTTTCAATACAGCTGGGGCTAGACGGGAGAATCGTAAATTACCATTCTTCCTGGTGCAGCTGGGCCCCGGTAGCAAAATTGGTGGACTTAGGAAAATCACTATCCTGAACCATCAAATTGTCACATGGGACAAATTGAAAAGAGGCAGAGATATAATCCAATGTGTTCGCTGCCAAAGGTTCGGGCACTCAACAGCAAACTGCGAAATGCAGTATCGATGCGTAAGATGCGGACAGGACCACAGCGCAGAACAATGCACGTTAGGTAAAGAAAGGGTAGACGACAGATCTCTTCTAAAGTGTGCAGTTTGTAAGAGTGAGGGACACCACCAAAAACCACACCTACGGACAACATCAACTTGTACCGAAACGCCACAATCAACGCACTCCACAGAAAAAAAAGTAGACTTCTGTCGCAACTAAAACTACGGTACAGACGATTTATTGATAGGCACGACAAGGAGATAATATCACTGAAGTCCAGATTAAAAAATCTCCAACAGCTGATAAAAGCCAACTATAGGCTATCAGCAAATTTGTATTGGAACAACAAAGTTCGGGCGGTAAAATCCAACAACCCTAGTTTGTTTCCGCAAATTAATAACATATTTAGACGGAGTAATGAAAACGAGATTCAGTGTCTCCAAATACCACGAACTGACGAAAACCAACGAATGCTGACAAATATAGGCATAGACACAAACAACGCCATCCTAAATGACGAAGTTTTTGTGTTTGAAGATCCCTTGGAAAAAGTGAATGTTGTAGGGGCCGTCTTTCAAGAACTGTACAAGACAAATGAAGTAATTCGCCGCAACCATGGCTTGGAAAATAGAGTTTTACTGAATTTTCGTCATCTTCGAAATGACATTACACAGTGGCGAGCAGAAAACCAAGGTTTTATCGAATTCAATAATGAAAATACGGCAAACGCCGAGATCACTGTCGCAAGCGCCAACAGCCATTTGATCACTAGTGAAGACATACATGGCGTCTTTGCATCATTAAGAAACAAAAAATCAGTTGGAATCGATGGAGTACCCAATATAGTACTCAAACATCTTCCTCCAATCGCGATTGACATATATGCAGTCTTGTTTAACAACGCTCTGAACAACCCACACTATCCAGTACGTTGGAAAACGGCCATCATCCAACCGTTACCAAACAGAGGGAAAGACAGAACAAACCCAATAAATCTGCGATCGATCAGTTTGTTACCAGTATCAGTATCAGTAAAGTATTCGATAAGGTTCTAAACAAGGCTCTACTTAAATGGGTTGAGGACAATAATATTATTCCAAATAACCAGTTTGGTTTTAAAGCTGGTCATGAAACCACACATGCCGCAGCTAAACTGGTTTCAGACATTCAGTGGAATAAAAATCTGAAACAGTGTACAGGTGCCTGTTTGATTGACTTGGAGAGAGCCTTGGACACCCTTTGGCTAGAAGGGTTATACTACAAGCTAATGAGACTAGGCATTCATAAACCACTACTGTATATACTATACGACATGTTGAATGAAAGGAAATTCGTCGTGCAAAGTGGCAATGTGACCTCCAACATTACCTACAATATGGAAAACGGTCTGCAACAGGGAGCGGTGTTATCTCCGATCCTTTTTAATATTTACACTAACGACCTAATAAGGTCTCTTCATCAGGCTATTGCGTATGCAGACGATCTGATAATATATAGAACAGCTCCAAAAATTGAAATCATCAACGGATTATTACAAGGGGATTTCAATGATGTTCAGCGATACTGCGACAACTGGAAACTCAAAATCAATATCCAGAAGTGTGAAACCAACCTCTTTAGAACACCACTGGCTGAAGCTACCAGGGACACCAGAAAAAGTTGGCGAAAGCTAGCTATTATGGGACCACACCAACAAACACTGGAAACCAAAAATGTACTCAAATACTTAGGCATCTGGCTGGATCAGTATCTATATTTTAATAAACATGTGGAGGCTCTGCTGGCCAGGGCAAAGAAAGCTTACGCTATGACAAGAAGACTGTTTCATAGTAGTCAACTTGACAGCAGAGTTAAAGTTATATGCTACATGGCTCTCATCAGACCGATGATCATATATGGATGTCCAGTGTGGTTTAATGTGGGACCTAGCTTAATGGAAAAGATTCGGATTTTTGAGAGACAATGCCTCAGGACGTGTCTTAACTTACATCGGACTCCTGAATCCGATCACAAAAAATACTATCCCAATGAAGCGTTGTACAGTGGGGCCAATATAAACAGAGTGGATAACTTTATGATCAAGCTGATCCGAGGGCATCTTGCGAGATCAATGAGCTCCCCGAACGATTTAATTTTTGGTGCATATTACCCAAACAATATGTATTATGAGGAGGTACGTCGCAATGGCTTTATTCCACCAGAAGCATTCCTTAGTCTTGACATGAACGGCCTTATACAAAATGAATCCGCTATACCGTTGATTTATCACGTGCATCGGTCGGGTACAGATAAACGAATATGTTATAATCGAGAAGTTGCGCACACAGATGAAGAGCGCCTGCAGTTCAGTAAGGCAGTAGCACAGAAAGACCGAAAAGACACGAATAAGCAACACCATAGATTTTGGTGGCTGAGTGGCAATTAAAAACCTGTTTCCTTATAAAACTTATAGCAAAAAAGGGAAGTAATAATAATAATAATAATAATAAAGCCCAACACACTACGGAAAGCTTACATAGATTTAGCATTTCGAAGTCTTGATATTAGGTTTAGGATAGAATTAAGGTTAAAAAAAAAAAAAAAATTAGTGTTGCGGATTGGCAATTAAATGTGCTGGAATGTACTGGAGAAATCTAGTACATTCGCATGTATACCAGTTGCGCAGCAGCTGGCACCAACTGGCCATCATTGTCACCACGATGATGTCATGGCGTCGCTTTTGAATTGGCAGTTATGCCATTTCGTCAGTCTACAATCAACATTCACAGAAGAAACACCATCGGTCATTAATTTTCCTTCAACACGTGTATTAATAAAGCTGGCTTCAAGTTAACTTCTGCCTTTTGTGATTCTGTCACCATACGACAGAGTTTTTTATCGGTGCACACGTACTACGTAGAGCTATCAACAAACATTTCTGGTCCTTCGAAACGGATCCAGCAACCTGTGGATCTAATCCATAGCCGCCCAGTTCATGGCAAAACACATCGGATCCAGCAACCTGTGGATCCAATCCATAGCCGCCCAGTTCGTGGCAAAACACATCGGATTGAGCAACGTCTGGATCAAATCCATCGCCGCCCAGCCCGCGGCACAACACCTGAAGAACAACACGACAACAGTGAAGAACGGAACAGTCGATGCAGCTATGGCCAAAAAGAATTACAAGAATATTGCAGTTGACTTCTCAGCGAAGTATTCCACTCCCACAAGCCAAGTAAGTCAAATAAAACGACGCTTAAACGCCAGTGCTATCCATGAGTTAGGTTTAAATTTAATATTTCATTCCGATGAATGCGAAAAGGCAAAAGACAAATTTGAATTTTCCGATGTAATAGACGACAGCCGAGAGAGACCAGGTGCAGCGGTTGCTGGATTTAACGATAACAATGACAAAGAAGCTTTGGTAGACAACCTGTCCGATGAGTTGCTTAACAGTGCCGAAATTACTCCGATCTTGTTAGAGGGAATTGCATGTGATCTTATTTTACAAGCTAACGACTCAACTTCATGTCTTCTCGATAATAAGGAAAATGCTCCCCCAGACCAAGAGGCGAAGTTGCTGGGCAGAGACAAAACGCTATATCCTTCATTTCATGCCAGCTATAGATCACCCCTTAAATATTTGTTTTCTGAATCACCTTTGTTAGGTGCATCGCTCAATGAAAATGAGGAGGCACTTGAACAAAGGAGTGCAGGCCAAGCGGCCGATCATGATCTTATATTAGAATCGCTGCCACCAGAAGAGGGCAGGCGAGATCATTGCCACCTCCAAGGAATTGAAAGAACGAATCGCCGACCCGATTACCCTACAGTAAAGGGAGACACCGATCTACCGAAGCCAAGCTCGGTACAGCAGCGAATGATGGCAAATACATCGAAAAGGCAACACAACGGTTCCCCGACGACATTCCTCTGTCGGCGGAACAACAAAGATCTCGACCGACGACATTCCTCGCTCGGAAGAGATCATACGTTTTCTCACTACACTATGCACAACGGAGCCGACAATGGTAACGACAGTGGTGGCGGCGGCGACGGCGAACACTTGGACAACGGTTCCCCGATGACATTCCTCAATCGGCGGAACACCAAAGATCTCGACCGACGACATTCCTCGGTCGGCAGAGATCATACATCTGTTCATCACCAACCTGAGTCGAGTACAAATGTAAGGACATGCATAAAAGAAGATGACAGTTCCAAGGATTCCTTAAGTCGTGGGTCGGAGGACAGCGGCCGCCAGATGATCATTGCAAATCAAACGCTAGGTGATTTGTTGGAGAAAAATTCAATGGAAACCGTTGTTGATGCAAAACGAAAGCAGGATGACGAACTTTCTACAACGATAGTTCAAACCAACGTCTCTTTGACAGCTGCTCCAATACAACAACCGACCACGATTGAGGATCTCATCGCCGCTCAGTTCGCGGCACAGGCCACCATCTCTGGCACTTTCCTCAACATACAGGCAAAGGGACAACCAAGTCCGACAGCAATCGAGGTAACCAAACATGCACTCCGCGCCGAATGGGAAACCTTCTCCAAACGGCACCACGACATCTTCGTCACGGCGACACCGGACCATCTACAACACGCATACTTCGCGGAGGATTGTTTCGGCGAAACCGAAGAAACATACCTGGAGGAACAGACGAAGCTCTTCGAGGCTCAGTACGCGCTCAAGTCAGCCTCCCCAAACATGGTCAACAGCACCAACCGCCTTCACCCTAGCGAGCTGCCCCCAGTGCAGCTGCCAATGGCCGACATCAAGCCACCAGAGGAACTGGCTACCACCACACGGACTCCAGAGCAAGCAGTGGGCACGGCGTACATAGGATCCGTGTCAGATCCAACGCCAATGCCTTCCACGAATTCGATTGTTCCAGCAACAGTAGCCGGCCCGATGACTAACCAGCCCAGTGTCCCGATACACAAAACACCGCCGACACCCGTAAAGCAACAGGGCGCTTACACATTCTGCAGGGCCGCACACACGATCTACGCTTCCGAGGGCTTTCGATCACTCACACCTGGCCGTCGGAAGTCCTTCGCACACAAAAGAAACCTGTGCACCAGCTGCTTGGGTCGCCACCGCCTGTGCGACTGCCACTCCAACAAGACGTGCCGTCGATGCCAGCGGAGACATCACACCCTGCTGCATGTCCGGTCTACCGCCATCGACGGGACAACATCACCGCCGCAACGAGCCAAAGGATCCGCCCCCCGGATCGACCGTCAGGAAGGGGTCTGCGCACATACAATCAGCACCCCCTCACAGCATTCCGCGTTGCTACCAACAGCCAGAGTCATCGTGACGTCGGAGACCGAACAGAGGATTGAAGTCCGTGCTCTGCTGGACCCCTGCTCCAGTGGCACCTTCATTTCAACATCACTCGTCCGAAGGTTGCACCTCCGACGCCAAGCATCGCCCGTCCCCACCTACGGTGTTGGGGGCACTCGTGGCCTTGCCACCAGGACTCAGGCCGCCATCAGCATCACTCCTCGCCTCCACGGCTCGAGCCAATGGACACTAAGCCCCTTCATCCTGTCAGGGCTCTCAGTGTATACACCACCACCACAATCAACGACAAGGGATCTTTCGTTCCTGGCGGATCTGGAACTTGCAGATCCAAACATCGCCTCCGCCGAGAAGGTGGACATCATCCTTGGGGCAGACATATACCCCAACATCATCCTCGAAGGCATAAGGAAGGACCAACGTTCCGGCCTCGTCGCGCAGGCCACTGAACTGGGATGGGTGCTAACAGGCTCAGCACCCACCACATCATCCAGCGCAAAGGTGACAAGGCCTTTCACCAGCCATCATATGGCCATTCCTCGTGGGTTACGAATTTACAACTCCGACCCAGCGGCATCCATCAGAGAACCCAAAGGACGCCTCGCCGGCATCGGCCCCAGTGGCCACATACGAAGCCCATTCAACTACCAGCCACCGACCACTTGCGCGACCCAACTACAAGACATACCCCCGCCCGCTGAACCACTGCAGGGGCAAGGGCAATCGAGGAACCAGGAGCATACCCACTTGAACACTTCAAGGCATCCCACCACACCCAGGACATCACGTGGTGAAGCTCCTGCCCAGGTCCAAAGCTCCCCGGGCCAACCGCTACCACCTGTAGCCACCACAACAGGACCAGGAGCGCGCAATGCTTGGCGGGCGGCGCTACCCAGCAACCAGCGGTCTCTCGAACTCCAGTAAGAAAGCACGCCCCTCTGTGCATCCACAGAGGCTGCACTCCGACGACCCCGGGAGGCACTTGGCCCGTGACTGCCACTACGAAAGGACACGCGGACAGTGCCAGGGTAGACACCGCACCCGACTCCACGTTACAGCACACACCCCCAACGGTCGCAACCTGCCGGCCACTCACCCCAGACGGGCGCCAACGTGCGCAGTACATGGCACCACCACCGGTCTCGACATAGCTGGACCCATCACCAGTCATCACGTGGTCATTGATCGTGGGTTGCGACCTTACAACTCCAACCCGGATCAACTGGCCGGTCCCGCGACCACAAGAGGCAACGGACATCAGCGATGGGAAAGAGGTTCCTGTCGCCATCTCTCATACGGGCCATCCCATACCCTCAAGCCTCCAGCGCTCCTCGGGTCGGGCGGTCCCCTCTCAACCGATCATCAACGTGAAAGTGGACAGCCGACCAAGACCAACCACCACCAGCAGACCGCACACTCCCGGCCCTTAGCCACCGTCCCCTGGAACCAAATGATTCGCCAATGATTGGCGAAGGCGGGCGGAATGTTGCGGATTGGCAATTAAATGTGCTGGAATGTACTGGAGAAATCTAGTACATTCGCATGTATACCAGTTGCGCAGCAGGTGGCACCAACTGGCCGTCATTGTCACCACGATGATGTCATGGCGTCGCTTTTGAATTGGCAGTTATGCCTTTTCGTCAGTCTACAATCAACATTCACAGAAGAAACACCATCGGTCATTAATTTTCCTTCAACACGTGTATTAATAAAGCTGGCTTCAAGTTAACTTCTGCCTTTTGTGATTCTGTCACCATACGACAGAGTTTTTTATCGGTGCACACGTACTACGTAGAGCTATCAACAAACATTTCTGGTCCTTCGAAACGGATCCAGCAACCTGTGGATCTAATCCATAGCCGCCCAGTTCATGGCAAAACACATCGGATCCAGCAACCTGTGGATCCAATCCATAGCCGCCCAGTTCGTGGCAAAACACATCGGATTGAGCAACCTCTGGATCAAATCCATCGCCGCCCAGCCCGCGGCACAACACCTGAAGAACAACACGACAACAGTGAAGAACGGAACAGTCGATGCAGCTATGGCCAAAAAGAATTACAAGAATATTGCAGTTGACTTCTCAGCGAAGTATTCCACTCCCACAAGCCAAGTAAGTCAAATAAAACGACGCTTAAACGCCAGTGCTATCCATGAGTTAGGTTTAAATTTAATATTTCATTCCGATGAATGCGAAAAGGCAAAAGACAAATTTGAATTTTCCGATGTAATAGACGACAGCCGAGAGAGACCAGGTGCAGCGGTTGCTGGATTTAACGATAACAATGACAAAGAAGCTTTGGTAGACAACCTGTCCGATGAGTTGCTTAACAGTGCCGAAATTACTCCGATCTTGTTAGAGGGAATTGCATGTGATCTTATTTTACAAGCTAACGACTCAACTTCATGTCTTCTCGATAATAAGGAAAATGCTCCCCCAGACCAAGAGGCGAAGTTGCTGGGCAGAGACAAAACGCTATATCCTTCATTTCATGCCAGCTATAGATCACCCCTTAAATATTTGTTTTCTGAATCACCTTTGTTAGGTGCATCGCTCAATGAAAATGAGGAGGCACTTGAACAAAGGAGTGCAGGCCAAGCGGCCGATCATGATCTTATATTAGAATCGCTGCCACCAGAAGAGGGCAGGCGAGATCATTGCCACCTCCAAGGAATTGAAAGAACGAATCGCCGACCCGATTACCCTACAGTAAAGGGAGACACCGATCTACCGAAGCCAAGCTCGGTACAGCAGCGAATGATGGCAAATACATCGAAAAGGCAACACAACGGTTCCCCGACGACATTCCTCTGTCGGCGGAACAACAAAGATCTCGACCGACGACATTCCTCGCTCGGAAGAGATCATACGTTTTCTCACTACACTATGCACAACGGAGCCGACAATGGTAACGACAGTGGTGGCGGCGGCGACGGCGAACACTTGGACAACGGTTCCCCGATGACATTCCTCAATCGGCGGAACACCAAAGATCTCGACCGACGACATTCCTCGGTCGGCAGAGATCATACATCTGTTCATCACCAACCTGAGTCGAGTACAAATGTAAGGACATGCATAAAAGAAGATGACAGTTCCAAGGATTCCTTAAGTCGTGGGTCGGAGGACAGCGGCCGCCAGATGATCATTGCAAATCAAACGCTAGGTGATTTGTTGGAGAAAAATTCAATGGAAACCGTTGTTGATGCAAAACGAAAGCAGGATGACGAACTTTCTACAACGATAGTTCAAACCAACGTCTCTTTGACAGCTGCTCCAATACAACAACCGACCACGATTGAGGATCTCATCGCCGCTCAGTTCGCGGCACAGGCCACCATCTCTGGCACTTTCCTCAACATACAGGCAAAGGGACAACCAAGTCCGACAGCAATCGAGGTAACCAAACATGCACTCCGCGCCGAATGGGAAACCTTCTCCAAACGGCACCACGACATCTTCGTCACGGCGACACCGGACCATCTACAACACGCATACTTCGCGGAGGATTGTTTCGGCGAAACCGAAGAAACATACCTGGAGGAACAGACGAAGCTCTTCGAGGCTCAGTACGCGCTCAAGTCAGCCTCCCCAAACATGGTCAACAGCACCAACCGCCTTCACCCTAGCGAGCTGCCCCCAGTGCAGCTGCCAATGGCCGACATCAAGCCACCAGAGGAACTGGCTACCACCACACGGACTCCAGAGCAAGCAGTGGGCACGGCGTACATAGGATCCGTGTCAGATCCAACGCCAATGCCTTCCACGAATTCGATTGTTCCAGCAACAGTAGCCGGCCCGATGACTAACCAGCCCAGTGTCCCGATACACAAAACACCGCCGACACCCGTAAAGCAACAGGGCGCTTACACATTCTGCAGGGCCGCACACACGATCTACGCTTCCGAGGGCTTTCGATCACTCACACCTGGCCGTCGGAAGTCCTTCGCACACAAAAGAAACCTGTGCACCAGCTGCTTGGGTCGCCACCGCCTGTGCGACTGCCACTCCAACAAGACGTGCCGTCGATGCCAGCGGAGACATCACACCCTGCTGCATGTCCGGTCTACCGCCATCGACGGGACAACATCACCGCCGCAACGAGCCAAAGGATCCGCCCCCCGGATCGACCGTCAGGAAGGGGTCTGCGCACATACAATCAGCACCCCCTCACAGCATTCCGCGTTGCTACCAACAGCCAGAGTCATCGTGACGTCGGAGACCGAACAGAGGATTGAAGTCCGTGCTCTGCTGGACCCCTGCTCCAGTGGCACCTTCATTTCAACATCACTCGTCCGAAGGTTGCACCTCCGACGCCAAGCATCGCCCGTCCCCACCTACGGTGTTGGGGGCACTCGTGGCCTTGCCACCAGGACTCAGGCCGCCATCAGCATCACTCCTCGCCTCCACGGCTCGAGCCAATGGACACTAAGCCCCTTCATCCTGTCAGGGCTCTCAGTGTATACACCACCACCACAATCAACGACAAGGGATCTTTCGTTCCTGGCGGATCTGGAACTTGCAGATCCAAACATCGCCTCCGCCGAGAAGGTGGACATCATCCTTGGGGCAGACATATACCCCAACATCATCCTAGAAGGCATAAGGAAGGACCAACGTTCCGGCCTCGTCGCGCAGGCCACTGAACTGGGATGGGTGCTAACAGGCTCAGCACCCACCACATCATCCAGCGCAAAGGTGACAAGGCCTTTCACCAGCCATCATATGGCCATTCCTCGTGGGTTACGAATTTACAACTCCGACCCAGCGGCATCCATCAGAGAACCCAAAGGACGCCTCGCCGGCATCGGCCCCAGTGACCACATACGAAGCCCATTCAACTACCAGCCACCGACCACTTGCGCGACCCAACTACAAGACATACCCCCGCCCGCTGAACCACTGCAGGGGCAAGGGCAATCGAGGAACCAGGAGCATACCCACTTGAACACTTCAAGGCATCCCACCACACCCAGGACATCACGTGGTGAAGCTCCTGCCCAGGTCCAAAGCTCCCCGGGCCAACCGCTACCACCTGTAGCCACCACAACAGGACCAGGAGCGCGCAATGCTTGGCGGGCGGCGCTACCCAGCAACCAGCGGTCTCTCGAACTCCAGTAAGAAAGCACGCCCCTCTGTGCATCCACAGAGGCTGCACTCCGACGACCCCGGGAGGCACTTGGCCCGTGACTGCCACTACGAAAGGACACGCGGACAGTGCCAGGGTAGACACCGCACCCGACTCCACGTTACAGCACACACCCCCAACGGTCGCAACCTGCCGGCCACTCACCCCAGACGGGCGCCAACGTGCGCAGTACATGGCACCACCACCGGTCTCGACATAGCTGGACCCATCACCAGTCATCACGTGGTCATTGATCGTGGGTTGCGGCCTTACAACTCCAACCCGGATCAACTGGCCGGTCCCGCGACCACAAGAGGCAACGGACATCAGCGATGGGAAAGAGGTTCCTGTCGCCATCTCTCATACGGGCCATCCCATACCCTCAAGCCTCCAGCGCTCCTCGGGTCGGGCGGTCCCCTCTCAACCGATCATCAACGTGAAAGTGGACAGCCGACCAAGACCAACCACCACCAGCAGACCGCACACTCCCGGCCCTTAGCCACCGTCCCCTGGAACCAAATGATTCGCCAATGATTGGCGAAGGCGGGCGGAATGTTGCGGATTGGCAATTAAATGTGCTGGAATGTACTGGAGAAATCTAGTACATTCGCATGTATACCAGTTGCGCAGCAGGTGGCACCAACTGGCCGTCATTGTCACCACGATGATGTCATGGCGTCGCTTTTGAATTGGCAGTTATGCCTTTTCGTCAGTCTACAATCAACATTCACAGAAGAAACACCATCGGTCATTAATTTTCCTTCAACACGTGTATTAATAAAGCTGGCTTCAAGTTAACTTCTGCCTTTTGTGATTCTGTCACCATACGACAGAGTTTTTTATCGGTGCACACGTACTACGTAGAGCTATCAACAAACAATTAGTTTAGTATTTAAGTTAGATATAAGGTAAAATAAAATAACAAAAACAGAGTTTTTTCTGTTCTTCATTTTCTTTGTATTTAATTAAGTTCCATAAAAATCCATGTAAACATAATAATCATAACGTCGAAACACAAATTTTCATGCTCTAAGCGTATGCATGTAACTTAGAGAGTCCGCAAAGGACCAGTAAGTTAAGAAATAAGATAACATAAGCTAGAGTTTAATCATTATAATAAGTAAGTAAGTAAATTATAATAATAGGAAGACATAAAAAAAGAAAATGAAAAAAAAAAGAATCAATAAAAATATAAAATACTTGTGTACGCCAGAAACAAATGACAGTGTTTATGTTCAATAAAATTATATTAAACTTAAGCAGTGCGTTTAACTTCTCCCCTAGTGTCTATTTCTGCTCTCATATGGTGGACATTGTGTTGCGGAGGTTTTGTTTTGTTTCGCTCAGTGTTTTGTGTCCAGTGAACAATATATGATGGAGGAAGAAGAGAATCCGAGCGCCGTACGCCGGCGCAACATGCTTCTCACCCACACTTTCCACCACGATATACGATACGAAAAGATACTTACATAAGCATTTTCTCAATCACTCAGTGTTATATAAATACTAGGAGATGACCTTAATGCCAAAAATAGGAATTGTGGCTCCCGATTAACGAACACAAAAGGAAGGGAACTTATGAGTGCCATACAAAAAATGATATGTGGCGTAGGGTCAACGAAATCACCCACCTACTGGCCAACTGACCCGTTAAAAATCCCTGATCTCATAGACTTTTTTGTATACAAAAATCTGTCAACTAACTATCTCCACACAAAACAGAGCTACGATATGAATTCAGATCAGTCAGCAATATATGTAGAAATAAGTGAGAATGTATTACATAAAGAATAGAACCTGACACTAGTTTACAAATGCACGGACTGGGAAAGTATTAAAATGGAACTCGTTCAGGATATCAACTTCAGAGTTCCACTTAAAACCCCGGAGCAGCTAGACAAAGATTTGGAAAAATTTGTTACATTAATACAGCAGACAGCTTGGAAGTACACAGCCGAGATAAAAAAAAAAAGATCCACGCAGAATAATAACTATCTTAGAGAGATCACACCACTTATATCCAGAAAGAGAAAATAGAGAAATCTGTGGCACCAGTCTAGGTCACCTCAAGATAGAAAAAATTTAAATAACGTAACTAAACAACTAAAAAAGAAAAAAAACCTAAACCACCTTGATACAACAATCAACATTTATCTTCAAAAGCTAACCAGTGGCAGCAGCACGGATTACTCTCTGGAAAGCCACGAAGAATATAGACGATATATCGATTGGACGCCTACAACTACTTCGTGTTTTTTAATCCTACATAATGTCACATTAGTAAATTTCACACGTGCGAAACCGGGTCGCTATAAAAAAAACTAGGGCGACGTTCTAAGCAATATTAAAATGAATCGATGAAAATTATTCAAGAAGTGTTGATTAGTGAACAGACAATTTCATCATCATTCATGAACTGCGAAATATGCCCCGTACTTTCCACCGAACCATTTTCGATAGCTCCTGTCATTGGTAGAGAATCACCATTAATCAGAAATCTTGTTTTGGCTCTTCGACCTACGTTAGATTATTTTTAAAATCTCAGGGGAACGTCGAAGAAAAGAATTCCCATAAATCAATCAAATTGCATTCACAGTGAAATCGGTACCCGTGAAATTGTAACACTTGTGTTTCTTTATTTACTCGGAGTTTACGTGGATCCCGTAAACATTAAAAATGATATTTGGGGCTGAAAATAAGGTGCCAAATTCGCCCCAGGAAGTCACGTGAAACGTCGGAGATAGAACGTAATTATTTTCACTGTTCACTTGGAAAATTTGTTCGCCCTTGTAAGGGACTCATCTAAAACCACAAAAAGTGGAATCGAGGAGGTTTCGCAGTTCTATTTTAATTTTACGCACCTGTACCGATGATCCCTTATTATGGAGTTTTAATTTGAAATGCAAAGGCTAGCGGCGCAGCAGAGGGAAAGATTGTTCAGGAAATATAATGTTTTCAGGAAATTATTTTTAAGCTACCGAGGTATTATCTTATTTTAGTCCGAAGTTACGGTACGAGCCTAATAACGAATTAGGCATTGTAATCATCTTAAGGTCTTACTATATTTTTCCGAGATATTTATATTGAACTCGGTCTTTCAACTGAAATAAGGGAAAGTGAAGTTAAAGAATAAATGAAGTTAAGGTAATAATATGAAAAATGACATAAATGTCAAACTAGGAAATCTATGTAAAGTGAAAGGGGGATATACAGTTTCCTTGTTTTGCTTTGTTTATGAAATTCTCATATTGAAAGGATGTTTGCTACACAAAAATGAAAAAGGAATGATCCCGCGGAAGAGGATAGGGAAAGAATATATACCATCATCATCATCATCGGCACTACAACCGGGATCTGGTCTTGGCCTTATTTAACAAGTCTGAGGCTTGTTAAATTTTCTATAATAATTTGTTTTTCCGGGCAAGATTATTAGCCTTGCACCAGAAAGAATATATACCACCAATCTGAAAACTGCACCGAAAAAGGAGTACAGAATCCACCTCATAACGTTTTTTTTTTATTAGACTTCTCTCGGGAGCGGCGAACTTATAGCGCCGAGTGGGCGCCCCGAGATGCCATCAAATTGCTGTTGCAGTTCCTTTTGCACAGTTGCAGGTTGTAACGCTCCGGGAACACTCGCGTGGGAAGGCAGTTCCACAGCTTCCCCGCTCTGTAACGGAACGAGTTCTGATACAGGGATGTTCGCGCCGTCGGGAGATGAAACACAAACGGGTGCGATCCGTCGGATTGCCTTGTGGAGCGCATATAAGCCGATTTGCGTGGAACAATACCAAGAATCTCCGAAGAACAGCACCCGTGATAATATCAGTAAAACAGACAGAGGACGGCTACGCGCCTTCGATGTGATAACGACTGTGGTCCCGACATCAGCGTCGAGCCCCCGATCAGGTGGATCGCTCGTCTCGGTACGCTCTCTAGTAGGTCAAGGGTATGTTTAGGAGCCGAGCTCCAAACATGAGAGCAATATTCGAGCCGCGGTCTAATTGGGGATTTATATGGGAGAAGAAGTTGGGCCAGAGTAAAATATTTTGTGGCGGTTCTACGAACCACACAATCCACTATTTTCGAGATGTCGTCGTTCCGCCAAGGAACACACTCACCTATAGTTAAATTACACTTGTCCACAGACACGTGTCCTTAAAAGTCCTCCACCATAGCTGAAACGAAGGTAACATACATCGTGGAGGCAACTACCCCACGTGTCCACAGACACATGGGTCACAAGTCCGATCAATCGTCCTACGCCTGCACGGCGACCGAAGGACACAACAAACGGACAAACATTGCCTTACCAAGGACATTTAACGCATCGTCCTAAATTTCTAAAAATAATTGTATCTAATACATCATACAGGCATCGTAAATTCGAAAACCTGATTGGCGCCCCTGCTAGCTAGCGTTACCTGCAAACGTGGAAATATAATCTTTGCCGCCAGTTAAGATACGGGACACAATTACCATTGTATACCGAAATCCCTTATAGCGCCATTGTCCTGCGTCGCAGGCTATTAAGCAGCTACACAATGATCCTATGATGCCCCTTTGATCTTGGCTCTTTTCTCAATTCCCTTTTGACAGGACCTTCGCTGCAGGAGAAAACAATAGATCTATTAGCACACGTGCTAATAGATCAACTAGAGAGAACATTCTAGATTCAGGATCCGCGAACGCAACCGTCGCGATATTCAGTCATCGAGTAGCAGTCACGGAGGTCATATCCTCCATTCCCACGAGAGGCGTGAGTGTGTCGTCGCAGTCGAAATACAGATTCCCAACGAGAGACTTAAGAGAAAAGTGAACCAACCACCGTAGGTTGCGGGTGTGTCGGCGAATAATTACGTGTTATATTATACCTTTTATATAAGAGTACCTTTTGCAAAATCGCCACGCGCGTTCCAGTGTAGTGAATCCTGGATTACCAACAATGAAATAAAGAAAAATATAAACAAACCTTTTCGCTGTGTTTTTATTAAAGTGCCGTTTCGCTCCGTTGTGCATTCGTGTGAACAGTGTTCGGCGGAACACTTCACCGTCATAATCAAACATTCGACAAAAGTAAAAAAATATCCGCCAACATTTCTTGGCTCTAAAAAGATAGCTCAGTTTTCCTGAGGCTGACCTGGTGATACCCGATAGGTATTTATGCCATGATACATTCCCACAGACCGTGACGCCGAGCAATCTCAAACTTTCCCCAGCCTCGAGGGCCCGGCCATTCATCATCAGCTGTGGAACCTATGATCCAGTTTTCTTTGTGAATGTTGTATACTGGGTCTTCGTTGCGTTGAAGTGACAAGATTAGCCTTTCCCCACTGCAGGACTTTATCCAGATCCTGATTCAGAGAGTCAATCTGTCTACATCTCAGCTGGTGCGACGTAGATGCACCAATCGGCCGATCACTCGAAAAGGAGGAAACAAGTTATCCGTTGTCTCCAACAAATCATTTATGTGAAGCAAGAACAAGGTTGGAGCCAAAATAGAACCCTGGAGCACCCGCGAATTAACAGGATACAGATCCGAACACTCGCCGTCCACAACAACCCGGATCGATCGATTCTCGAGGAAGCTCCTCGTCCAGCCGCAAAGCTGTTGGGAAAGTCATGGATGGATGATGAGACCAAAAAACTGACATTTGATCAACAGAAATGTCCAGCGGCTAGAAGGAATCCCCTGTGCGAAGAGGAATTCATGTATACTGTTGTTACGCTCCACCAAGGTTAGAAATAGGAGAATTCAAACGCTTTTTGGACAGCGTAACACAAGAAACTAGACATAAGAGCCTGTGGTGGTCCTGCGAACCGCACAAATCACTGTGGGGTTAAATACCTTTCGCCTAGCCAAGGGGGACATACCTAACGTTTCCTCAACCCCACGTGCCCATAGACACGTGGGCCCAAAATTTACCTTTCCTACTACAAAACAACAGTAGTCAAATGCAACAAAGTAAAAGTGACAGGGCCAGAATCGTTGTTGTCCTCTTCCCGCAGTGTGATGTGATGTTGAAAGGGGAAGAGGATCGGAGCATCACTCAGAGAGAAATACCTGCCGTAACCACCGAAGAGGTGCTCTTGGCTGCAGGGGTTGTCAAAAAAAAATAATAAACCCAGACTGGATCGTATCCCTAACGTTGTTGTGAAGACTTCCTTAACAAAAAAGCCGGAAGTCTTCAGCAGTCACTTCACAACCTGCCTTCAGTCAGGACAATTTTCTAAACGATGGAAAAAAACAGCGGTTTTTACTTAAATCAAAAAGAGTCGTCGTCCCATCGCCCGTTGTGCATGCTGGACACAACAGGAAAGCTGCTCGAGAGAGTAATTGCCGCTCACCCGGAGCAATTCAATGAGGGGACATAGGGGCTCTCTGAATGGCAGTAGGGGTTCCGGAAAGGTTGATCAAGCAATAAGGCACTATCTGTGGTGTGCGTCATTGCTCGCAATGCGATAGCTGGAGCATGATGGCTAGGAGCTACGAAAAAATATTGCGCGGTGGTGACACTAGATGTTAAAAATGCATTTAACTCTGGAATCGGATTCTAGTAGCGTTGGGCGATCTACAACTCTCACCCTACTTGGTGCGTATACTGTGGCGGTACCGCCAAACCCCACGGTACACTTACCTAAAAACCCCCATTTACCTCATCCCAAGACGCATAAGTTTTCACCAATGCAATCGCATTAGGCAACTGAAAATGTTTCACGCATTAAAGAAATCAACTCTATGATCTTTAAGTCCCTGTACAGAAAACTTACCTTTCATGCATTCTCTCCGCATACCAATTCTCTGTAAGATTTCTTTATTAGCTTATCAGGAATTCCAAACCAATTTCTGCATCTACGTTGCGAGACAAATTCCCCTAGATGAATTTCTGTAAACAAATGATTCGGTTTAAATACAATATATCCTTCATGACAAGGATCATAAATATTGCGCCGTCTGTTTTCCCAGCCTCGATGTGTGTACAAAAAACTATCTACACACACACATCGGCTGGCGACCCCTCTTAGCCAGCGATAATCAGTCCAACGCAGACGCATGATATTAGCACCATCTGCGTTGAGACTAAGGACTTACCAATGCACTAAGTCCAAACTAAAGGACGCTGTCTACCAGCAGGCATTCTGGCGATACACAAACAACCCAATCACCAAGTATCCCAGATGCATCTATAATTTAATGAGTTGCAACTTGATTACTCAGTTGAACACACGGGTCATAAATGTCTTTTATCCTACATAGTTCTAGATCCGTTTCCCAGTAACCTTCTTCCATAAACAAAGATCCTTTTCCCTTTCTTTGTGTTTCACGTTCTTCATCACGCCTTTGATCTATGAAAAGAACTGACGTACACACACACACTTGTGTATCGTGACGATCTCCTCTATGAGATCCAGTTATCACTACAAGTAAAGTAGATGCATCCAAAGAATCTTTTGACAGCGACTTAATATCGCTGAGTCTCATCACAACCATGAAACGGTGCGTGCCTAAAATCGGGATTCACCCTCCAGTATCGTGCGTACAGGGGGTTCGTACTTCACCATTATAACAAAGTTTAATAGAGTGTCGAGTCTAGTAAGTCGAGAGTCGCCTTCTACAAAAATTAATAATTCCCTCCTTCGATTGCTCAGTGCAAAGTTCTTGAGGATAAAGAACAAAAAATAAAACATCATTAGAACATTAAATCTGTGCGTTTTATTTGTGGTTTTTCCTCTTCCTGGTGATCGTTGCTTGGATATTCGGTGCCTCTCCAGTGTTTCATCCGGGAACAGGGTCTGAGTTCTGGTTTTCATTTGGTGGAACCTTACAGTGACGATGGCGGAAGGAAGTGAATCAGCGTCGTACACCGGCGCACCATACTTCCCCGCCACAATACTAGCAAACTATCTCTCGGATAGAAGATTACTCTATGACACAGATGAGGAACCACACGAATATAAAATAACAGTGGGTGTACCTCAGCGATCTGTATTAGGTCCGCTGATATGGAATATCATGTATGGTGGTGTGCTCAGGGTCAATGTACCAGAAGAGGTTAAGATCATTGGGTACGCAAATGATTTGGCAATAGTGGCCGTAGCTAAACATCTAGATGACCTGAAGAATATTTGCTCGCAAGCAATTCAGAGCATTAAATGCTCGGTAGATATGGCCGGACTGAAACCTGCTCGACATAAAACGGAGGCAGTTTTAATAAGCAACCGCAAGACAGTTGAACACCTTGATTTGGAAATAGAAGGACAAACAATCAGTTCCAGCCCCTATATTACATATCTTAGTGCTATACTTAACAACAGATTGACATTCAATGAACACCTGAGGAAAACGAATGAAAAATGGCAAGAGTATACAATGTTTTGACGAGACTACTACCCAATGTTGGAGAACTCCGGCCCCACATAAGGAAACTCATAACCAGTGTCAACACCTCCACTATAATGTATGCAGCTCAGATATGGGCAGGAGCCGCACAGCGTACATGAGGGGAGTGAATTCAGCACATAGGCTGGCATCGTTAAGAGTATGCTGTACATTCTGAGTCGGTATCCGAAGAGGCCATAAATGTTTTGGTCGGGAGGACTCGGCTTGATATTGCAGCTAAAGAAAGCGCTGCATTGCATAAGGTCTCCCGAGAGAATCGTCAACCCTAAGAGGATGGCAACGAAGGTGGGATTCTTTCAGCAATAGAAGATGTACATGTGGGGGTAAAAGATGTATTGCACCAGACACGGGCGCGCAGTTCACTTCTTCCCCAAACACTGTCACACGTTGCCGAAAGAGGAGAAATAAAAGGCTCTGGTTTAGTTGTTTAAAGTTTTTTTCTTTGTATTATATTTTTGTGTATGAGTTCTTTTATTAATCCCTGCATCAATTTCTTTTAATTTCTTTTACTTTACACTAAGTTCTGCACTAAACTATCCTTAAACCACAATAGTAGCATGCGACCGTATTAATTGAAAGTCGACAAAAGACACCCTGCGGAAGCTACACACTTGACACAAATTCCGCGTGAACGAACGTCGTGGAAGTTGAACTATGACCCCGAGTGCGTGTACGCACTTTGGTGATTGAGATGTGACTGATCCCAATTAGGGATGAAATTGGATTTTTCGATTTTGCACATTGGCCAGCCAATGGTAATTGCGCTCTCCTGTGCATCCTTCAATCCCCCACGCTCATCGAGGTGGATAAGTACTTGTATATTCGTGCCACGTTGATGGGCGTAGAAAGGATGAAGAAACCAAAACGGAAAGCACAATAACACTGGGTTGATCTGGCTTAGTGTGCGTGTATTAATCCAGTCTCCCATGTGTTCCACTGAGCTAGTGCGATGCCTGCGGTGATCTCGGAGTGCATTGAACTGTAAGGAGACAGAATTGTGGAGGAGAGGAAAATGTAGCGGGTGCTATTCACCTGTGAAAACAGATCATTGATCCCCAGCGAATGGAGTGTCTGGAGAAAGTCAATAGGACGCGGCTGATGATTGGGAAATAAACAGCGTGAGAACCAGACTCTAAGACGCTGAAATAACCCCAGCGGTTTTGCTATGATGCAATATCTTCGTTTGGTTAGATTTAGTTGTTGCTAACCAATATGACGTTGAGATTTCCGATAGAAATCTCATAAGGTTAATGATATGGAGTTGGCGTATGGCAAAAGGGAGCTGAATTCAATTCTGCATTATCTGCATAGAATAATGAATTCAGCTTTACTTTCTTTTACAAGTAAAATAGCTGAACGGTGGGTTAGGGGATAATGTGACGCGCTGTAGGCGGTCGAAATTAAGTTGAAATTTTGGGTTGGTTCTGTGGGGGTTTCTCTATACTACATTAGAAACCCACCATTTCTGGCTACTTCCATCCAATTTCGACCGCCTTACAGCTCATCAAACCAACCGCATTCCCCCCTACCTACCTGTTCACCTGTAAAGCATGTTACCACCAAGGACAAATAGCTAAACTCATTGTTCCACGCAGACAATGCATAAATGAGTTTAGTTTCCTTTTTTTGCCATACGGCAACTCTTGTTCATGTCGATTAGCGACAACCAAATCCAGCCGGACGAAGTTGTCGCATCATTGCAGAACCGCTGGGGAAAATTATCAAAACATTCGATTGAATCACGTGATCATATTTCCCTAGCGTTACTTCGGCTTTTCTCCAGACACTTCATTCGCTAGGGACCAACGCTCTCTTTTTTGCAGGTGAATAGCATCAGCTTAATTTTCTTCTCTTTCACAATTCTGTCTTCGTACAGATCAATGTACTCTGAGCTCACCATACTACCGAATTAGGTCAATGGTTTCCGCTCAGAACTACATTGATTCATGCACATACAACCAAATCCACCCCAAGATAATCATACAGCGTGTTTCTGTTCTCTCATTATCCCGCTCTCTTCCATCATCAGTTTACCGATGTAACCTACCACACATCGAAGAACGTGGCAATGAGAGAGCAGAAGTATGTTCTCTTTTGGTTGTCAAGTGCGAAAAATTAAAAATCCAATTTCATCCCTAATTGGGATCAGTCTTTACTCACCTATCAGTGTGGATGGTTACATCGCCACGAAAAGTTTGTTCCACCACCGCCGTGTCCGCACGCGAGTGCGTTCGTGTGTTTCAATTATATTTTTGTTAATCTGTAAACGCTTCTAGTAAGAAATTTTTATTCATTAAATTATGACAGTCCGCAGGTAAATTCGTTCTCATGCGAATAAATGTTAAGAAGAGTGTAATTTTTCGCGAATAATACTAAATTCAATAAAACAAATATATTTAACAGTGTATTAATTCGTTTGGTGGCAAGATAAAGTCGTCTAACTTGAAATCAGTGAGCGGACAACACGCATTTGTCAGTGGTGCACTCGTCAAGTACAGAGCATTTGCAAAAAATCAAATTGGTACATACACACATGTGTGTAGCTATGTGTAGACATTTTCCTTTAACAAAGCCTATTTGGCTTTGAATATTATCTTTAAATAACTAATGGAACAAATCGTCAAGCAACATTGATGGGGCAGAAGTGAACCACGCGCCCGTGTCTGGCGCAAATACTTCTCTCTACCCCCACAGTTCTTCATGTAGTATAGAGAACCCCTACAGACCCACAACATGGTACGTCATATAAAAACATGGGTGAAAAGAAAACATGGCAAGCTCAATTACCACTTGAGTCAGCTAATATCAGGACTTGGATGCTTTCGGCAACACTTGCACAAGTATAAGCATGTGAATCACCGATACTGTTTATATTGCGAAGGCAAAATAGAAAATGCGGAACACGTACTCACAGAGTGTGTGAGACTCTCGGCCGCACAAACGATTTTGCAGAGGCATATAAGACGGACAATTACTTCGGGAGGAGTAATAGAATACATGCTGAGTTCAAAACAGGCGTGGTCCGTAGCAAATGATATTCTATGTGACATGTTGCAGCAGTTACGACGTGACGAGCGGAGTAACAGGTAAGCCCCGTCCCGCCATGCGCTGGAATATCTTAGAGAAAATACCGTGGGGATCAATGGGAATATGTGCCTGGTGGGAGTGGTTTTAGTCGGTAAAACCCCGACATGCCTCTGGATCGGTCCAGAGGTATCTTTTGAAGATTTCCACCTTCCGCACCAGGAAAAAAAACACCGGTTCATTTATTCTTACGAGATTTCCAGGATGTTAGATCAATCATCATTGGGGTTGTCTTTTATAATGCACGTAATCGACTATGAATATATTATGCTTACGTGAAACTGACTTTCTGTGCTTCCGAGATCTAATAATTGCTATAATGAATCTTGTTACAGGGCTCCCGATGCATGTTGAAAAGCTGATATTAACTGATTCATTTCATTTTTCATTTTACCTACATTTTTAATTTGTTCTTTTTCTTATATTTATCTTACTTGCTAGACAAAAAATGCTTAAATTCTAGTTTATTTAAATGATATTCTAACATTCTGGTCCCCTACAGATACTCCCAGCTAAACTTGGGGTTTATTTATGATATTAACTAGTACTAGAGCTCAGATCCAAATACGCGGCCCGAAGGACCAATATCGAAAGCATGGTGTTATAAAAGAGAAATCCCTGATCACGGCATATATCAAATACCTTTATATATGCCGTTTGTGCATGCTACACAAGTGAATGACCGAATCACACAATTGTAGTGCTCTAAAAAGCCCTACCACCTTTTTCCCCCATTCCTACATCCAAATCCTAGCTATTTTACTCTAAAACCCAAAATCCAGTCAAAACCCGAAAAAACCCAAAACATGATCCAAAATTCGCAATAAACGAATCAAACATTCGTTTATCGCATAACATTTGCCCCCACAGCATAATTAAATCCAAAATCTTGAATTAAAAGCAAATTCGCAATAAACGAATCTAATATTCGTTTATTGTTCTACATTCGCTCCACGGCATCATCATATCCAAAATTCAGAGATCGTTATCTCTATCTGAAAAATTCCATTAAACTAAACAAATACAAAACCAAAACCAGATACGTATCCACATCTGCGCAATAGTTTCGTAAGGATTTAAGAAATTGAATTCTTATCTTAAATAAACACTGAGGATCTTGTGGAGAAATCTTCGTCTTGGTGCCGGCGTTGGCACAGGTTGTACGAAGATTCTCCATCATAACATAAGTTCACTGGACACAAAACACTGAGCAACGCAGCAAACTGTTCACTAGAAAAACCATAGTACACTGAAACAAACATTCCATCCACAAGAAGTAAAATTCCGCCACAAGACAGTTAAATGAAACGCTTGAGTTAGTTTATTATTTATTGAATTTGGTGATTACAGAAGACCGATTCTAAGTACACTCAATTACAGGCAACTGGTGAAGAATTACACTAATCGATTATAATTAAAATTACCGTATTCGACTCAACACTAGCCACGACTCGGGAATTTAACTTGACGGAGAGACTATATTCGCATCACCGTCCGCATCGGTGAGCGGGAGATCGCGTGACCATGGCGGCTAGTGGATGGAAATCGACTCAACGATATTTTATCGTTTGGGGTGAGTTTTTGGTGGTGTGGTGAAAAGGAAATGAAATTTCCTTTGACCAGTGACCAATGGAAAGCGATCTCAGGTACGCGATGGCGTATGTGTGTGTTCGTATACAACACCGTGTTCATCGATGCGTTTTGCCTGAAACGAGGAAAAAAAGAACAATGGTGAAACAACCTACAGCATCTTTCGGTAATGAGGGTCGGCTGTCTAAATACGAGGGTTGCCTTTTATATTTCGGGATTAGAGAACAAAAACAAATATTGATCATCGAAAATCACTTTATTGTTTTTCAAAATATTCCCCATGAAGATCTATACACTTTTGCATGCGTTTGAACCAATTGTCGAAGCACTTTTGCCACTCTGATTGAGGTATCTCCAACACATGCATTCTGAATGCAGCAACCGCTTCTTCAGGTGTCGAAAAACGTTGAACTCTCAGTTTGTTTTTTACGTACGAAATAAAAAGAAGTCATTCGGTGCCAAGTAAGAACTATACGGCGGATGACTCATCAAATCGATGTTTTGGGTGCTCAAAAATGCAGTTGTCGCAGCCGATGTGTGAGAGCTCGCATTGTCGTGGTGAAGAGTGATCCGTCTTCGGCGGTTAGTTTTCCTGATTTCTTGAAAGACAACTGGCAAACAAATGGTTGTGTACCACTCAGAATTGACTGTTCTGCGTTGTTCTAGTGGTACGGTTGCGACATGTCCAGTTTTTCCGAAAAAACAGGCCACCATTTGCTTGGAAGTGCTTCGTGCGCGAACAACTTTTGTTGGATTTGGCTCATCTTGAAACACCCAGACAGTCGACTGCTGTTTACTTTCGGGCTCATACGCGTAAATCCACGATTCATCACCTGTCACGATGTCATAGACGTGTTTCGAAGCACCGCGACCGTATTTTTTGAGCATTTCTTTCGACCAATTGACACGAGCCTTTTTTTGGGCGATTGACAAATTGTGTGGGATCCAACGCGAACAAATTTTTTTTGACAGTCAAATGTTTAAGCAATATTGAATGTATGCTGGTCCCACTAACGCCTAAGGTTGTCTCAATCTCACGATAGGTCACATGACGATCTTCCAATATCAGTTCGCGCACAGCATCAATGGTTTTCGGAACAACAACTGATTTTGGACGACCTTCACGAAATTCATCTTGGAGTGAACTACGACCACGATTACCATACCATCGATAAACACCGGTCCTTGATGGAGCTTCATCGCCAAAAATTGAATTAAGTTCATCCATGCACTGTTGCTGAGTTAATCCACGCCGAAGGTTGTAAAAAATAATCGCACGAAAATGTTGACGATTTAATTCCATTTGTGGGCCGAGATGAATCTTTTAAGTTACTGTAAACAACACAAATAGCGCTCGTATGTCAAAACGTTCTGAGTGCGTATAACCTCAAAAATGTCCAACTTTACGACAGAGCTGTCAATTGCCGGATTGCAACACTAGGGTTGCCAAATCCCGAAACATAAGAGGCAACCCTCGTAGCAGCCACTCATTAGATCCTCAAAGGATCGTATACATGATTACCTGCGAAAAAATTCGTTTTATAACTCTAGGGTAGGATGCGAGTATTCGCTTTTGTCCGATGGTCAAAGAGCTGCCGCGGCCGTGGAAATGCCAGGCACATGTGGTATGCACATGTACGGCGGAATTGCATTGGTGGAACATGGGTGCCTAATGGCCGGGAATTTATGGTGCATATGCACGTTACAGAATTGTTTTTAGGGATTTCAGGGTCGATTGCGCTAATTGAATGCGGCCGCTGGTATATTATTGCTGGGCGAAAAAGGTCGCCAGCCAATGTGTACATTAAGAGAATTTATCATACACACGGCGAAGCTGAAGAATAGACAGCGCAATGTTTATGGCCCGTGCTGAAGGTTATGTTGTATGTAATTCAAATCCTTTTGTTTACAGGAATTCGTCTAGGGAGATTTGCTTGGCAAACAATGGTGACAGAATAGTTTTCCTGCGAATTCTAGTGATGCATTGGATTATGAATGCTCTTGTAGATGCAATTCTGTTTAGGAATTTTATGTAATGCTTTTATGCATTAATGTCCTTGGAAAAGGAAATATTTTCAGGTGCCAATGCGATTGCATTGGCGGGAGACAATGGGAATTGAGTTGCGGATATGGGGGGTATTTCAGGTAAGTCGGCCGTGGGTTTTGGTGGAACCCCCACAATCTCACTCAGAATACAAAAATCGAGGTTTTTGTATGAAATTGTGTATTTTCAAGATACAAATTCTCGATTTGTTTCTCTTTATAAGGGTGATGAGATTCGTATTCGAGGATCAGTCTCGATTGGCGTCCGAAGTAGTAGGACGCCAATAAACTAAATAAAATTATAAAATAAATGTAATTAAATAAATAAATTGAGTTTTAAATACTGGAAATACAGGTGATTGATTTTTTATTGCGCTTGGCCGATTCCCAGGCCCATATTTAACAACCGGTAGCTGCTCTTCCCTTAAGGTTTGAGGAAGCACGGCGGCAACCGCAACGGATCCCCTCAGGAGCTCCCTGAGAGAAGGATCACTACACAATAATAAGAAGATCCAAGTGATGGAATTTACCGAACTTTTAATTGGTTCCGGCCTGGGTTCCTTCAGAGCCACCCACTTATACTTCAAGTGATATAACTGTTCTTATTCGTACATCAACAATGAATGGTAATATCTCTGCAGCATAACATCAATATATTCCTCCTACATACCCCTCTTATCTCAAATTCGTTCCACGTGGACCCAATCGAACTAACTGCAATCTTAATAAACTAGGGTTTCGAATTTTGCATTAATGCAGCGCCTATTTGTTTATTCCAAGATCTCACTGAAAAAATTGAATCTTCAAGTATCCCCCTTTAGGCTAAGAATTGTAAAAAAGTACATGTAAAACTATAGAGTAAGACTAGAAGAAAGAATAGAAACAAGACTAGAAGTAAGATTAGCATTAAAATCCTTGTAATTTGTTTAGTCTTGGACTAAGCTAAATAAATCCATAAAGATTACTTCGTCGGCCTTTTTATCACAGTAAAAGTGTTTATTTAACATCCACAATGTCTCCTTGCCGAAGTAAAATCCTTCGAAAGATTCTATGTATTGGTGAATTTACTTAGTTTGTTGTCTATGTAGATTTTGAAAAATGACTTGCCTCCGCCTGGTAACAACACACACTATAAATACTGTAAGAACTTTCCTTTCGGGATCACGGTTTTTATTATATTCAGCGTTGATTAATATCCACACAAATTCCGTGCAAATTAATTAAGACCGAAGGACTGCTACGCGTTAGGTTATATCTAACCACTTGGAAATGTCACCCAAGCTAAATAAAATAAATAAATCACGGAGAGCTGACAAAATAATAACAAGAATAAACATACCCTAAATGAGCTATGAAATTCAACAAGATTGTGTTGAGAACAAGGAAAAGTATTACGACCAGGATGTCAATATTCTTTAACAATGTAGATGGTGTTTAAAAAAGTAGACACGCAATGGCAATTGTATTTGTCCTCTGATGTAATCATTGAGATTATTCACCACTTTGGTACATATTGTCCGTCAAAGAGATAAACGAAAACTCGTAAAATGATCTGAATACCAGTTGTGGGAATATATCATAAATCCAGCTCGCTAGGAGAAACACGGGTTTTATGGTAGTGTCTATTAATTACATTGATATTAATAACAATAAGGTCTCTGCCCAAAGTCCAATGACTTTTTCTTGTCCAAGTATCCGTTACTATGGTAATAATTTGTAATATCTCATGTTTGAGATGATGGGGCAAGTTTTGTGGTAGAGTGTGACACCAAAAGATTATAGGAACCTGTGCTTCCGTTCATAAACATCTTGTAGACACATCGAAGGTCTTTACTAATGGAATACCATGCGATTTTATGTCATCAAACGATAAATATTTGGGGACATAAACAACGATATTTATATTGTCAATGGATAATTATTTGCAGACATAGGCGATATTAAATATCATCAAATATTCATCACCTCGCTTACCGTATACGTTTGTCAAGCTGTATTTATATGTAATCACCCCAAATCTGCACAGAATCAGGGAAGATTAACCTCTCCTTAAAGAGCTATAATTACAAAACATACAACAGAAATTATGAGGCGATCCGATCCGAGTTTTCGAGGGTAATTTTCTAAATTAAACAATTATAGAATGTCATCGTCGGTAAGGGATCCAAATGTTAGCTCACTGCAATACATTTTCTCGTTTTACATTTAAACCTGCATTAACCTTGTAACCAGTTACGTGTTCACTTTTATGCTTCAACGCTTCTGTTGTAATTCAATATAAATCAAATGTTTTGCTTGTCAATGTGCTTTACAAGTATATATAATAATTAATATATATATCAATTTCCAATCGTACAGTTTATAAATAAAATTTTATTGTCTTTACTATGATGTGCAGCTTTTGGGTAGTTCTATCACCCCGACAAAGGAATGTGACAATCATATGATTCCAAAAATATAATTAATCGGATAAATCATGTTGCGAACGACGGTAAACACACCCCAACTTTAAGACATCTGATGGGTGTAAACCTGGAACGTGATCTTGTTGCATCTGAACTAAAAATATTTCAGACAGCATAACAACCGGTTAAACTCCAAAAGAAGGTTTTTAACGTCGAAAAATCGGAATCGCACCTTCATGTCCAGTAACATTGTTGTAAATGGCCTATTAGAAAAAGAGCAACTCACGTGCATTCATATCATTATTCGATTTGTTCTGAGTGGAGTCGTTCAACATTGAAAGGTTTCATCAGACTCTTCCACTAGAATATGTGATATTGGTGACCATAACCTTCTACGGAATGCTTTCTTATTTGAGGGCGGTTTCTTGTTTTTTGTTTATAGTGACTTAAACATTGTGTCTCAGAAAAAAGACGGAATTAACTCATGAATATTTTCGAGCAAGATCGAAGTGCATTGATCAACTTTTGGCGTACTTCTACTGGAAAACTAGTGGTATAATGAACTTGATCGTGGATATCGTTCGGTCACTCCCAAAAAAGGAAACATTGATTTTATGCAAAAACTAATAATACGAGTACGCCGTATGACTGACTCTGAAATTAAGGCAACCTTAGATATTAGTTCCACAAGAATATGTAAAATATGCCATGTTCACATATGTATGTAACCGTTACAATAATTTATTTTCCATTGAGTCCAACATAATGTGTCAAAACCTCGAACTGGTGCTCATATATATATATATATATATACTACATAGGCTGAAAACTGCCGGGATTGTTCATGAAAACAAGCTTTTTTGGGCAAAGTTATATTTATTCCTTAACATAGTTGCTATCGGGGCCAACACACTTGGTATAGCAATTTTCCGATATTTCGATGCCCTTCCTGTAGTACAAAACGTCCAACCCTTCGAAATACACCTCGGTTTCTGCGATGACCTGTGGCGGTTCCGGCAAACCCCACGGTTCGCTTTCCTAAAAAAGCCCCCATAACTTTCATCCAATCTCCTAATTTCTTTAATGCAATCGCATTAGCACCTTAAATGCGTCACGCATTAAAGAGAGCAAATCCTTAATCCAAAAAGTCCCTGGAAAAGAAAACTTACCTTACATGCATCCCGTCGCACACAATTCTCCGTAAGATTTCTTTCTTAACTTATCAGGCAGAACCCCCATTATTACAACCCAACTCCCATTGTTTCCCGCCAACGCATTTGCATGGGCACCTGAAAACATTTCCTTCCCAAGGATAGTTAATATTTTCAATCCATTACCTGGAAATGCCTGCAAAGAATTTTTCCTACATGGGCATTCATACATTAACAATGGATTTCTGCGTTAGCGACCCAAAAACCGAATTTGCAATTAGTGTAGATATTCACACTGTGGTTCGATCCTGGCGTCGCCATAGGAGCCATGCATAATTGACACAGATGGTATACACAACGGTCATTGTGTACCCATCTAAATTACTTTCCGAAGACTTGTAACTATTAATTCAGCTGCAAGCACTTCTCGCGGAAATATTTCTTTGATTGAATCTTCAAACAATCACCGACATCGCGCTTTGCCGTCGGATTGGATTCAATACCATAAACATATGCAAACAAAAGAATCCGATTCTCCCAGTCGGCAGAGAGACGATATACGGTCTCTATTGTATAAATTATCGCAATCCCTTTTAGCATCTAATGAGTGGCTGCTATTTAGACAACTGACCCTCATTACCGAACGACGCCTTATGTCGTTTCCCGGTTGTTCTTTTTTTTCTCGTTGTAGGTTCCGTTTATCCTTGGCCAAACGCATCGATAAACACGGTGATGTGTACGAACACACACATAACCACCGCGTCCCAGAGATCGCCTTCCAATTTCATTTCCTTTTCACCACACCACCAAACTCACCCCAAACGTGGGTTGAATCTTTAAGTCGTATTCCAGCCACCGATTCGGTCGGTGCGTCTTCCACTCTCCGGCGCACACGGAGACGCGTAAATACCAAAGCGAGTCGAGTAAGCGCGCGATTAATTAAAAGTGATGCCTGCTAGTGCCTCCAGTATAATGCGGTTATCGATTAAAAGTTTAATGTCAGACAAGTAGTGTGCATCGTCTTATATTGTCTTTTTGTGCATCAGTTTCCTTGTCAATCTAATTAGCATCTGTGTCCAGTAAAGTAATTGAGTGTAGTAAGATTAATTGTGAATAAAAGGAACATTTTGTAGTCAACCATTAAACAGTGCGTTTCATTCACTTTCGCTTCGGTGCCATTCGTGTGCTTTAGTTTCTGTCTGGTGGGCAGTGTTTTTCCTTACTCCCGGTTGTGGACAAACGTGACGGGGTTTCGTGCCTTTGCTTCGGTGGAATTGTTTAGTGCTCGTCGGTGGAACAATTTATGACGGAGGAGGAAGTGAACGGAGTGTCCCTGTTAGGCACAATCCCCCCCCCCCCCCCGGCCCCTTTCTCATTTGATCTGAATCTCTTTACCTGAAGCCACCGCTTGAGTTTTGGGGACAAAGAATAGTCGTTGCGTGCCCAGTCCGGAGAATACGGTGGGTGAGCAATCAATTCATATTTTATTGATCCAATTTCTCCATCGCTTTCAAGGAAGTGTGTGGCGGTACGTTATCGTGGTAAAACATAACTTTTTTCTTTTTCAAATAGCGTCGTTTTCTCTTCATTTCTTCGTTCAGTTTGTCCAATAACGCTGCATATTACTCTCCTGTCTCTGTTCTTCGGGCGGATGGGAGCGAACATACAGGACAAAGTCTCTGATTGCTTTCAACCCGGCGAAGGCCAGAACAATCCTTGTCCCTGTTCAATCCAAGTTGATCTGCTGTCTTCACGTGAAACCCTTGGATAGCTATTTTGGCACCCGCCAAGTAGTGAACCAATTCATGCAGCGACATCCTGAGAAAGGTTGGCGCAAGGCGAATAACCTTGCACGGAAAAATAAATTATTATGGAAAATTTAACAAGCCTCGGATAGAGACCGGATACACGACGACGACCACGGAAACGAAAATGGTTAAACGATTTAAGAAATCTCTCATGGAACGTCCGCTCAGTACACAGAGCTCGAGCTGCGCAGCACCTAGCCGATGCCCTGTCCGAATATAAGGCTGACATAATAGCATTAAAAGAAATAAGATGGATGGGGAGTGGTGTTATTCAAAGAAACGAGTATGACATTTATTACAGCTGTCATGCAAAGCACCATATGCTCGAGGTAGGCTTTCTAGTCAGCCAAAACCTGAAACCTGTCATTATCGGCTTTAATGCAATAAACGAAAGGCTATGCACTCTTCGCGTGCGAGGCAAGTTTAAGAACATAAGCCTCATAAGCTTTCACGCACCTCTCTGACGACGAAAAGGAAGAATTCTACGAGAACGTCGAACGGGCCCTCAATGCCTGTCCAAGATACGATGTGAAAATCATTCTTGTTGACTTGAATGCGAAAATATGTCGGGAGCCGGTTTTCAGGCACTTCACAGGTTCCCATGGTTTGCATGAGAACACTACTGACAATAGACTACGAATCATCGGACTGGCAGCATCAAACAATTTGGTCGTTGCAAGTACCAGATTTCCTCGTAAAGACACCCACAAAGCCAGCTGGGTATCACCTGATGGAGCCACTCGCAACCAAATTGACCACGTATTGATAGATCGCCGCCACTCCTCGAGTCTGATAACGGTACGAACGTACCGAGGTGCCAATGTTGACTCGGATCACTATCTTGTTGATATAGTTTTCCAAGCGCAGATTGCGTTACGGAGACGTATTGCATCCGCGGATCAGGTTCGAATCAACACGGCTGCCTTACGCAATGAGAATACCAGTAACATATTTGGTCATGCGCCAAGACTCGCCCTCGAAGAGTTCGACGGAGGGAGAGTAAATCCTGGGGCCAGAATGCCGGGCGTAGAAGAGAAATGGACACGCTTCTTCACGTATTCTTAAGACTGTCGATAGTACTGCCAACTCCATCTTAGGCAATAGTCGTATAGATCAGAGCGACTTGGTTTGTTGATGAGTGCAAACTAACTACTCAACGTAAGAATGCTGAATGCCGGGCAATGCAGCAGTCTCATAGGATGCGGGTGCGCGAGGAGAAATACAAATAGCTCACGAGATATGAAGAAGGACTTCACAGACAAAAGAAAAGTGCCTGACAAAAAAACCTTGTCTGTGAAATAGAGAAAGGTAGAGAGCGAGGTCCACACCAGGCGCGAAAGTTCTACCAAACAATCCGCAGTATGACGCGGTACACACCACGCTGCACTTACTGCAAAGATAAAGAGGGTAATCTGATCACCGATCCTAAAGGCATTCTGGAGCGATGGGAAGTGCACTTCAATGAATTGCTAAATGATTAGCTCACAGAAGAATTGGAGACTCCACCAATGCAAGATCAAGACCAAATGCTGCCGCCACCAAGCATTGAGGAAACATTAAAAGCCATAACACAGCTCAAATCAAATAAAGCCCACGGGGCTTATGGCATACCAGCTGAGCTGATCAAACAAGGAGGGACAGCGTAACATCACGCAATTCATGAGATCGTGGTGTACATATGGGAGCAAGAGGAGATGCCGAAAGATGGGCGTCGTGGTATAATTTGCCCCATACATAAGAAGGGAGATATCACACCATGGGGCAACTATAGGGGTATAACATTGCTCAGCACCGCCTATAAGATAATCTCCACTATCCTACAAGATCGGATAGCGCCATACGCTAAAGTCATCATTGGTCAATATCAGTGTGGCTTCATCCCAGGCAAATCAGCGATTGATCAAATATTCGCCCTTAGGCAGGCGATGGAAAAATACCTGGAATTTAAGATTCCATTATATCATCTACTTATATACTTTAAGGCCCCCTATGACAGCATAGACAGGGTAGAACTATATAATGCCATGAGAGAGTTCGGCATTCCAAACAAATTGATACGACTTTGTAGGTTGACCATGACCAACGTAACCAACGTTCTACCCATTTCGCCTATCTTTCAGTTAATTTAAGAAAAGCATGCCAGAAAAACGGCTTGTCTTTCGGGGCAAACCATTCGTCGACCCATTTTCCAACTTCCTCGAAATCGCTGAAGTGCTGCTCTGCGAGTGCGTGCCCCATTGGTGCAAAGAGGTGATAGTCAGATGGCGCGAAGTCTGGGGAGTACGGCGGATGCAGGAGGATGTCCCATCCAAGCGATTTGAAGGTATCTTTCACTAGTTTTGCTGTGTGCTGCGTAGTTTACGCTAGCGCCATCTCTTGGTTAAACCGGTTAAACTTATGCATACACCTGGTATTGATCTTCCCCATTACTCATAAACGTCTGTTGATTGTTTCTTGTGACACATGTAATGATTCTGCTAATTGAGTTTGAGTTGGGGTCATCATCCAATAACTCCTGCAATCGCTCGTCTTCACATGTTTGTGGACTACCAGAGCGCTCACTGACTTTCACATTGAAATCACCACTTTTAAATTGTCGAAACCATGTCTCACATGTTCTAATTTTTGGAGCATGTTCACCATATGTTTCTACCAGCAAACGATGACTTTCAACAGCCTTTTTCTTTTGATTAAATAAGAAAAGTAATGCGTGCCGCAAATGTTCTTTTCCAGACACAAAAATCGACCTGATCACTGAACGATAAAACAAAGACGCTAGTTTTTGCCGGACTCAACTTGTGTGTGTTTGTAATTAAATCTGTTGCGGTCCTCGCGTCCATGTCCTGGCCCAACACCCACTAATTTCCCCCTCTCTACCAGTAAATGAAATAAATATCATCAATTAGCTAATTTGCATAAAGTGCTTTATGCAAATTATACTTGACAGACAAAATAATAAAAAACGGCGTTGGCGCCGAATAAAATATTAAAAACGTGATTTAGAAAAATTAAATAGAAAAACAGATTTTCTTTTTGTTGGCAGAAAGTCTGTTTTTTTATTTAAAAGCAAATATTTTTATTTAGAAGCAAAAAAAAACATAATAAAATAATGTACAAATTTAGTGTACGTGTGGGGGCTCTTTTAGGCATTCCCAAAGAAGCCCCCATTCCCTTTTAATTAACCGTCTCCCACTTACCAGGCAAGTCATTATACTTACCTGCAAATGAGCATCGTAAGCTAGTCTGCATCACCTTCCACCTGAAAACATAAGCCCACGGCAAGAATACCATCTTACCGTGGCATCAAACTTTCACCCCAGGGCATGCTTGCATCCAACGCATTAGGTTTCCGAAATCTAATTCGGTTACCTCTTCATGTAACCGACATTAATTCCCAAACATATCAATGCGCATTGTTGAGAAGCACTTTCTCACATACGTGCATGACATGTCCATCCTAGCCTTATCTGCTGGACCATCGGTCGATCGTCCAAACAAGAATCCATTGGTCCAGAAGACACGTCGACCAACGTACTTTTTGACACAACTGCAGCCGATAATTTCCCTACCATTCGGTAATTAAATATTGCCCCCATATCCTTAGGTTCGCAATAGCTGCAACCAATTTCCCATTATCGGCTACCAACCGATCGTAGAACTAAATATGAACATGATTGCTACTTAAGCAATCATACCCTGGTCACGTCACAAGTATCGTTTCCTAAGTAAATAATCATATTAATGGCATTGCCCTACGATGCTTGCCAAAACTAAACGTTTAGCCATCCAGCCTGGTCCCCGGGCATCGTCAGCGAGGTTTCTGTTGACTTAGTGTCAACAAAATATCCTACATCATGGACCAGAACAATACGGCTAAACCAAACAAAATGCATCTAATGTACGACTGTTCTGTAGTAGGTTCGTTTCAGGGAGCGTGTCTCCTTGTCCTGAAAAGGATGAGGGATCTCTTTAGACCGCTCCTGAAAAACGCACTACAAAGGGGTCGTCGCAGTACTTCCTCAGATCCTGAGGGAAGAGCAACGTCCTTCGTTTGGTCCTGCCGTTTTTTTAGCTCGACCTCAGTCCTCGTCTCCGCAGGTTTCCGTGGGGGCAGGTGATACACCGAATCTAAAAGAGTGTCTTTTGTGGTGGTACCACAGCTTTACTCACCAGTTGTTAGATAAATGAAAGGCTCGCTTTTTTACTTTGGTATATACAAGTGTTTATTTCTTTTATAAATAGTTTTCCTGCGCACTTCCTTCAGGGACACTGCCCGATATTCTACTTCGCCTTCGCACCTGGGGTAGAATATCGAGCAGTGAATAATATTATACTGCCGCTTCGAGATCACTGTACTGTTCCTTTATAAAGGAAAACAAATCGAGATTTGTATCTCAAAAATGCATAGTTTCTTAAAAGAATCTCGATTCTTGTATCCTAAGTGAGATGCTCAGTGTTTACTTAAGATAAGAATTCAGTTTCTTGAATTCTTATGAAACTATTGTGCAGATGTGGATATCTCAAGGGATTCGGTTTTCTGTTTGTTTAATTTGATGGAATTTTTCCAGATAGAGATAACGATCTCTGGATTTTGAATTTTGCTGATACCATGGGACAAATGTGAAACGATAAACGAATATTTGATTCGTTTATTGTTAATTTTGATTTTAATTTGGATTATGGATTAAATTATGCCGTGGAGTCAAATGTTAAGCGATAAACGGATGTTTGGTTCGTTTATTGCGAATTTTGGATCATGTTTGGGTTTTTTTTTGGGTTTTGATTGGATTTTAGGTTTTGGAGTATTATTGCTGGGATTTGGATGTAGGAATGGAGGAAAAGGTGGTAGGGCTTTTTAGAGCAGTACACGACCCGCGAAATAGGGCTTCTGTTTACTTAGGACGCAGAAACCTATTTCGTGCTCAGGCGTGCATCATCGTTGATTTATGACAACAATGCCTGCAGCCCCTTATGCTCGTTCATTTGTTTGAACAGGTGCTGGACCGATCGTTGTCTGTATTGCAGGCGAAGGGGCATCGTTCTTGACCTATACGATCATATGGGAAATCCTCCCATTTAACTCCGTTTCGTTCGCCCATTGGCCGTCGCCAAGTAGATCCGATTCGCCCCTCCCACCTCGGTGTGATCCACCACCTTTGCATCTGATGCAATGTGGATTGCATCGGGGATTCAAAATCCATCCTCCGTGGAGTCCGCTTTCCGTCCGTAAATTCTCGGTTAGAGTGCGCCATATCGTATGTACTAACAAATCCTTTTTTTGCCATTTCTTGTTTCTGACGATTGCACGGCGAATCGAACGCGTTATAAATAAATGCTCAGTGTCGCGATTAGAATAATTCAACTGCACAAGTGCGTTGACTTTCTTGGAATATCAAGATGTGTATTTAATCGTAATTAACATTTGCGACTTTTAACAGAAAAGGAATTTGTGACAATAAAGAACAGTGCTCAACACCAACACAAAGCGTTGTATTATTTATTTCTTCTGGACGAAAAGCTGCTGCTAGCAATAGGACCACTGCGCACCCTACGAAGAAATTTCGGGCGCGTCGATAGTGGAGTATCGTCAACAAAGGACTTCAAGCCGTGTTTACTTCTACGATCTTCGCTGGAGCACTTAGTGTTCTTGTGTGTTTCAACAGTGGAGTTTTTATTGATCCCGTATCCTTGCCGATACCTAATAAAAACAGCCCAGAGACGTACTCCTATTGCAAGAACTACTGTAACAGTTGGGCATATAAGTATCAGAAGTGCAACCGCACCGGATTCCACTGCAATTCATTACACAAATCAGGATCAATTATTGTCAACATTATCAACATCATCATCACATATAATAAGACATAGCTCACGTGACAAAACGACTACAAAGGATTAATTCATCAGCCGACTATGAAGCGTACAACAACAGGGGGACCAAGACGCTTCAACCCCTGCATCCAGAACAGCGGACTGGTCGACCAAGAAGAGGTCCGACCATAAATACCAAGTAAGTCTCCTTGTTTACCACTACATTATTTAAATTGTTTAAATATTTATCACAACAATTTTTGGGGTAATTAGTGGGTGTTGGGCTAGGACATGGACGCGAGGTCCGTAACAAATCTCAGATGAACAAAATGACGTATGTGTCAAATTAATACTCTGCGTACTTTTTGCCGGTGTTATGGTAAACCGGAAAGAACATATGCATGCACCTAGTACATCAATATGCACCGACTGCGGTTTCGCATGCAAAGAAGAGTACCGCTTCTGTAGCTCTTGTCAGGCGCTTAGTAGTCAAGAAACGCATCCATCTCCACCTCAAGAACTACAACAACCTCAACAACCACCACTAGAGATATCAAATGCAGCAACCACAAAATCAACATGTAATGATTCTACATCCAATACAGCTCAACTCATAAACTATATAGTCAGACAAAGAGTTCATCATCCACATTCAATTCAACTAATAACAATCATCAAGAAGCGACTACCACCCATCACCCACAGGTTAACAACTATGGTGTTGCAAGGGCACCTTCATCACCTGTAGCTGCTTCACATAATTAAAAGTTTAGCAGGTCCTCTTCAACTACAGAACATAAAGCTGCCGTTTCGACTACCTCAATCACGGTAGTCCCGCAACAATTACAACCGATGCTACCTGTCCAATCGCCAAGACAACATCGACCATAATATACAATCTGTGCCCGACGGGGAGCATGTTGGTTCCCACAACGTTAATTAAAAAAAATATACAAAAAAAAAAAAATAACCTCAGAAGGCGTCGTCTCTCTCTTAAGGTTTTCGACTAATTGAGGTGATTAGTACATTGAATTAAGTTTTTCTACTAAGTGAAGTTTGACTAGGATATTACAACAATTGTTTACTGATTACAACAAGTCAGTACACATGATATTTCTATATTATTATTAACCTAGAGTATTTTGCCGACTCTGCTTGTAGATTCTAAATTCCCTTGAGATACATTTTATGATTGGTAATTGTTTCGCAATGCAAATGTAACATAATTGTATTTTGTCTTGTGGCGGTTCTTGCGAACGCCACTACTTACCTGTCCATATACCACCAGGTAACCCCTTTTCATAAGCGTCCTGTTTCAATAAAGCAAGTACTTACCTGCATTGGTTATACCAATAACCACCAAAAATATGTGGAGCACAATGTCTGCTGATACGAAAAATACATCAGCAACAACAGACATTGCCTACAAGGGCATAGTTGTGCGAATCGCACCATGTACTACAAATGCAAATCCGGTTGCGTATGCAGCAATCAACACTGCCCAAAAGTACCAATGAAATGCCCCTAAAATACAACTCGGTACAACATTACGTAGCCGACGTAAATCCTTAGCGTTGTCCAAGCACACAAGAGGAAAGAATTTTTCCCATACACGTGCATGGCGATTCATATAAGAGGACGCCAGCAACGCGCGCCCGATCAGCATGAATGTACCACACAGTGCTGGTCAGATAAACATATCCTATTATGGAAATGTGATGTACACGATCAGCAATAATGCTTTACACAGTCGCTGATCGTGTAAACATGTTAACCCTTTTCAGGAGGACTTGCCCCAGCTGCGAAGGTTGTTTATTTTTGTTTAATATCATGTCCATGGTTCGCATGCTGGGCGACACACGCGATGAGCAACCAAAGGGGGTCATCGTGTGTGTGCGTTTCAACCCTTCTTTGATGGCACACCAATTCGAAAAGGAATATTACCAAATATGGTCATCGAGGCGATGGATGGAATTTTGGTATTCTGTCGCTTCGGTGGCAATAATCAATCGCGTCTTGGATTCAGTGAGGGCAAGTAGTGTCTCACGTTAATTAAATAAAATCTCTCATGGGATGTCCCAAGAGATAAGCAGTCTGCTGGTGATATTAAAAGAGCATAGTAAATACCACGGGATAACATCCTTTAGCGCGGCTTGTTAATCGTCCGGAGCAAAGATACGACCGTGTACGCGGATACAGACACCTTGCGCTGTGAACTTTCTTGTTGTTAACCGTTCGAAGAAAAGTAACGACCGTGCACGCCGAAAGTATCTCATTCTGTCGCGAGTACAAATCAAGTAATTACCACTGTGCCACGTTTCCGAATTTTTTGTGGAGTGGATATTTTGAAATAAAGTTACAACGGTTTCCTCCCAAGTTCCACCCACATATCTGTGCCAACCAAAAGGAAGTTTAGCTAAATTTTACTGCAGTGTACCACATTGAAATATAAGTTTACGTGCGATTAGAAAAATACCATTTTGAACCTAAAATCAGTTTACATAAAATTAACTACACTTTGTACAACAAAAGCTTAACATTACTTAATGATTTAAATAACATAAGATAAATTTTAAGCTTACATAAGAATTAACCGTACTATGTACAACATCAAATAAATTTTACTTAAGGTTTCGAATACCGTGTACGATATAATACATTTTATGTAAGAATATAAAATACTATATTAACCTAGAATAAACTTTACGTAAGATTCTAAAACCCTATGTTAACCTAAAGTAAGTTTCATCGAAGAATTGAAATTACGTTGTGTACAAACACCAGTGATAACAAAAAAAAAAGAATAAAGACAATAGACGCAAGTAACCCGAAGTTTTTATCCTGAGCGACAAGACACGGAGAACGTAGTAGTCACGATACGACGAACGGTTAAGCAGTTGGGACGTCTTGGGGAACCGGTGTCGGGCAGACACAGTACCAAGACCGCAAAAACCCATAGTCTCATTAAGCTTAAGCTTACAATCCCTCGGTTGACAATATTTATTGACAGTATTTATTTATTTATTTTCCGCGACTGCGATTTGTGTATCTGTAGTTGTCATTAAGATCTTATCATCTCTGAAATATCATATCCATAGATGATTATTTTTTTTTTTAGTAAAACGTAGGTATGTTTTCTCCTGTGATACTCGAAATCATCTGTCAGACAAATACTTAAGAAGTTGACAATAGCTTATCGGTAGAAGCTCTCATTTTATGTATGAGTCCTTCGGGCCATACTTCTTCGAATGTATGGAATTCACCGACTCTCTATGTCATATGTAACATACGTCGAGGAATTTTGCATTTTTTTTTTACCTTCTCGAACTCAGTTATTACTCAATGAACTTGACCGATTGTAGATTGATTATTCGTGCAACTGAATTGGAAGTCAGAGGTATCAAATAGTTTGAGTCTCTATATTAATAGTTTCAGTTGGGAAATCGATGGAAGGAGGTCCATATGCTACTACCTGTTCTACATGCTTATCCGTTTTTTTTACCATAATTATATCCGGAATTCGGTACATTTCTTTGAAAAGACCAGGTGAACGTTCATTAGTACCTGGTGCCTTGTTAAGGTTGTAGTGTTATCAATTGCCTTAGCTGCCACTCGCAATACTGTGACCAGTTTGAAATTCACCTGGGGTTGAACACTCAGGCGTAGCATCAATATTTGCACTGATGTTGTGGCGGTTCCATTGAACGCCACTACTTACCTTACCATTAATTACTAAAAAACTTCCTCCTAGAGCACCTAAAAAACCTTCGGAAACAATTTAGTATGGCGGTTCCGTTGAACGCCATTACTTACCTTTCTATTATCTACTCAAAGATTTCTCCTAAGCACCTAAAATCATAGTTTTTCACTAATGCAAAAGCATTAGCACCAAACAGACATTTCCCCCAAGGGCATGGATGCATGAAACGCATCATGTTCCTGAAAAGAAATTCGGTTGCAGCAGCAAGCAACCGACATAAACTCGAACCATATCGATGATAATGTCTTCTAACGAATTCCGCCACACACATACAGGAGATATTCCCTTTTTCCCTTTTTACCTATGTGCACGTCGGTCGGTCGTCCGATCGACAACAACAGAATAGCTTGCGACTGGCTGCAAAAAGGAAATCGAAATCTCCGTAATATAAATATATCAGCGAGAGTTCGACCCCTTTGAGTCGCCAACGACATGAGCACGATCGCCATAGATGCTGTGCGCAGTTGCCGATCGTATAAATATCCAACGTCCGGTATACATGGGGATTTGCCGAGCTGCAGCCACTTCGTTAATGTTCTCCTGGGATGGATTTGTTCATCCACGGTTCGCATGCTAAGGAACACCCACACAGCATGAGCAACCGGAGTGATCATGGTGTGTGTGTTCACAACCTCGCTGGGACCAGTTGTCGGAGATCTCCTCCTATTGGTCGTTGAGCGAGGGATGTAATTTAATTCATTTGCTCTTGGAAACGGTATTCAGTCGAAGTCAAAGTTTTGCCAAGGCGGTATGCGGGAATCAAGCTCAAAAATATATTACCACGTTAAATTAAGTGATAATTTAATGTAGTAAGGACAAACTATATTTTATGTTTCTATCAAGCGTATAATACTAACTAAATTCAAAATTATATTACCACGTTAAATTAAGCGACAATTTAATTTAATAAGGACGAATTATAATTTATGTTTTACCCAGTATATACATATAAGGAGTAAATCAAAATTAAATTCGAGCTAGAATTAAGTGACAGTGGCAGTTGCCAGATAAGACCCAGCCTTAAGCTCTCAATATACTGTGTGGCGTTTGTACTTAGTTAAGTGTAAATAAAAAATACCAATGAACTAGAGTGTTTCATTTTTTTGCACCTACGGTCATTAACAAGCAAGTATGGAAGTAGTAGTGAACCTGTGCCCCAGTGGCACATTACTAGAAGAAGAGCCCCTTACACCCACCACACTTTCCAACAATGTCATGTAGTTTAAACAGTTTTGATAGATGTTGTGCAACTTTCTAATCAACTATCCCCGTGAATCCCTGACTGAATTTCCGAGTTAGCTTCCAAAGGGAATTGTCTGTCTCCATATCCAATCCACTCAATATTCATCGAAGCAATTCTGTTTGCATTCTTTGCTAGTTGAACTTCCTTTTATCTTTAGGGTATCTAAGTCTGTGCCGCGTATGTTTTTCTTAAATGTAAAAGAAAACGCACACAAAAAACGTGTAAAGGCAAAAAGGTAATCAATAGCGTATTCAGGTAAACGGAAGCACATTTTACCTTATCGAACAATTAATGTTCTACCTTATCTACAACCTAAATGGTGATTAAACGAAAAGGTTGGTATTCCTATAAATCTTTTCAAATCAATACCAAAACCAAATATAATTGTGAATGGGGAAATACATTGTAAATTGCAATGAATGTTGACATTGAATATACTCACGTTCGGACTGTTTCAACCGTAAACAATATTGAATGGAACTGCTGATGGATGAAAATAAATGATGCTATTTTTACCAACTCAAATCGTACACGGCGTGTACAATGTATTTCCTGGCATTTATCTTAGCAGTAACCCTTAACAATAAAAACATTTAATCACTCGTGATCAATAGCCAGTAGAAATATCAAAGTTTAATTAGGCAAGGTAACACGATGACCAAATTATTTATTGCATATTACCGGACACGAAGGTGACGAGATTGTCGAAAGTGATTCCCAATCGTGAAAGGTATTGAAAATGTTTAACGAGCTGGCCGGGGCAACCTGACCTGTGCTCCTGTCGATTGTAGCAGCAGGAAATGAATAGGTAAACATTAAAGCGCACAATTGAACAAATAAATCATCAGAATGCAGGCGTGACATTGAAGCAACCGATTGCCCTTCTCGAACATATTGCTACAAAATCAGAATCTGGAACGGAACTCGCAAGGTTAAATTTGGAATTGTGAAACCGTGTTTATTTTTAGCGCCAATTGGTTCTAGAAAAATGCACGATGCTGACGAATTTAGGACAGGAATCCAAAAATTCATCAAAAATCGTGTTAACACCATTGGCACTTAACACATCCAGTTTATAATGCAATCAATTCCACACAATGTGCGATGAAACGATAATAAACTACGCGTGCTATCAACCGCCAATGAACTCGTACTTGAAAGTGTTTTTGGAATTTTGTTTGGTTTTGTCCTTTCTTTTTTTTTTTAATATTTGCATAAAAAGTTTACTAACAATCAAATCGTATTCCAGTTTTCAAACACAATTAAAGAACTGCCGCGTAATCCGAAAGTCTAGTTTGCAAATTTATGAGTAGTAATAGTAGGAGTAGTAGTACTAGGAGGGATGGGAGCGAACATACAGGGCAAAGTCTCTGATTGCTTTCAACCCGGCGAAATCCAGGACGATCCTTGTCCATGTTCAATCTAAGTTGAAATACTGTCTTCACGTGAAACCCCTGGATAGCTACTTTGGCACCGGCCAAGTAGTGAACCAATGCATGCAGCTACATCCTGAGGAAGGTTGGCGCAGGGCTAATAAGTTTGCCCGTAAAAATAAATTATTATGGGAAATTTAACAAACCTCGGATATGGACCGGATACACGATGACGACCATGGAAACGAGAATGGCTAAACGATTTAAGAATTTTCTCATGGAACGTCCACTCACTATACTGATCTCGAGGCGCACAGCAGCTAGCCGATGCCCTGTCCGAATATATGGCTGACATAACAGCATTACAAGAAATAATATGGACGGGGAGTGGTGTTATTCAAAGAAACGAGTATGACATTTATTACAGCTGTCATGGAAAACACCATGTGCTCGGAATAGGCTTTCTAGTCAGCCAAAACCTGAAGCCTGCCACCATCGGCTTTAATGCAATAAACGAAAGGCTATGCACTCTTCGCGTGCAAGGCAAGTTTAAGAACATAAGCCTCATAAACGTTCACGGACCTACAGAGGAGTCCCCTGACGACGAAAAAGAAGAATTCTACGAGAACGTCGAACGGGCCCTCAATGCCTGTCCAAGATACGATGTGAAAATCGTTCTTGGTGATATGAATGCGAAAATATGTCGGAAACCGGTTTTCAGGCACTACACAGGTTCCCATAGTGTGCATGAGAACACTAATGACAATGGACTACGAGTCATCGGACTGGCAGCATCGAAAAACTTGGTCGTTGCGAGTACCAGGTTTCCGCGTAAAGATATCCACAAAGCCAGCTGGGTATCACCTGATGGAGCCACTCGCAACCAAATTGACCAAGTGTTGATAGATCGCCGCCACTCCTCGAGGCTGATGACGGTACGAACGTACCGAGGTGCTGTGGCGGTTCCGCCAGATCCCACGGCTCGCCTTCCTGAAAAAACCCCCATAACCACAACCCGGGTCTGCACCAGCTTTCGCTAATGCAATTCGCATAAGCATCTTAAATGCTTCACGCATCAAACAGACCCAATTATTATAACCCTAAGATCCCTATAAAGAAAACTTACCTTTTCATTGCATCCCTTTGCATACAATTTTCTGTAAGAATTCTTCTTGACCTTTTTAGGAATTCCATAACTCCCATTGTTTCCCGCCAATGCATTTGCATTTGCCCCAGAAAACGTTTCCTTTTCCAAGGACATGTAATGCTTTCAAGCATTATCTGAAATTCCTAAAATGTATCCTTAATGTGCATATGCACCATAAATAGCAAACATTCGATACCCTTTGCCTGAGTTAAAATACTATGTCGTCAGCTTGTTTTTACAGCTGCAACACTAGCGATTCAATAGACAAACAATGATGCATTTCTTTCGTCGCCACCACTAATTGCTTGGCATACCTAAATGCAAGCAAGGGATGCGTATCGGCAATTAACCCAAGATACGATATACAATTTCCATGGTATAAAGTATCGTATCCCATTAACACCTTTTTTCCAACGTCCGCCATAGCGACGTTGCATAAACATGACCCTCATTAAAGAGCGGCCCATTTGGTCGCCTTTTCTTTTGTCCTTGCCGCCTGCCTGTTTCGTTGTTCCTTATTGGAGAGCATATCGTTGGAGTCTTATCCCAACCACTGGACGGAGCGGTCGAGCCGTTCAGTATCCCGTGTAGGGTGTGCTCGGAGTGCACACCCAGCAGTCGTAATTCAATCTTCAGAGCGGTCGGGTCGGTCGTCATCCACCGTACCTGTGCAGGTACGGTGGGTTAAAACGTTTGTGCCGCAGTTCGTGTGTGGAATGTCTAAGAATCCATTAAAATCAGCCAACACCAGTATAAGTAAGGACCATTCCTAATAAAAAGTTTAAGTATAAATAGCATCGCCGGAGTGTTTTTGTTTCTGTGTTGTGTCCGCTCGGTCGCGAAGGTCAACCATCGTTTTTTTCCCCCTTGCGTTGTGAGCAGTGTTCGCGTGAACAATTTATGATGGAGGAGGAAGTGAACCTAGTGTCCGTGTTAGGCACATTACTTCCTCCCCACAGTGCCAACGTCGACTCGGATCACTATCTTGTTGGTACAGTTTTCCGAGCGCGGATTTCCTTAGGGAGACGTATTGCATCCGCGTATCAGGTTCGAATCAACACGGCTGCCTTTACGCAATGAGAATACCAGTAACACCTTTGGTCGTGTGCTAAGACTCGCCCTGGAAGAGCTTGACGGGGGGAGAGTAAATCCTGGGGCGAGAATGCCCGACGTAGAAGAGAAATGGACACGCCCTAAGAATAATGTCATTAGTACTGCCAACTCCATCTTAGGCAGTTGTCGTAGAGATCGGAGCAACTAGTTTGGTGATGAGTGCAAATTGGCACCTGAATGTAAGAATGCTGCATACCATGCAATGCAGCAGTCTCATAGGACCCGGGCACGCGAGGAGCAATACAAATAGCTCAGAAGATGCGAAAAAATACTTCACAGACAAAAGAAAAGTGCCTGTGAGAAAACCTTGTTTGGGAAATAGAGAAAAGTAGAGAGAGAGAGGTGCGCACCTGGCGCGGAAGTTCTACCAAATAATCGGTAGTATGACGCGGTACACACCACACTGCACTTCATCATCATCGGCACTACAACCGGGAGCCGGTCTTGGCCTTATTTAGCAAGTCGTGAGGCTTGTTAAAGTTTCCATAATAATTTGTTTGTCCTGGCAAGGTTGTTACCCTTGCGCCAAATTATGGCCCATCAAGGGTCTTTAAATCCCGAAATTGATCCAGAACATCCAAGCTACTACTGTACAAGATCATGGTCTTACCAGTACTCATGTATGGATCCGAGACCGGGGTGCTCAATAAAAGGCACTCTGAACTTTTAGCCGCGTTCGAGAGGAAGGTCTTAAGGAGAATTCTTGGCCCCGCATCTGAGGGAGGACGATTCCGGAGACGCTACAACCATAAGTTGTACGCAATATACCTTGAAGCTAATGTTGTAAGAAAAATCAAGCTCGGTAGACTGCGGTGGGCGGGACACCTAACTCGAATGAGCGAAGAGGAGCCTGCCCGAAAAAACCTTTGTGGCAGGATGTATGGAAGGAGACAGCGCGGCAGACTTTGTCTGCGATGGAGGTTGGCGTAGACCAGGAGATCCAGAGCCAGGGAGTGCCAAACTGGATGACATCGGCTCGAAATCGGGACCGGTGGAGAGATTTGTTAAATAAAGCCAAGACCGGATCCCGGTTTTAGTGCCGATGATGATGAAGTAAAGGCGGATGTACCCAGGGTCGTGCCGTGTGTTTTCCAAGTGTGTGTTATCGTGCGTGTGGAACCCTAGGTATATAATATAGTGTAAATTAATTAAACATTAATTAATCGTAAATGCGCTAATATATATAATAAAGTAAACTAAACTAAATTAAAGTGTGTTTTACTCTCAATGTGTGTTAAGTGTGTGATTAAAAGTTACACGTATAATGTAACACCGACCGCGGCCTATCAAATGTGTATATATGTTTGAATTAATCGTTAGAATAAATGTTTTGTCTCGGAAGGGTCCTACTTTGAAGGCGATCAAATAAATTTTGAAGATTAATTCAAATGTGTTCTTACTGAGAAATTCCCGGTAGACATTTGACAGCATGTACATAATAACACGGGTAAAAAAAAAATATCCGATTGGCTTTCGCAACGATCTGAGACTTTTTTCTCCATTTGTTGGTTTTCAATGATAGATTTGTATGGTAAATGGAAGATTACGAATGTATTTTATCTATTGAGAAATATTTTTATAATCCGACTAACATACTGTGAGTTGTATTTATTAATATCATGAAAAGTATTATAAAATATATTATATGCAACTTGTGTCGATTAAAAAATGTTATGTCGCCCAACAATAATGAATAAAATGGTGAATTAAATATGTTGATATATGTTGTCACAGTGTGGTAAACAAAATTGCGGCTCCTCGCCTAAAATGGTTTATTTATTATACGATGTGAAATACAGTCAAAAAGGCAAAGTAAAAACTAATATCAAGCGCCGTTCCACGTTGCTGCTGTCTCTACTGTCAGATGTACTTGTGCGTTCGTTCTCCTATTGCTCGCACCGCTCGGTCCGGCGCTGCAATCGCATAGCTCGCGCAGCTTAAGGCCATTCCACAACACTCCCCCTCGATTGTAGCGTCGGGTCGATCCCCTGAGGAACCCCCGAATCTGATCAGATCCAGGCACCTCTGATGTTTGTCTTTCGTCAGTCCCTTCGTGAGGAAGTCCGCAGTCATCTCATCTGAGGGGAGGCGTTTGATGTCCAGTCGACCGTCGCGCAAGACGTCCCTGACGAAATGATGTCTGATGTCGATGCGTTTCGACCTCGCGTGGAACGTGTGGTTCCGGGCCAGCAGCTGTGCCCCTCGGTTGTCGTTCATCACCGGAACTCTCTCGCACTCGCACAGTTTGAGCTCCGACAGGAATCCCCGTATGTAAATGGCCTCTCTCGCGGCCTCAGTTAGCGCCATGTACTCTGCCTCAGTGGGCGAAAGCGCGACGGTGCGCTGTTTCCTCGACTCCCAGCTGATTGCGGCGCCGCTCAGGGTGAAGACGTATCCGGTGTACGACCTCCGATCTACCGGGTACCCGGCCCAATCGGCGACAACAAACCCTTCCAAGGTTTTCGTGCTCTTCGTGTACGTGATTCCGAAGTCGGCGGTCCCTTTCAGATATCTCAGGACGCGTTTCGCTGCCTTCCAGTGCGCCTCGCCGTGACAAGTGTTGAATTGACTGAGACAACTGACAATATGTGAAATGTCCTGTCTTGTGGCGATCGCCAAGTAATTCAGAGCTCCGACAAGCTCGCGATAGGGCCGACTACCTCCTGGCGATCCTTCTTCTTCAACGTCCTTCTCGAGCCTCGAACACGATTCAACGGGAGTACTGACGGTGTTACAGTCCTCCATCCGAAATCGAGAGAGTAGTTCCCGAATGTAATTCGGTTGGGAAATGGTAATCTGATTTCCGCTTCTGGCGATTTCGATCCCCAGACAATAGCGAGCTGTCCCCATATCTCTTGCCCCGAATTCCTGCAACAAGCCTCGTCGGATGAAGTCGAGGTCCTCCTGATTGCGATAAAATATCAAAATGTCGTCGACGTAGACCAGTAATATCAGCGGTTCTCCCCCTCGCCTGAGGCGATAAACGCACGGATCCGCGCTCGTTGGCGTCATGTTCAGTTCTTCGAGCTTTCCGCTCAGTTCCTTGTGCCATTGTCGACCGGCCTGTTTGAGGCCGTACAAGGCCTTCCTCAAACGACAAACCTTCTCGCCACTCTGAAGTTGTTTCCGCATTTCCTTGGCGCGGCTCCCGACACCAGATTTGTCTTGCGTCGCGACGATTTTCCTCAAACATTCCGCTAGTGAATCGGGCAGTTCCATGTACGTCTCCTCCTCGATCGTGCTGTTCAGGTATGCGGTCGTGATGTCCATCTAATGCACCTTGAGGTCGTGCTCGGCCACCAGCGGGAGCAGCAGGCGCATAGATCCCAGGCGAGCGACGGGAGCGTAGGTACCGTGAAAGTCGATCCCAGGTCGCTGCGCGAATCCCCTTGCCACGAGTCGTGCCTTCCTTCTCTCGACATTGCCGCCCGAGTCGCACTTGTTCCTGAGGATCATTCGACATCCGACCACGCTTCAGTTCTTGGGTCGATTCACGATCAGCCATGTGTCGTTTTTGATCAGGCATTTGACTTGCTCGACGATGGCGTCCACCCATTCTTCTTTGTCCGGTCCGCTCATTGCTTGCCGGTACGGGACCTCCGGGCGAAGGCTGGCCAGATTTGCCTCCAGGGCGTCCGGGGTGTTCGACTCCTCGTCGTCGACGATCCGGTCGGGCGAGTCCCCGCTCGATCCGCGAGGGTCCTCGTCCTCCAGCGTGATCTGGTACTGTTTTCGCGGGCGACCGGGTCGTTCGGTGAGAATCCTTCTAGGCCTGCCCGGAGCTCTTCCGATCGCTTCGGTGGGCTCGTCTCCTTCCCCCGTCAGGTCGTCGTGTTCCTGCGACTCGTTTCTCAATTCCTCGTCCCCACCTGGGTGAGGTTCAAAGAAATTCGGCAGTGATGTTCCCTCGGGATTGTGATTCAAATCTCGATCTGGATTTGGCGGAGACGACGGCGATTTGTCGTGCATTCCCGTTTTACATCGGTGTCGATTAATCTGATGACTCGTGTCGTGGTTACCTTTTGTCTGCTTGGTACCCATACTCGGTAGCCTTGAGTCGACTCGTCGTATCCGAGAAAGAAACATTTCATGCCTCGTGGCTCCAGCTTCCCCCTCCCGGGAGTTTTGTCCAGCATACACGCGGTCTCACCGAAGGTTCGCATGCTTCTCACGTTCGGGCGTCTTCCATGCCACAGCTCGTAAGGGGTCTTATCCCCAAGCGTCCTCGTAATGCATCGGTTCCTCACGAAGTTCGCCGTGGCGTTTGCTTCCGCCTAAAACGAAGTTGGGAACCCCGACTGCGCCAACATGCAACGTGCCATTTCCATGAGCGTGCATTTTTCCTCTCCGCTACTCCATTTGGCTGGGGGGTGTACGGCGTCGTGAGCTTTCGCGCAATCCCCTCTCGCTTCCAAACCTTGTCGAATTCCTCGTTACAGAACTCTCGCCCGTTGTCGGATTGCACGCATTTAATCTTTCGTCCTGATTGATTTTCGACGAGGGCCTTGAATTCCTTGAAGAACTTCAGCGCGTCGCTTTTCCTTTGTAGGAACCTTACTTCTGTCCAACAAGAGTAGTTAGCGTAAGGAAGTATCTGGCTTTGCCCCTTGATTCGTCTCTCATCGGTCCACATACGTCGACGTGGACGATATCCAGTAAATTTTCGCTTCGGTGCGACTTCTTTCCGAAGGGCAGCGCTGTCATCTTCGCTTCCGAACAGATCTCGCACCCATTCCTGGTTCCGTCGTCTTCGAGGTTGAGTCCGGACACTATCCCCTTTTTGCTCATTTCCAAGAGGTCGCGCCAGTTCAGGTGTCCGAATCTCTCGTGCCAAACGGTTATTGGGGACTTACGTGTCCCCGTCGACAGGGCGCAGACCGATTCCTTTCCGGGCTCGCGGAGGAAGTAGAGATCTCCTTTTCGATCCGCTACAGCGATCGCAGATCCGTGGCTGTTTTCGATTTTGGCTCCTTCTCGCGTGAACGTCACGCTGTTTCCGGCGTCCGTGATCTTTGCGACCGAGATGAGGTTGTTTTGCAGGTTGGGCACGTGCAGTGCATTTTCCAGACGTATGAGTCGAGTCGTTTCTCCGTCAGATGCTGCGATTTTAACGGTTCCTTTTGCCTTGACGTCGGTGGAGCCGTGATTTGCCAGATTAATCCTCAAGTTTCCAGCAGTTGCTGTTTGCTCGAATGCGTCCTTGTCGTGACACAGATGTGAAGTGCATCCACTGTCGAGACACCACGTGTCGTTTTTCTGAGCGTTTCCTGCGAAGTGAGAGTCGGCATTTGTGTGGGAGATCATAAAGGAGATGTCTTCGCCGATGGCGGCTTTTTCTTTGTTAACGGGATGTTTCACGCCTCGTTCGGCCTTCTCCGGGCAATTTATGGCCTTGTGGCCGATTTGGCGACATCTGTGGCATTTGTACCTGAATGTTCCACCGGTACGTTGGTCGTCCGATTTTTCGACGGGCTTGTTTGACGCTTTGTTTGTGGTTCTTTTCCTGTATGGTGCCCCTTTTCTCGCGAACATTGCCTGGTCATCGGTTTGGCTGCGTTGTCTTCTTGTCGCACTTTCGTCGAGGATTTTGATTTTCAGATTTTCTGGCGAGGGTAATTCGTCTCTCGACTCGATGGCGCATCTAAAATTTTCGAAGCTCTCCGGCAGGCTGTGTAGAAGCATGATGGATTGTAGTTCGGTGCTGACCTGCACGGATAGTTCGGACATTTTGTCGACCATGTCGGAGAATTCGTCCACGTGCCGTCGTACGTCTCCGCCTTCGTTGAAACGATGACCCATCAGGCGTTTCCACAAAGATGCCTTCTTCGCCGGTCCTTTAGATTCGAAGATTACTTCCAACTTCAGCCAAATTTCCCGGGCTGTTTCACAGTGTCTGATTTGCCTGAGTTCGGCGTCCCCAACGGCGAGATATAAGTCGGCTTTCGCCTTTGCGTCCTCGTCTTTCCACGCTGGTAGTTCCTCAGCAGCTTCTGGCTTCGGTTTTTCGCCGCTTGCGTGAGCCCACGTTTTGTTCTTGGTCATAAGGGCCTGCATTCTGGGTTTCCAGGTGTCGTAGTTCTCCCTCGTTAGCATTTGTATGCGCATTGCACTTGAGCTTTGGCCGTCCATTTTGTCTGCAGTTGGGTTATGTTTTCCTGTGTGCTTTCCAGTGTGTTTTCCCCGTTGTCTTGGGCCCATAACCTGTTGTCACAGTGTGGTAAACAAAATGGCTGACAAAAACCGTGAGGTTGACGTGCAGGGCTGAGTATACAAAAAGAAAGGTAAAAATAGAACACACCTACTGCGCAAAATTATGTTCGTCGTGGCACACAAAAAAAGTATTATTCGAAAATAATACTCGTGAAAGAATAACATATCCAATGCCCTTTCGTGTATTTATGTAACAGTGATCAGAAGGAATTTTAAAACTGTCTTACTTCTACAATATTATTGTACAAGGTAATTATACGAGGGTTGCCTTTTATATTTCGGGATTAGAGAACAAAAACAAATATTGATCATCGAAAATCACTTTATTGTTTTTCAAAATATTCCCCATGAAATTCTATACACTTTTGCATGCGTTTGAACCAATTGTCGAAGCTCTTTTGCCACTCTGATTGAGGTATCTCCAACACATGCATTCTGAATGCAGCAACCGCTTCTTCAGGTGTCGAAAAACGTTGACCTCTCAGTTTGTTTTTTACGTACGGGAATAAAAAGAAGTCATTCGGTGCCAAGTCAGGACTATAGGGCGGATGACCCATCAAATCGATGTTTTGGGTGCTCAAAAATGCAGTTGTCGCAGCCGATGTGTGAGAGCTCGCATTGTCGTGGTGAAGAGTGATCCGTCTTCGGCGGTTGGTTTTCCTGATTTCTTGGAAGACAACTGGCAAACAAATGGTTGTGTACCACTCAGAATTGACTGTTCTGCGTTGTTCTAGTGGTACGGTTGCGACATGTTCAGTCTTTCCGAGAACAGGCGACCATTTGCTTGGAAGTGCTCCGTGCGCGAACAACTTTTGTTGGATTTGGCTCATCTTGAAACACCCAGACAGTCGACTGCTGTTTACTTTCGGGCTCATACGCGTAAATCCACAATTCATTACCTGTCACGATGTCATAGACGTGTTTCGAAGCACCGCGACCGTATTTTTTGAGCATTTCTTTCGACCAATTGACACGAGCCTTTTTTTGGGCGATTGACAAATTGTGTGGGATCCAACGCGAACAAATTTTTTTGACAGTCAAATGTTTATGCAATATTGAATGTATGCTGGTCCCACTAACGCCTAAGGTTGTCTCAATCTCACGATAGGTCACATGACGATCTTCCAATATCAGTTCGCGCACAGCATCAATGGTTTTCGGAACAACAACTGATTTTGGACGACCTTCACGAAATTCATCTTGGAGTGAACTACGACCACGACTGAATTCACCATACCATCGATAAACACTGGTCCTTGATGGAGCTTCATCGCCAAAAATTGAATTAAGTTCATCCATGCATTGTTGTTGAGTTAATCCACGCCGAAAGTTGTAAAAAATAATCGCACGAAAATGTTGACGATTTAATTCCATTTTTGGGCCGAGATAAATCTTTTAAGTTACTGTAAACAACACAAATAGCGCTCGTATGTCAAAACGTTCTGAGTGCGTATAACCTCAAAAATGTCCAACTTTACGACAGAGCTGTCAATTGCCAGATTGCAACACTAGGGTTGCCAAATCCCGAAACATCAGAGGCAACCCTCGTAATATAGATTAACCATGACGCAACTAACTTAAAGCATAAATGATTATTTTTTTCTCAAATGAGAAAGTATCTTTTACTTCACAGTCAGTAAAACTACTTGAATACCGAAAACAGTTAGTCGAATTTTTTTCTTGAAATTAATTTAATTAATAAAATAAAATTAAATTATAATTAAGGCGAAAAGCATAAAAATGTAAAAGAAATGTAACTTGTCTAATTAAGTAGTTAGTAAATTTGATTAAGAAATATATTTTTTTAAAGTAAACTTGTTTTTAGTTTCAGAACTTGGAATCGGTTTTGCTGCAAACTACCCAAGTCGTATTAACTTGCTTATTACATAGTTTTAAATAAGGCTATGTTTTAGTTTGATGATTTTTAAGGTTAATGTGGCTTTCAACAAGCGGAGGCAATGATTTGGTTTTCACCATAATTAGTTTTAACTCACAGTAACACGGTCAACACTTAGACTACCAAATCGCACAAAGGATGGTCTACCGTCACCTTATTCGGTCCTTACAAATACATCTTCAATATCATTGGAATAATTTATTTCTCATCAAAGCCATTCATTTTCTTTAAATCAGAATGTAAAATGTTTAACTTTAAAACAACCCTATTATTCCCATAATATATTCCTCCCAGCATGAAAGTACTAAGTTCCATCATATTTTTAACCGCAGTATGTGAAAAGTTATTACACCCCATAATTAACTAAGGGATAGTAAAGTTCTTCACAACTTTACCATGTGTTCTATTGTATACGAGTATATTACATATTCCGTGTTCACGCGCATACCTCAGGCGTTCTATCAAGAAATGTTAAGGCTTTTACCTCGGCTAAGGTGTTAGAAATACAATGTCGATTTAAAGCAGTTGAATAGGTGATAGCTCCAATGTCTGCCTCCACAAAATGCCCTTTCTATATCAGAAAATATCATTGCGCTGGCAGCCCCGACTGTGTGTCATGGCTGACAATAACAAATTACACACGAATAAAACACCGAAATGATGCTTCATAAAATAATAACCCTCTACAGCATTCCTTTCAATACGCTGAAAAATGTACTTTCTTAAGCTGTGACTATTATTAGTGGCGTTTGTGCGAACGATAACCATTGTTTTAATTTTTTAATTAGCTTGTCGCGTTAATAATTATTATGAAATTCGAAGGAATGAATTTCGTGTTCAGGTTTTACCAGTTAAACCTGTCTGCACTCCTCATAAGATTCCTTTCAACTATTTTGATGCCTAGGTAACTTTCAATATCCAGCTGGAACTCATCTGGGATTATTCCACGCACTTTTTCTTCGAATTCGTATCACGCTGACAAGTTGAATTTTTTCAGTTCATACCATTCACTAAGCCTCTTTAAAGACTTGATTATTGTCTTCAGACGACGCTTAACTGCGTTGTACGATGTGATGGCGATACGAAAAGCTATCCTTTGGCGATTTATCTCTTTGCATATACATTAGATATACCCTCGTCCAATAATTCTTCCTTGACAGTGACAAGACCTTCTGTTCTTCAGTTGACAGTATTTTTTGAAGGTAAGTGTCTGGAATCCCGTTTTTTAACTTCACATAATATTTACCCTATCTCTAAGTTGGTTTGTTATCCTTCTTTGTAAATGGAGCCTTCCCTTTTCGCACAAGAAAAAAGGTACAGTAGGCGATAATGATACCTACCATCATCCAATATCTCGTCTTCTTGCATACATAAAATGATATTTTATTTTTAGGGTTTTTACTTTAAGACCAAATCGAAATATGACTTTGGATATGTTGAGTAAAAATTGTATAGAAATGAAACAGTAACAAACTCACATACTTGTAGGCAAGTCTTATTTGACAGGGAGCTTAGCTTCATCCCGCATATTGATGATATTATTCTTAAAGCCAACTCTGTCCTTGGGTTTGTGAAACGGTGGTCTAAAGAATTCTCGAATCCTTACGTTTTCCGTTCTCTCTACATAGCCTTCGTCCGCCCCCTTCTTGAATACGCCAGTCAGGTCTGGTCTCCACACTACTCGTCCCATGTACGCAGAATCGAAAGCGTGCAACGTCGTTTTCTGCGCTTTGCCCTCCGCAGACTGAACTGGGCGAATCCACGTATTCTCCCCCCATACACAAGCCGGCTCCATCTGATCAACTTCAACACACTTGAGGAGCGCAGAACTCATGCCGATATCCTTTTCATCCACCGTCTCCTTTTCAGGCACAATCAACTGCCCAAGCCTGCTCTCCATCATTCCACTTCACACTAACCCCCGTAACCTGCGAAACCCTCGTCTCTTCTATCAGCCCACCCACCACACTTCGTATGGCTCTAATGAACCCATTTCGCCAATGCTGCGGCGGGCAAACTCCTCCCTACCTCCTTCGATTTCAACTTTACCTCTACTGCTCTCAAACTACATCTCCTCTCTTCCCCCTCCTGACCTAGCCCGCTCCCGTCTACACTCTTACATCCTGTACTAAGCGGAGTGAATGAATTAGTGATAATTGATGGTTTAACCCAGTACCCAACCCGCCAAACATACCCCCCCCCCCCCCCCCCCCGATTTTTTTCCTTTTAACCATAGTTGATATTCTTATATATAGTTTTAATATAATTATTAAGTTTTATCGCTTGTACTAAGCTGAATATACGAGGGTTCTGCCCTCACTAAACTAAACACTTTTTTAATTGCTTCAGTAAGGGCGCTGGGATGTCTTAACATCCCAAACAAAACTTAGGACTATTTGCCAGTGATTACCATAGTTAGACTTATCATAGTTAGCATCCACGCTCTTCTTACAACGAAATCCGATATTCCATTTGTTCTAATCAGCAAGCCAAGTACGATTTTGTCATCAATGAAGACTAAATATGAAGAACAAAGCTATATTTTGGGTTTTTGAAAGATATCACAGAAAAAATCGTCACCAACATCCACATGGAACATATTAGTGCATCAAGGGATCTACATTGGCATCTATTGCACCTTTCCGAACTTAAATAGAGAAGAATTTGAGCATTTAATGAGCAACCCAGCTCGTGGCTGGAAGGAAAATTCCCAAGCGACCGAGTGGGGAGAGACTCGGAGGAATAGAATGGAAAACATTTGCTCCCGATGCTTTCCGGTCTCCGAGGTAATTCTTCTTTTTAGAAGGAACCAAAACTTGTTCTTCTAAAATGACAGCAACCAACAGTTGACCATATATTTTTCCAGCAGTTCCCTATCGAGGAAACTAAAAACTCTTAGGTTAGGCATAGAAAAGTGCATCAGCTAATTCGCAATTGTACTTGCAATCTCAACCATGTGGTTAAACGCATTCAGAACAAGTTCAACGGAGTTTTTGGACTATTTGACGGCACATTTATAGGATGACCCAATACTCAATAAGAACATGACTGACGAAGAAACTGTCTCAAATATGCGTTTCATCTACTCTGAGAAAAAGGAAGGAACAGGCGCACACACGATGAGATATCCCCCTGAGAAAGAGGAAGGAACGGGCGCACACACGACGCGATATCCCAGCCCCATAGAAACTTCTTTAAAGCCAGAAAGACTCCATCCAACGTCAAAAGGTTAAAGACGTCGAAAGGTATCAAAAAAAGCTTTGGAAATTGTAATCTTCCATAAAACAAGCATTGAAAACTCCTTAAGACTATATTTTATAGACTGTTCAATAGCTTGCTAATGAAGAGCTCTTTAGATAGAAGGAACAAACGATGGTTTCTTCAATACGGATCAATAACAAGAAGCATTACAATCAACTCCCTTGACCTTCGCAATCGCCCCAATGGCTGAGTTGGTAAGGAGGTCGTGTCTTGCGTTTGATTGTGCAAACATAGGTTCAACTGTCGGCTCTTGCTATTGTGCAGTTCGGCGAAATTACTGAGTGGTAGGCAGGGTCCCAAGGCCCAGCCGCCCGGTGAAATACCACCCCATTAGGCTCTAGGCTTCGCGAAATGGTTGCGAGAAATCTGTGGCGGCTCCCTTGAACGCCACTAATCATCTTCCCGTGACCCCATGTGAAAACTCCCACCTAGGGCATACAAAAACCTGGAAAGCAAGTATATACCTGTATATACTAGTACAATAAAGCCTTAAAACGCTGTAAGATCACAATTTTTGCTCATGCAAAATCCATCAGCACCAAACAGGCATGTGTCTTATGGGCAATTTGGTTGAATCACCATGCAACCAACATGTACAGAACCAATCCATTGAACATGCCTCTGATCGATTTCCATCTAATAAAAAGCATCTTCCACACGTAAGAGCAATTTGCTTGCACCATCTAGCAACCAACATTGCCCGAACAATATCCAGGAGATATGCCCTTACGCGCCAGCCGCACACATGCAGGAAATATTTTATCCTTCCCTTTGCATACATGCCCACATGGCCCAAGCAAGTCGAGTTCTCAAAATGGAAAATTACCATCGAGAATTCGACTACGTGGAGATGCCACCAACATGTGCACGATCAGCATAAATACTTTACGCAGTCGCTGATCGTGCAAACACTTCAACCCCTATGTCGAGATATTTGCACCAGCTGCTACCATGCCAGCTAATGTTCCCCTTGTAGATTTGATCGATCCACGGCCCGCATGCTTGTGGACACACACGCGCAATGAGCTGCAGAGATGATCATCGTGTGTGTGTTTCACCCCATTCTTGCTGGACCAAATGCGAGGAAGATACCTTATATGGTCACTGAAGCGATGGATGGAATTTGTGGTAATTCTGTCGCTTCGGTGGCAATAGCAATTGCGTTCTGGATTCCGTAGAGGCAAGTCGGGCCTCCACATTAAATAAACCTACATGAGTCGAGTTTAAGTAGCCACAACGTACGGTCGTGCCATCAAATCGGAATAACTAAAGTAAACGTTCTATGCTATAACTTAAATTCAAGACAAGAAATGTCGCCACATTTTAATTACTAGTACGTTAACTGTACCGCAGAGCAATAATTAATCGCTCTAAGATTGTGTAAATGTTCATTAATCGTTTTAAGATACGTGTGTAAATGTTTTATGCTATAACGTAAATTAAAGACAAGAAGTGTCGCCACAATTTAATTACTAGTTTACGTAACTTTTAATCGTTTCAAAATAAATGTGTAAATGTTCATTCATCGTTTTAAGATAACTCTTAATGACAATAAAGAGCATCCTTTTAATTTGGACTAGTGTGTTACACTTCCTTTTTGTTTATGGTTAACCGCGAGTGGCGTAGTTTTGCAGTCAATTGATCGTGAACTAGTATGTGAGGACATCTTCGTGAAACAGTACCCTTGCCGGTACATGACGATAGACAGTGAAGAAGAAAAATAACCCACATTGGTGACAATCTCCGGGCAACGACATCGTGGAATAGAAGTGAACCAGTGCAGTACGCCTGCACACACATACTTCTTACCCCATAAATCCTTGAACATCTTTTGGAGCTTGCAGCTACAGGTTCACCTTTCCCGGGAGAAGTAAGACAAAAGAAAAAATAAGAATAATAAAAAAATCAAATTGCTGAGGTTTCTACTAAGGATCATAACCAGGCAAACCGCTGATTATGAATGCTTCTTTTTTCGTTGTTTCAACTGTTCGCAACAGAATGGTACTGATGATAATTGTTGAATACACAAATGTGAAGTAATAACTGAAACTATAAATCAAAGATCTCGTCAGCAACTAGTCAACAATAACTACATATCTGTACCTCGAAAATGCAAGATGTTGTATTCAAACGCCCTGGACGTGTCTTTAAGTAACTATTCTGGCTCGACTCAAGCATAACATTATAGCGTTTGCGACGATATTGAAGACCGCGTGATTCGAACTGACGCTATGATGGTTGGAATCACTAGAAGATTTAACCTATGCTCAACACATCAGACCACCGCCGCGTGTACGAACTCGCTGATTATTCTGAAGTACACACACCAGGTGTGGAATTGCTGTTTTTTGCCATGGTATACGGCTCTGATTGGGAGATGCGATCGAAAATACAGGGCAAAGACTCTGATTGCTTTCAACCCGGCTTAGGCCAGAACAATCCTTGTCCCTGTTCAATCCCAGCTGACATACAGTCTCCACGTGACACCCCTGGGTAGCTACTTTGGCACCCGCCAATTAGTGAACCAATGCATGCAGCGACATCCTGAGGAAGGTTGGCGCAGGGCTAATAACCTTGCCCGTAAAAATGAATTATTATGGCAAATTTAACAAGCCTCGGATATGGACCGGATACACGACGAAGACCACGGAAACGAAAATGGCTAACCGATTTAAGAATTTTCTCATGGAACTTCCGCTCACAATACAGATCTCGAGGCGCACAGCAGCTAGCCGATGCCCTGTCCGAATATAAGACTGCCATAACAGCATTGCAAGAAATAAGATGGACGGGGAGTGGCGTTATTCAAAGAAACGAGTATGACATTTATTACAGCTGTCATGCAAAACACCATGGGCTCGGGATAGGCTTTCTAGTCAGACAAAATCGGATGCCTGCCATCATCGGCTTTAATGCAATAAACGAAAGACTATGCACTCTTCGTGTGCGAGGCAAGTTCAAGAACATAAGCCTCACAAATGTTCACGGACCTACAGAGGAGACCCCTGACGACGAAAAGGAGGACTTCTACGAGAACGTCGAACGGGCCGTCAATGCCTGCCCAAGATACGATGTAAAAGTCGTTCTTGGTGATTTGATTGCGAAAATAGGTTGGGAGCTGGTTTTCGGACATTACAACGGTTCCCATAGTTTGCATGAGAACACTAATGACAATGGACTACAAGTCATCGAACTGGCAGAATCAAAAAACTTCGTCGTTGCAAGTGCAAGATTTCCGCGTAAAGATATCCTCAAAGCCACCTGGGTATCACCTGATGGAGCCACTCGCAACCAAATTGACCCCGTGTTGATAGATCGCCGCCACTCCTCGAGCCTGATGACGGTACGAACGTACCGAAGTGCCAACGTCGACTCGAATCACTATCTTGGTACAGTTTTCCGAGCGCGGATTTGTGGCGGTTCCGCCAAACCCCACGGTTCGCCTTCCAGAAAAAAAAAACCCAATAACTGCTACCCAGTCTGCATAGGCTTTCGCTAATGCAATCGCATTAGCAACTTAAATGCTACACGCATTAAAGCAATCAAATTTATATAACAAAAAAGTCCCTGGAAAAGAAAACTTACCTTTCATGCATCTCTTCGCATATAATTCCTGTAAGATTTCTTTCTTACCTTATCGGGAATCTCAAACCAATTCGGCACCTTCAACGCCAAGCAAATCCCCCTAGACGAATTCCTGAAAACAAGATTATTTGGTTTACATATAATGTAACCATCATAACAGGGACCATACACATAGCGTCGCCTATTTCCCGTCCTCACCAAGTGTATCATAAATCACCAAATATACACATTGGCTGGCGACCACTTTAACCAACGATAAATGGTCCAACGCAGCTGCATGTAATTAACACCATAGACGTTGAGACCAATTCCCTGTAAATAAGCTAGAACCAATTAGCACCATGTGCATGGGCATTGCGGCTATCGTTACAGCTGCAATGTATAGCTTATACAACGATATTCTCGATCCCTTTGTCCTTGCCGCCTATTATAGCTACAATGCATAGATTGCATTGTTTTTCGATTTTTCAGCTTCATTCCCATGGTCTTGTGTATGAAAAAAACCAATGTGATCTTCACTCACACATACACATACATTGCCAAGTCTTTCTTCCTTGTTTCCACCGCAGAGAAACACTTTCTTCTTGGGCAAACTCACCCTAAAACGATAAAAAATCGTTGAGTGTTATTACAACCACCATCGAGTATGCATCGCGTTCCCCCTAGGTAGAGTGCGTATAGGGTGCGTATGGAGCGCACCCCAGAGTCAAAGTCGGGTTCTTTTTCTAAATATAAATCAATTGCTTGCCGAGTAGAGGATCCGCGGCAGTAAATTAATCTAAGGAACGAAAATTAAAAAAAAAAACAAATTCAACGTTGGTCGTGTACGTACAATAATAAGATAAATTATCATCAATAAAGTAATCAATTCAGAAACTATGCGCAGTTTTACTTTCCTCCTGGTAGACGGTGCGTTGCTGAAGTTCGTGTTTGTGCGTTTCATTCGGTTTGTATTCGGTGGATCATTAAGTGAATGGTGGGTTGGTAGTAGAATTCGCGTCCATGCTGGCGCCACGACTACTTACCCACAGATTGCCCTACGGAGACGTATTGCATGTTCGAGAAAAAATTGGTTTAGGTGGTAGTCGGTGCCAAAGTGAGATTATGTCAGGGGGGTCATCATGCAAACATCCTGATAAATAAGCGAACTTTGAGAAATCCGTTATCGCGTAAACGGGTTTATAATCGGGGTCTGCGACCGTTCGATTGATAATGGCATTTTGTAACATCAACGGCATCGGTTTCACCAGTATGAATGTAAACGCCGCCCACCAATATTTTCAAAAAGCGAAATCTGATATCCTTGCCCTAACTGAGACCCAGGTCGATTCGTCAACTGATTCGACACATCTTCGTTGCTCTGGATACGACTTACATTCGAGGTTCCGTTTTAAGGGTGCAGTCTGCGTCTTCACGCGGCCCGATCTGGCTTGCCAGAAGAAGGAGACGTTAAAACCCAATAACATAGTCATCATGTGGTTGAAAGTCGTGCTAGAGAATTCTATTCAAGTTCTTTGTTGTCTTTAACGCTTCCCGAATAACGATCGAGCGGCGGCACTTTTCGAACATGTTTCACGTACCGTCGACTGTATACAGATCTTCTGAAATTATCGTCCTAGGCGATTTTAATGTACACAATTCCGGTTGGTTGGTACAGTCTACAGAACTGGCGAGGGTGAGAGGCTGGCGGAGATGTTTGCTGTTAGCCGCAATCTGACTCAACTCGTGGAGGAACCTACACGAGTGTGGGACTACCGAGATGAATATGCGAACACCCTGGATCTGTTTTTGACATTCGAGCCGAGCATTTATACCGTGGAAGTTGCTGCGCCACTGGGAAACTCAAATCACTGTCTGGTGCCGGTCGCACAACCACTTGCATTTCAAGCGAATAATTGACCTGAGCAGCTTCGCCATGTATGAAGGTATGGAACTGCTAACTGGACGGTTTACGAGATTTCTTCGCATCCTTTCCATGGTCGGAAGTGTGCTTTGGAGACTCCAATGTTAACGCATACGCGGAGTCGGTAGAGTCAGAGATTAATCTTCTCGGGGCGAAGATCTACATTCCGTATTCCATCAAATGAAATTCATGTCATAAACCGTGCTTTGAAAAAAAAGCGAGCAGATTACAGAGTAAAAAATAGAGCTTTTACACAATCGCTCCAATCCCACCGATGTTAACAGAACGAATATTGTTAGAATCAGAAACGCGTGCAACCAGGCGAATGACAGCGCGAAGAAACAAACAATATCGTGACAAGATGGAAGCAGTACTTTGAAAACCTGCTCTATGAGCTCACCCATCAACCACAAATAAACGCGCCGAACGTACATACAGCAGAGCCTCAGATCCCAGAGTTCTCCTTCAACGAAGTTGTAGACGCAATTAATCGATTGAAAAAGAACAAGGCTTCTGGAGTCGACTGCATACCGGCAGAGCTTATGAGGCATGGAGGAGAGGCAACAACTCGAAAGATCTGTGGCGGTTCTACGAACCACACTAATCCTACCTATAGCTGAATCCATTTCATATCCCCAACACAACATTGAATTCAATGTCAAACCCAATCGAACTAAACGTTCAAATAGTCTAACATTGAATTCAATTCATTTATTCAATTCAAATTCATTTTCAATTCCATCCAATTTAATTCAATTCCCTAAAATCAAACAGCAAAATGCATATCTTCTTATGTATGCTATAAGCAATTAACACCTCCAAATCTCCTACAAGATCCAAAACCCAAAAAGTGCACGTGTCCAAACAAAGGCATATCCATTCGATCCGCCAACACACAATTCTTGCAATCATAAACATCCTAATGCATATCTTCGCATGCCAGATGTTTTATGACTTGAAAATGCACCAATCTAAAAACTGACACCCAATTTCCACGGATATTGTGTTACCCATCTGAAGTGCACGAAAACTCTTGTTGTTATAAGCCAGATGGATAACACAAACAAAACCCCAAGAAAGGATCAAGAGATAAGTGGCGATGCTTCTGGATCTTCGTAAGAAGAAAAAGATACGAGGAGTAGAATTTGGAATTAAGAAGGGAACACTTTATAACAGTCGTCACAGAGAAACCCTACAAGAAGGACGGTCCGCACAGCAAAATTTGGAAAAACGAAAGTAGCGTGTGTCGGAAAGTAATGGTGTCCCGGAATTAATTAAGTCTGCTTCGATCGTTCATATTTTGTTATCGCATACAATGTGTTTGTAGATACGACCGGAACCTTCTTTTTCGATAAATTGCTTGCACTTATTTCATAAGAAAATCAGCGAAACTTATAACATTCAAAACAATAACAGACAGCAACAATAAAAATAACAATTCGAAAACAATTCTCTTGGTGTTTCATTTGTTCGCTCTGTGTGACTCTGTTGCAAGGCAAATATTCTACCATATTGTAGTTGAGCTGGGAATCTCGAAAAAAATATGCCACCCTCATTCAAATCTGCATGAACGAAAACAAAGGGCGAGCTAGAATAGAACACCACTTCTCAGAACCATTTGAAATCCGGGACGGACTAAAACAGGGGGATGGTCTCCCACCTTGTCTTTTTAATCTTGTCCTCGAGCATATCATCAGAAAGGTACAAGACAACAACATGGCTGGATTATTAATTCTAAATGCGTTAAGTTCAGGCCAACTTCCGATCAGCCTCACAGTGAATCATACAGGATCTGTAAATCGTACCAGTTTATACCACAACTATTCCGCCGCCAACTGGAACTGTTATAAATCATATATAAACACGAACTTGGTTCTAGGTGATCCCAGCCTAAATTATATAACCTGCAGTGAGCACTGTTGTATAATTAAAGTTCAATTAAATAAACTCCCCCTTTAAATAAATTACATCTCGTGTCTTCACGTGCATATCCTTCCCTTCCCTCCAAAGCACCTATTTCCCATTACAATAGTATGTTATATCGCCAAAAACAATATTTCAATAATTTACATAAAGTAAAACCCTTATTTTAAAACTTCAATCCTATTGTACATAGCCATTTTCTCCCTATTTAAACATTGCCTTCCTACCGCCCATAGCCAAGCCCCCTATTAGCCAATTCCGCTTCCTAGAAATAACAATCGTGGAAGCGGAGCATAAAAGGATGTGGGAACGAAGACACGAGATTCGCCCCGGTTGTAATCGTGAATTCAAAGCGAGTGGTCGTGTGCATAAAATAAAATATGCAAATTAGTTTTGCGGGAAAATCGTGTGAATAAAAAGATAGCTTTTTGGGAGTTAAACAGTCGTGTGCGCGTGCGGAAGTGCGAATTTTATTGAAAAGAATTATTAAAGAGAAGTGTTAAAGAAAAATGTAAATAAAAATTACGAAAGTTTAAATAAAATAAATCCTAACAGTGAGAAAAATAAAACTTCTAAATGTGTTGTGTTCTTGAAGACATCCAGCATGCAGCTAACCGCGGACATCAACTGAAGAACAGTTATTGGTATGTTTGGTGGATACCCTATAATAAATAATTGTTAATAAATTGATCTTTAACAGCACATTGACATCCTATGTAACAATTTTGTTTCTGTTATCAATAGAGCGGCCGATCTTGCGATATCTAAATGTTCCACTGCTCCAGTTGATAAGGCACCGCTTCGTGAAAATATCTTACATCTGATTAGGCTACGAAACCCTGAAAGAAGAAAATGGCTTCGTTATAGAATCGATTGCTTTCTAGTTAATGTTAAAGTCTTAAATAATATCATTAAAAAAGAAATCTCAGCATATAGGAACAAGTGTTGGAGTAAACAACTTTCCCCTCTTGACAAAGCAAGCAAACGGTTCTGGAAAAAATCAAAAATTATGAAAAAGAGAGGGTCTGTGGGGCTTTTCAGGGACCGAAGTGCCATGCATCGCTCGATCCCCACCATTCCAAGCATTGCGACTTACCTGGAAGTCGAATCTTCAGCAAGATAATACAACCTTGCTACGGCCTTAACCGCCAACCAATTTGCTGGAATTAATTCAGTTATCCCAAAGGATAACAGACATAAATACCTTATAGGCAGCTTACCTTTCTTTGGGGGGTTTTTCCAAACCCCTTTCTCCACGATCATGCCTGAAAACATTAAGTCCACGGCAAGGATTATCACCTAGCCGTGGCATAAAAAGTTCACCCTCGGGCATGCATTGCACCCAGTGCATCACGTCCCTATTACTTTATTCTACCCACTTTATGCCATGGAAACAAAATCAACACAGAGTTCCAAATGAACTCGTTTTTGTTTGTCCATGTCACCCCTATGCGTGCGGCTATCAAGTCTCACCAGTTTGCCACCGTCGACAAGGTTTCGGCCGACGCAAAGCAAACATTCCCCGCATTTTTAGCAATAGCTGGTTTTCCATTATCGGTTTCCACCGATCATGGACCGCAAACAAGCAACGAATTGGATGTGGCCATCAAGTGTTTACTTTTAACAACTGGCAATGGCTGCAGCCTATATTCGTTTGCAATACCTAAACATCGCATTCATATCTGCCGGATTGTTTATGGTATACCGGAATTTCCTATTAACGGCCGCCAACCGTCAGCGGACCTGGGAAATTGCATGTCCATCAACCAAATGTTGATTTATGGCCTCTCCTAGGGCGAGCAGATCTTCGGTTTGTTTTTCACACCAGAAGGGTCTGTTGCCGGCAAGCATTACACAATCAATTGTGTACACAGCCGCAGACCCATGCAATGTGTGCATACCCATTACCCGATCATGGAAATAGCGTCTCTGTTGACATAGGATCGCAGAAACCTATCCCTTGATTAATGATCATTACCAGGAGATGCAATTACGACGCTCGCATCTATCCGCGTTCACCGGACGATCGTATGCGACGCATACACATACATGCGAAATGTATGCCATATTTCCCAATCCAATCACGATTGACTGCCTCGAGTTGATCGTGTAGCTCCTCCCCTTTTTATGGTTTTTCTTTGCGATGTCATTCTGATGGTGGCGAATGGAGGTCAGTTAGAATTTATCCACTGAGGAGCCAACATATGTGTGTTTTGAGTGCGAGTGCGATCAAAGTTTTCCTCCCGTTTGATGAGCCCCAAAAATCGAGTCAGATGGTAACCGCCGAGTCATACCTACGTGATGGGACATTGCGAGTAAAACGCCAATCGGTTGTGGCAATAAAATAAAGAGAAACAGTTTAAGTGCACAAGAGTTGTCGTGTATCAATGGATCCAAACATCATCATTTGTTAAAGTAGATTTGTTAAATAGTCAATAAAATAAAGAGAAACAGTTTAAGTGCACAAGAGTTGTCGTGTATCAATAGATCAAAAACATCATCATTTGTTAAAGTAGATTTGTAGGATGGACAAAAATAAAGAGAACGCCTAACACAACACCATTGAGTTTTAATATTTTTCCATTCCTTTTCATCGGCGAACAATTTGTGTGTACGAAGTGAATCCGGTGCCGTACGCCGGCACACCCCACTTTAACCCCCACAGCTCAAGTATTCCTCCGTTTAAAGTTTACGACAAGTTGTTTATTTCTTCAGTGGAGAAATCGAACCTACTTGCTAACACGTTTAGTAAGAACCACTCCATATCTATGCATCTAAGCGACGCGTATACTGAGTCTGAAGTTACTAACCCTATCCATGTACTTTCCCAATCACCAGCTGAAAGTACTTACGTAACTAATATTAGCAAAGTTAAAGAACTGATAAAGAAATCGAAATCGAAAAGCCTGCTGGTCTTGATAATATTAATGTGTGATCAACAAGCGTTGAACGCACCTTCCACTAAAATGGATCTTGTTGTGGGCTGGGTTGCTGGTGTCAGGAACAGTGATGCCTCCCGGCGTGCAATAATGTTGATTGTTGTAGTTCTGAAACCAATTGAATTTAAAAGTATAGGGGAAACGAATACCTTCAATGGATGGACTGCCGACGGAACCTCAAGAAACGAATTTAATTTTTATCTGTCAGCTCATTGCTGACATTTGTTATGTTGGTGCTACGGGTAGCATTCAGTTGCGAATTCGCTGGTTGTGTCCAGTGCGAATCCGCAACAATTAACAACGAATTAATTAAAGCTTGTCTTAGGAACTGTTATGTTCCGGACTGTTGGAAAACAGCAAAAGTAATACCTATTCCGTAACCCGGCAAACCGAAGAACAGTCCCGAAAGCTACAGAGCTATTAATCTACTTACCTTTCTGAGTAAGCTCTTAGAAAAAATTATTAAGGAAAAAAATTTATCGTTTCGTGGAAGCTAATAATATCCGTGAAAGCCAATAACATTCAGCTCGGTTTCCGTAGTGGTCACAGCACAATCCATCAAGTCTTGCGCATTAAAAACTACATAGCTAGTAAATTCATCGACAAGTAGTCAACGGGACTGGTTGTTCTAGACATCGAAAAATGATACGGTACTGCATGATGCCTTGATTTATAAGCTACTAAAACTGAAGTTGCCAATACCGCTTATCCAAATTATTCAGAGCTTTCTTCGTTCGAGAAAATATGTTGTTAGTATAGGAACCGACAAATCCTCTACTCACCAAATCCACTATGGTGTACCCCAAGGCTCGGTCCTTGGTCCCATATTATTCACATTGTTTGTCGGAGATTTACCATGTCTAAGTGAAAATATTCAGGTAGCTATGTTTGCCGATGATAAGGCCATTTTCTCTTCGGGTGCCTTATTCACTAACGTCTACAACTCTTTGCAGGCAGCTCTTGACAAACTAGCAGTACCTATATTACAGCTGTCTGGTTTTCGAGATGTAGGAAACTCTGCTACCTACCAAATGGCACTAAACTCAGTATGTGTGCAGTTGATATTGATTGGTATGTGGGTATTTCTCTTAGTTATGTGCCGACAGGTGCACGGGTTCACTAAGGTTCCCAACATGTTCGCTGACTGTTACTTCTCTGTCCTCTATTTATGTATTTTATATCTTTTCACAAGGGAATTCCACAAATTGCAAACACGTATGCCTTCGTATAGCGGATCCTGATGGGATTTGTTCTTCACCCATGTGGTTGATGTTCGCCTCCCGGATACTAAGTGCAATTTGCTACGTTGGAGGTGCACTTTTTACTTACTTATCACGATTTGGCGGACTTCACTTATCAACACACTGTTATATAATTAAACTTCAATTAATTATCCCTCCCCCTTTGAATTATTGACTTCTCGTCATTAACATCTCGTGTCTTTACGCACATGTCTTTCATCCTTCCCATATCCGTCCCTTCCCAACAAAGTACGAATTGCCTATTCCCTTTACAATAGAACATAATTTAAATAAACGTAAAACCAATTTAAAACCCCATTCACATTGCAATAGTCATCTTCTTTGTAGTAGCCATAGTCGCCCCCTATTAGCCATTAGCCACTTCGGCCGCTTCCTCGAAATCACTACCGTGGAAGCGGAACGAAAAAGGATGTGTGGCAAACGACACGAGATGAGTCCTTCTTGAAAACCGAACAGCGAACGCGAGTGGTTGTGCGGTGCGCTAAAGAGAAAAATTTTGAATTTGAGAGTTACAGCGTGCGTGTGGTTCGTGGCGCATAAAGCGATTGTTATTGAAATAAGAATTGATAAACCTGTGAAATAATGTACTCGAAGAATACATTTGAAATTGTAATTTGTCATTTTGATTGTGGTCTCTCGGTGTCTTTTTGCGTGTGGATTTTGTGCAGAGGACATTTAAACGAGACTCCCTGTCCTCAATGTGTGTAAAATATTTGCGTATCTTATAGTTCTTAAATTGTACGACTATTAGTAAATTCAGAAAAGAATTCACTAAAATACAAATGAAATTCATGAAAAATAAATGTGCAAGTTGATTAAGTGTTCTTTTTCGCCCCATCACCGTCGCAGATCATTGCAGCAGGAAACTGAAACTGCCGACCACGGGGTAAGTTGTGTGAAGAAAAATAATTATACACAATTGTTGTGAAATTAATCTACAACAACACAAACAATCCTTTCTCTGGAACTCCATACAACAAATAACAGCAACAAAACGCAACTCGTTGATCAATATATTTTTATTGTTTCTGTATAATAACATTCCACTTAGCACAACATTTACAATCAATGGTATTTGTATTCGGATAGGCCGCTTTTCAATCCTTGACACAGGGTGTGTATTGCTTACGCGGTTCGGAGGTATTTGGAACCGTATAGATGTTTATACTTTCGGATTTAGAAAAGAACAACACATGAATTTACTTTATAGCCACTATTACGAATCAGTATTACTTATACTTCTACTTCCGTCGAATCGCTTGTGACTTCAAAAGGACACGAATTATTATTCCTATCGCACTGGCTCGTGGTTGACACCCGACCGCCTTGAATAGTAAAACTCGACTCCGTATATTAATGAATCTCAATAGACGCGTGTTGTGCGTGTGCACTCTTAAGGTGATGAAATCTGACTCGTTCGATGCAATCCACATCATCAGATTCAACGGTGGTGGATCACATCGATGTAGGTGGAGCGAACCGGATCAACTTGGCGACGGCCAATGGCGATCGAGAAAGGGGTTAAATGGGAGGATTTCCATATGCCGTATAGGGCAAAGACGATGCTCCTTTGCCCGCAACACCGACAATGATTGTTCCTGCACCTGTTCAAACAAATGGGCAAGCAAAAGGGGCTGCAGGCATTGTGGTCATGAATCGTCGTTGCGGCACGTCTGAGAACGAAATAGGTTACTGCATCCTAAGTAAACAGAAACGCTATTTCAAGGGTCAAACGATGAGATGCGTATCGTTCGTGGTTTTGTCGATGTTACATGGGGTCGTCATCGTGTTTATTCAGGTGTTCATGGTAATGTCATTGTGGGCTTACATTCTTCGGTGACGATAGGTCAACCGAAGATTTGGGTTTTGTTTAGATGACATTGGTGGTACATGGGCAAAATGGCGAGGAATTAGCATTGAAGATGTGCAAGCGTACGTCTCGCCCAGGGTGGCTATGGGCCAGCGGTTGGTAAATATCATAAACACAGTAATGCTACTGTGTGTTTGTTCGGTTTACATCATAAGGCATGATCATGGGTATGATTGTCTAAACGTCAAGCATATTCGTGCCCAAATCCCGTGATCGGTAGATAGCCGATAATAGGGAATTGGTCGCAACTGTTGGGAACCTAAGGGTATAGCAGCAATGGTTCAATTATGGACCGTAGGAAGAATATCGGCTGCAGCTGTGTCCACAATACGCTGGCCAGCGTGTGTTTATCGTTTATTGGTGACGAGCTGAGCCGATAGGGGATATGAAATGGTTCAGGTATTATGAATCCGAAACATTCAATGTTATGCATGCCATCGGTGAGGTTTTACTTTCAGGTGCAAGCTACTGAAAGATAGCTTACGCTGCTCGCTTGCAGGTAAGTATAGTGGCTTATGGAGTGAGGGAAAGGCAGATTGATTTAGGGAAGTGGGTGGTTCTTAAGGAAAGCTTTAAGGAAGCCCCACAGGTCCGAAGACTGTAGATATCTAGGTATTATTCTAGATAAAAAACGTATCTTCCAAAAACACATCACTACCCCAATTGAAAAAATAAACAAAGTCGGAAGAGTTCTTTATCCATTGGTGTCAAAGCTTAACCTCGAAAATAAAATTACAATTTTTAAAACCATTTTTCAAGCTATACTCATGTGCGGCATCCCTGTATGGTGTAATTGTGGTCGCCCACACAAAATAAAATTGCAAAGGTGTCAACATAAAATACTGAAAATGTTGCTGAATTTGTCATGGCATTACTCGACACAAGAACTTCATGAAAACGCTAACGTAAAACCGGTAGAATTTCTTATTGATAATCGAAACTTCTTCGTCAATTGTTCTTTTTCTGACAATGTTGTCGTTTCCCGTCTTGCGTTATCCTAAATCACTATCTATGTATTCTGTTCATGATCATTCTATCACAGGGGAAACCTGTGCAATATTTGTCCTAAGATCCAAATAAGGGTTTTTCTTGTAGTTTTCCCTTAATCATTTATTATTCATTATTCATCGAAATTGTGCTATTTTTCATTATATTGGTTAAAGATTATAGTTGTAAAGGAATTGCAGTCCTAAATCTCTAAAATGCTAGTTGTAAAATCTCTAATTGTAAACGTATTATCTACTTAATAAAAATTGAATTGAATTGAATTGAATATTAACGTCTTCGCCGTAAGTGAGTACAATTCCTTCTCACCGCATAAAGTTAAACATAATTTTGCTTTCAAAAAGACTCGCCCAGTATGAGACAATTTACAACTGGCGTTATCACAAAAAGGTATTAAATACACATTTCATGCTCAAAAGTTTAACGGACATCCCGTAAGCAAACATATCGTCAATAACCACCTGTCAAAAAAGCTTTTACGCAGGAATAAATTATTAATCAAAATTATATCGCTCTCTGTTGCCCGCTTTTCTTCCCCAATCCTTCTAGTGCTTCACAAACGGCGTACATATTAGCGGCTTGTTTGACGTGGTGAGGTATAGGTCGGTTATACAGGACTACAAAAACTGAATTCAATACCTTAAACTCTGCGATGAACCATCCTACAGAACGAAGGGATGACAAGCAAGCACAACGTACATTCATGCAATATAAACACGTCTCTATCTCTCGGAATAATACAAGTATGCCTAAGGATATCGTCTTGATAAATTGTTCCAGGTCTCCCCTTCAATTTATACTCTCTCAGTCAATATTCTTTGACAATTTTTATTACTTTATCCCGCCCCCGTAATTGGTGGTTTGACTTGAAATTTCACAGCAAGTAAAGTGACACATATATGCCTCAGATAAAAAATAAATTACTTTAGATTAAAGATTGGATGGAAGACTCCCCCATTGATTGACTTGATCTGGAAAAACAATCCCGCAAAATGTGGGCGATGTGTTCGTGGCAACCTTCATATGTTACACTGATGGGAGGGGCCACCAATTCACGTGTTGCTACAAATAATACACCACACAAGTAATCATCTATAATGCTTGAAAAACTCGTGGCCAGGTAGACGATTATAATACTCTAACAAATGAAAGGTATTTGGTAATTAAAGGTGCACGCGCACTTTCTTCCCTAATATTTGGAAAACATACTAGGGGAGCAGAAAATATAAGAAAAGATGTATTTAATGTCCTGGCGTAACGGGTAGAATCAAAAGGGAGCAAATTACCCCAAGTCCCTATCGAGGAACGTGTAAAAGGTTCCTACTTTATTATGTATTTACGTTAACCCATATACATTTGTTTCATATAGCGATACTTAACAGTAGTGTCACGATTTGGCCAGTTTCCAATTTACAGTTTATTTCATATTTTCCTAATCCATGCAGTTAAAAAACATGACGGGTTACCCTTCAATTTAAGTGAAGGATATGCTACACACAACACATGCTATTCCAACACTTAAATTGTGCCAAAGGATAACCAATTCAATAAAGTTGTATAATTGGGTAGTTTTGTAATCGTAATGTTCTGTAAAAGATTGTCTATGTGAATAATATTCAAGCACAATTTGACAAATATATTTGTGTATGCTGACGACCTAATGCCCTTGGAATGGGCAACTGGAATTCTAGTGATTATATTTCTAGCCACACTGAATACGAGAAACAAGTGCTAACTGCCTGGATTTAAATAAATTGTCCAGCCAGGTATAAAAGTACGTGAGTTTGTTTGATAAACACATTCACAACATTTTTAGTCCGGTAATCAAAAAGCCTACCTAACGCTGAAGGACATTCAAAAAGCACTTAGGGATGTTATGTGTCATATTTTTGTTTTTGTTGCTCATTCAAAGCCTAAAGTTCCCGTAGTGTTGTAGGCAATAAAGTGAGCTCCCACAAGGGACAGTGAATACACGGATATTAAAGTGGTGAGCACACGTATATTAAAGATTTTTACGAGGGAGCATCAGGTAGCGAAATTGTAATAAGTTTACATTTACGTTATAGCAAAACTCATAGTGGTGATATACAGATAGGATGAAGTTTTAAAAAGATAAACCCTTAGGATTGGATTCATCTAATAAAGACCGATGGTAACGAAGCAAATATAATATCTAACCCTGAATTTGATTAGACGACTTCCCTACAATTGCAGGTAGTGTAGTTGTTTCAAATATAACTTAGTTACACTATGATGTCTCCTTTCTATAACAGCCTTGTGATTTTGATGTATTTTCTGACTAGATATGCTTATGAACGTTGACTGAATTCTGTGGTGTCAAAGTATGTTTATTTAGTTTTCTTAATTTTATGACGAACAACTGTGTGTTTCCTTGGAACTCAAGGGTAGACAGATTCCCGGAGTTTTATTAAAAATAAACACTTCACTTATGTTTTTAATCAGTTTAGTCGTCCATGCGTTGGGGAGTGTTGTACAAAACTGAAACCAAAATCAGTTGAATACATTTTAACCTATTCGATCAAAGAAATGCATAGCTTACCTGTGGGGGTTCTCTATACCACATGGAGAATCAACCCACAATTACCTTCCTTATTTCGAGCGCTTTCAGTGCGTTATTTCTACCCATTCCCCTTATAAGCTATTTCACCTGTAAATCACGTTAAACGGACGCATAGCTAAACTGATTATCCTATGCAGATAATGCATAATTGAGTTTAGCTACCTTTTTGCCATACGGCAACCCCATTTCTCTAACCCATGAGATTTCCACCGGAAATCGCATCATGCCGGTTAGCAACGGCATTGTCTGATCAAACGACGCGGTTGCTTAATATTGCGACCGCTGGGGAAATTATCAAAGCATTTAAGTTAGTTCCCATGATCAGATTTCCCTAGCCAAGTCGGCGTCCTTTTTACTTTCTCCAGACACTTCATTCGCTGGGGATCAATGCTCTCTTTTCTCAGGTGAATAGCATCAGCTTAATTTTCCTCTCTTTCACAGTTCTGTCTTCGTACAGATCAATGTACTCTGAGATCACCATATTCACCGAATTAGGTCAATGGATTATCCTCAAAGTACATTGATTCATGCACACACAACCAAACCCACCCCGAGATCACGTACATCGTGCGTCTGTTCTCTCATTCTCCCATGTTCGTCGATTATCGAATTAACCGATGTATTTCACCACACATCGATGGACGTGGCAATGAGAGAGCAGAAGTATGTTCTCTGTTGGTTATCAAGTGCGAAAATTGAATTACCAATCTTGATTCCTTATACAGACAGTCGATTCACAACCATCAACGGAGTGGGTCGTTACACAACGACCGCGGGTGCACACGCTCGCGCGCGAAGCAGACGTGTCTGTCGGCAATTTGAGTATCAACAACCATTCCCATTAAAGAGTTGAAACGAGTTTGATTTTAAATTAAATACATTCCAATTCCGTTCGGACAGCAAGTTTTTATTGTTCGATTTTATAATGCACACAGTTTTAACTCGTGGAAATACCACCGTGGCGTACCCACTTAGGGTCTTGGCGTGCCTTACATTCTGCTATTTGATCTCAACCGTATTCTTGGATTATCGCACGCACGTACGGATTAACCTCACCAAATCAGAACTGTTGTCAGACGGACGTTGTGTCGCGTTAATGAATTTAATAATATTTAATAATAAGATATTAGTTAAGTGAATTTAAGTTCAAACAAGAAAATTTCTTAGTAATATTAACAATAAGATATAAGTTAACTGAATTTAAATTCAAACAAAAAAAAAGGAAGGATTAAAATAAAAAAACATTATACAAAACAATATACCGGTGTTTCTTTGACGATTTATGAACAGTGTCCGGCGTAAATATCGTTGGGGAGTAAGTGAATCCGTGCTCCTGTCTGGCGCCTATACTACATCCCCACATACCTATAATTTGATTTTTCACACAAATTTTAAGCAATTAAGATAAGAGTTTGACGATTTTATATGCTTTATTTCTTTTGGGTCCTGTTGTTAAAGAATTGGAAATATGGACGAAGGTTGTCGGAAGGACATTGCAAGGCAGTGATGATATAAATCTTGCATATTTAGGCATAATTACGAATTTAATTCACAAGTGGTTCATTGAAAGATAAAATAAGAAGTATTCTTCACTTGCGAAATATGAGCATCATTATTTGTAAGGGAATCGTCTTGGCTTAGATTATTAGGGTATCCCTTGGGAAAAGTGTGGGGGTTCTTTTAAGCCTACCCAAAGCACCCCCCATAATTGCAACCCAACTCCCATTGTCTTTCACTAATGCAATTGCATTAGTACCTGAAACCATTTCCTTTTCCAATAACATTTAATGCATACAACGCATTATCTAAAATTCTTAAAAAGAGTTCTCCCAACATTCAGGGATTTAATGCGCTATTCAAATTCCCTGAAAGAATTCTTTAATGTACATATGCATCATAAATTCCAAATCATCGGCACCCTTTGTCATCATTAAAATGCAATGTCGCACAGCTTGTTTATGCAGCTGCAATAAACCGACCAGCGTTTCGTTTGTTCAATCGACAAACAATTACCGCATCTTAGGCATTATCCGCGACTTCTGCACCATTTCCTAATACAAACAATGAGCGCAATAGCCGCTAAACCCGAATTCTTCAACATGCATCACGTGCGCAAACAAAAGAATTCGGTTTTTCTTCAGGCATTCTGGTGATATGATATACAATCCAAATTGTATCAAGTATACCGAATGCATCACCACACCTAATGAGTTGCACCTTATTTACTTAGCCGAACTCACATCTCATATATGCCTTTATCCCTTTCAAGGTTTCTGAATTCGTTTCTCATGACCTTGCGGCCTGAGCATGCAGTGATCCATTAGCACATTGATAAGATCATCTCACACACACCACCGGAATTAGCCAGCGAGCTGCTCTTATTGGTTACCCCATTTCGAGAAATTGTCTTCTCTTCTCTTTGGTGCTGACAAACTCACCAACGAATTGAGGGTGAATCAGGAGTTAGATTCAAACCCTCAGCGAGTCTTATTCCAACCACCGATCGCGAAGGTAGGTTTTTCTCCCGTTTCCCGTAGCGCTGGGGGACGCGTACATTTCAGAGTCGGAAATTTTAGTTCTTTGTCCGGTGCAACTATGAGTCTAATTCAGTCGACTCAATCAAAACCTTTTTTTCTTCCTGTGAAGTGCAGCAAACCTATTAAATTAAACGCGTGTGTGATTAAATTAAGAACAAAATCTTTACTATAGTGATTGTTTCGTCGAATGTTCATTCTGTGCACTTTTCCTAACCTTCCCCAAAATAAAACGTGTGTTATTGACTACCAAAATTACTGTCCCATCAAAGTTTCCATTGCAATAAACTAAACTAAGACGTCTTCCCGTGTAAACTGTTGTGTACTAAAAATAAAAATCATTTTATACAAACAACATTTAGTGTTTTATTCTCCTTTCCTCTTTTGTGACAACTTGCGATCCTTGGTGATCGGTTAATGGTGGAACCGATGAGCTCTTCAGTTTGTGGGGACGAAGTAGAACCCTGCGCCCATGCCGGCGCCACGACTTTGTACCCCCACAGTGGTGACCCGCGACAGTTTTTTTTTGTTTCATTGTCAAAAAAGAGAAGAAAGTGAACTTCGCAACCTTCCGAGCATTTCAATTCTCGAACAGATTTAGTGACAGTAATTTATCCGTGGTAGTGCCTTTCTAAACAATAAACACAGTGACAAGGTGGTGCAAATCGTGTTATTGAGTTTTAAATTCGCGCGAAAATGATCATCAAATTATCGCTCGTCCAGGCATTTAATTAATTATCACACAATTGGTGACCTCAAAGCGAAAATTAAAAGACTATTAAAGGGTATCCAGTACCCCAACGCTGCCGCCGAACATTAACACATCTATAATAACGTCCGAGCGTCGCAGAGCAGCCACCCTCTACCATCACCGAACAGCAGCCACGGAGACAGCGTCGGAGACGAGGTTTTTCTCTTTTATTTATTTTTTTTTTTTATTTGCCAAAGTGTCACTTCCTCCTTCGGTGAGCTCCTTCCGAGCCACCAAATATAAATTTAAATTCAAATTCAATTCGTACAACCACTAAAACCATTTCAACAACATTATCTCGATTCTGATGAATAATTAAAAACATGTATTAATTATTTAAGCAAAAAATAATATATATAAGATATGTATGTGTTATATATTATGTAACCATAACTAAGTCGTAGTTTAGTCATTCACAATCTTTAATGTTAACGAAAGCCATATTTGAATCACCTTGTAAAAAACACACGTTGATAAACGCAAAGATATAAAATAGCCTTGGGGTGTTAAGCAAAACAAGGCCGAACTTTTAATGACCTCTTATGATCCAAACATTTCAAAATTTATTCTATGACTTTATTATTATATTTAAGAGAAAAGAACAACGTTTTTTATCCTTTTTTTAAACTGTTCGCTCAAAACCTACCCAAAGTAAATCAAATAACGATAATAACATATGGTACTCAAGTAGTTCTGACCGTTAACTGGATTATAATCGCAGTACCAAAATGATGTACATTAAAAATATAAACTCAAGTAACACTAATTAATTGTTTTTTCCGTGATAAATCCTAACATATATTTATATGTGCAAGTTATGAGATCAAGTTTGCATTCTAGAATTACACAAATATACAAAACTGCAGTACTATGCACTCGAATGAAAACAAAAAGAACAAATGCAAATTTTATAACAATTTAAATATACATTAAAAGTAATTTCGTTTTCATTTGCATTTTCGGGTTAAAGATGGAACTTAAGTACTTAAGCGTATTTGTTAGAAAAAACGCACCTCAGTTTAATTAAAATAATAATTCTACAACACACTAGAGCAACAGGTAATAAACAAAAGTTATTATATATAAATAAACAGCAATATTTAAAACTACTCTTATACGAAAAAACAAAACAAATTGCAGGCTGACTAACTAGCCATCGATTTCAGATTAAACTATTGTAGCGATCGAAAACGCTACCCCTATCTAAATCCCCACAATATCATCCATAATCCCATAACAAAAACCCAAATTTCATATTGAATCAATGAGCGATAAACTAAACCAAAAGCCAATTATCGCACATTGATTCAAAATTCCACATAATAAACCCAAATCCCAAACTTTCCATTGCTTCATATCCAAATTCCATATTGAGTCTCGTGTACAACGAATTTAACCAAAAGTTAATTCATCATACATTGACTCAATTCCTAAAAATCCTAACATCATGAAATACTAAATTCAAAACGCATTTCATGATTCCCATCCCTTCCCAGAATCTACCCAACAAAACCCTTTAAACAATTCCCGGAACAAAATTCCAATCGAAGCACGCCAAGCGTTGCGTACGCTTCTTGGAATTTTGACACTAAAATAGTTGACAAAAGTCAACTCCAAAAATTATAAAAGGGGAGTGTTTTTCAATTTCGCCATCAGTAGCATTCCAGAGGCCAAACCGCTGGCCGAATGCAGATCATGTGTATCGGGTGTCCATTTTACCTTCATGCAAAATCGCATCGACCACCCCTGAACTTTCGGTTTAAATAAAAATAAAGCTTGTTATTGAGAATTATGAACGAATCTTTTGCTCTTTTATTTTACGTACACAACTCTCCGCGCTCTTCTCTCGGGATTACCGTTAAAGCACAGCGCGGAGTATTACACTATGCTGAATAATATAATGAGATTAACGAGAATTTTATTATTGTAATTGATATAATTTACAAAAGAAAACAATAAAAGATTTTTTAAAAAATCAAAAATAAAATACAAAACACACCTATAATAAGTAATTAAAAATAACGAACAATTGTAAACCCCTTCTGGATACAGATTCGCACGCATCTATTTTCGGTAGTATTCACGACCACTTTCGACTTCGCTCGCCTCTTTTTCGACGTCCTTTGGCTCCGTTTACCCACACGACTCCCTTCACTCACACCCAACTTCATGCGACTCCATCCACTCCTCCAAAACCGGCACCACTTCTCAACATATTGGCGGACAATGCCACCACACACCCTCGACACACCCGACTCCCTTCGTCTATCGTCAACGCCCTCAATTTCGGCTCCTGACTACACATTAGCAACTACGAGTAGCAAACAATCAGTAGGACGCCCGGCTTCACTTTCTACCAACCCTTTCAACTCTATCACTCACATCTCCTGCAATCTCAGCCCTCTTTAACTCTGGCACAACAATGCCCACCTGCCGACTCCACGCGAGCCAGCTCGCCCTCCCTCGTCTTTACGTAACCCTCTCAGTTACGGCTCCTCACTGAACCACAGCTACTGCGCGTAGCAAAACAATCAGTACGACGCCCAACTCCCAGGCCGGTTCCTTACTATCTATCAGCTACTCCACGTAGCAACCAATAGTTAGGACGCCTGGTTCTACCAGCCTTACTCCCACATAAGGATCTTCCCTCCTTGGGACTCCCGACGTCCCCTAAGCCGCCACGGCTCAATCCAAGCGGCAATCATAGGCAATACATGCCCAACTACGGCGCCGCACACACCAAGAGCACCACACCACACTTCAGAGCGCGCACCATTAACCCAGGGCGCCCTGCGGTTCGACACAACCAACCATCCACCAGGAGCCCCCTAACCTAAGTCGCCTACCTCCAGCCAAGCGCGACTGGCCGGCACCTCCTCAAGAGTTGCCGTTCGATCGAGGTCGCAGCTACCGTATATCGAGCTCCGCCGTCGATACCGGTGCCGATATACCGGTCCTCCCTCGATCGGTAAGCCGCGCAACTGATTGCCCAGCCCCTTCACCAGTCCCAGCGCAAACAATTCGCCATACTAACGTATGGACAAAAGACACCGACTCTGGACTCGGGTGTCCCTTCCATCCCACACACGGCACCACCACAAAAGTATTATTTGGGAAACGCTGCACCTTAAAATATAATCAAATTAGTCAGAGAATATGCAAAAGTGTTAAAATTCTTCCCTTACTTGAAAGCTTGCCATGTATCCAGCGCATACAAATTTGCACGATGAGGCAAGTTGCTTCAAATTGAAGAAAAAATAAAAGGATAAAAAAATGAGTTGATGATACTTTTTGGGATAAAGAATTCCGGAGATAAAGTATTCCTCTGGCGACACCACGACTTCCTCCACAAGCTCAAAAAACGACCGCATACCTCGCGTAGCAAAGTTGCTGTTCTTCCATGAAACCGATTGCTAAGTAAACACAATTATTCAAGGGATATCGAACGGGACTATCTGCAAATATCCAGATCCAGGTGGCCCTCCTATAACACGGTAGATAGGTCCGTAAAAAATGCCGTGTTATGTGAGACCCAGAGCCAATAAGAAAGTGGAGGATATTTTCTGAACCTTTGCCCGCCACAAAATCAAGGTTGATCGAAAGTTCACCATGTTCTTTAAGGTGTTTATAAATTTTAAATGCGTTTTTCTTCATGGAATTCGTTTTTGACGGTCATCATAAATCCGAATTCTAAGTGCATTTTCCATTTTTCCAATAATTGCCGCCCAGGGACGAGCTGCATGTTTTGTGCATATCAGGAATATCAGTCCAACCGGGCGATTGACACCGCGAAGAAGGCCTACAACGACAGAGTGACCAATAAACTCCTAGAGTGCTCAACTGGTTCGCGTCCCTTCTTATCAATGACAACGGACAATGGGACACTAGTCACGAATTCAAAGGAATTTATTTTAACCTCGATGCCGGACTTTTGTAACCACCTGTGATTGTGCCGCTACGGTCGTCATTGTGGGATGCGAGATTCCGGTCGCGTACTATTCAATGCATTCTACGTGGACTGGACAGTAAGAATGCATCCGGCTTGGACGGAATACCAGCAGTAGGCCTTACGAACTGTCGCCGGTTCTTGGCAGATCCTTTCGTTTATCTTATGCACGGTGGACACTTCCTACCTGCTGAAAAGTGACTCGAGTCCAGCCAATCCCAAAGAAGGGGAAAAAGTCTCTCCCACAAAATTACCGGCCAATAGTATTACTGTCTATGTTGTCTAAGATGATGGAAAAGGTCATCAATGCCGACTTAATTAGTATTTGGAGTGCTACGGACTTCTGAATGATCGTCAATATGGATTATGTGGCAGGTGATCCACGGGAGACCTTTTGACGCTTACAGCCGATATATGGACATTTACGATTCAGGGGCGAGTGTTAGGATCTGTATCCTGTTAATTCCGGGGTGCTTCAAGGCTCTATTTTGGTTTCAACCTTGTTTTTACTTCACATAAATGATTTGTTGGAGTCAACGGATAACACTTTTGCGGATGATGGTACCCTTGTTTCCTCTTTTTCGTGTGACCGGCCGATTAGTGTGTAGGGGTTTTCAGGGCCCGAAGACCCTCGCATCATCTTAACCCCCATAAAAATCCTATAAACTCCTTAGCTGCCCTTAATTCGAATCCTTGGCAAAATTACACAACCTCGCCACAGCATTCATCATCATCATCATCATCATCGGCACTACAACCGGGAACCGGTCTTGGCCTTATTTAGCAAGTCCTGAGGCTTGTTAAATTTTCCATAATGATTTGTTTTTTTCCGGGCAAGGTCATTAGTCTTGCGCCAGAGGCTCCCCGACGGGGAATCGAACCCCGGTCTCCCACGTGACAGGCGGGTATTCTAACCACCCTAAAATCCTGAAAACAATTCGACATAAATATTCCGTAATAGCTGAGGAGCTTTTCCCTAGATTCGACAGGATGTGTTTACCTTTTTGGCCATAGATCCATCGCCCGATCTTTCTATTTTCTAATGCAGCGTAGCCATAATAGGTTTCCTGCAAATGACCTTGTGTTATTTTAAACAACACACATGTCACCACATCGACCGATAGGATGTTCTAATGATCGGAACAATGTGTACCCAGACACTGTTTCAATGCCCATTATCTCCCAAAACACTGGCTGGGCTATTGGCCGGCTTACACATCTGCAAACCAGATGTCTAATAGCCTGTAATGGGACATAACGAGTGGGATAATAAAAGATCAGTCTCGATGGCGGGCGATCTTCTGCCAATTTAACATCACAGAAGAATCTAACACCGTCGCCTTATTATCCCTTACACACCACCCATAAAACGTTTCTGTCTAGTTAATGTAGACAGAAGATATGATTTTCGTCCGGGCGGCAATTTCTACACAAATTATGTGGCCGAAAAGATACACACACAATAGAGTATTCTTGAGTGTCTGTTAATATCATAGGAAACTATTTCTATGATTTATAACCGCCATTACGGCCAGCCGCAACCTCGTACTTCTAGTCGAACAGATGTGCATTGGTATTTTCCGTGCGCATATGTAATTATTGGCATCGTCACCACTTCCAGCGTGTGGGCGTGTCCTCCTAACCGGTATGGTTTCTATAGGAATTTTTCAGTTGGAATTTTCCAGGGCAATCGCCATTGTATCCCTAATCCAACGATCCGATTGGTTCTTCGATGGCATACCATCTGATCCTCGATTCTACAAGGAATGTGGAAGACGATTGCACCAGGCAGTCAGATTTTAATCGTGAAAACGATTGCTACGAGGAGTCCAATTTGATTATCCATGGTGTGTGCACGTGCCGTCGAGTGCTTTCAGTTAGTTAATGAAGCCGTTAAATAAGTGTCGTCCCTTGTAATAGTTAAACAAGTGTTATCCATGAACCGTGTAATAATTGTTAAATAGATGTTCACCAGTACAATAAATAAAACTCTTAAACTAAATCCTCAGTATTTTATTATTCCGTTCTTGATTGTCGGGAGAGGTAAGCTTCCATTCGTTGGGTTTAGGAGAAAATAAGTGTCCGTGACTGACACACCACACACTCCTTAAAACTACCACAACTGCATCAACGTCGCATCAGCTGTGATGTGGCCGGGTAGACTCTCTTAATCAGGATGTGGATAAGGTCGTGCAGTGGGGAAAGGCCAATCTCGTCGACTTCAATCCAACGAAGACACAATATACAACATTCACAAAAAAAAAGTGGATCATCGTTTCCACAGCTGATGATGAATGACCAGGCCCTCGAATCTGGGGAAAGCATAACACTGCTCGGCGTCGCGGTCTGTGGGAATGTGTCGTGGTATAAACCCGTGTCGAACTTCGCCAGGTCCGCCTCAGGAAAACGGAGTTATCTTATTAGAGCCAAGAAATATTTTACTCCGGTCCAACTTTTTCTCCTGTATAAATCTCAAATTACAGCCACGCTCGAATACTAATTGATTGAATGATTAATTGATTGATTTAAGGTTTTATTTAGCTTAATACAACCTTAAAATTAACTTAACATAAGAACCTTACAGACTATCTTAAAATCTAGAGTAGTGGTTAATACGTTATTCAATTATTCAATCGAAAAAAAGGAGAAGAAAACCAGGAAGTTGAAGATTACTGGGCGATAGGGGAGGATTGTTTGGAGTTCTCCTCCTAAGCATACCCTCGACTTAATTGAGAACACAGAGAGACGAGCGATCCGACTGATCGGTGACGCGGCGCAATACGTCGAGGCTCCATTTGCTATCGAAGGCGCGTAGCTGACCTCTGTCTGTTTCACAGATATTTTTACGGGTGCTGATCTGCGAAGATTCGTGGTATTGTTCCAGGCAACTCGGGTTATATGTGCTCCATGGGAGAATCCGACGGATCGCACCACTTCGCCGTTCATCTCCCGATGCCGCGAACATCCCTGCTTCAGAAATTTACTCTGGCTCAGTTCTTTGCTTGGCATTTTCTAGGATATTTTTAATTCAAGTCGCGTTTTTTCCGTTGAGAAGTCTCATTGTCTCTTTCCGAATCGTTGTGTATCTATCTTTCTAAGTGAATCACTCTGAGGCGTTTAAGTTGTTCAATCTTCCCCCTGCACTCAAGGTCAACCCGAGGTTTGGACGGGATTGTTTTCTTAAATCCGAATACTTTTTGGGCTGTTTGTTTGATTGTGTCTCTGATCGATGTTTATTTAGTGTCCAGATTAATAGTTTCCTCTTCCTCACTACTCCCATTCTCTGGATGTTAAATCTATTCGTTAGTCCGTCTTGCTATTTAGCCCTTTTGAGCAAGTCTTTTAGTTTATCAATGTCGAACTTTTTGCTCGTGTCCCGCGTCTGCCCATGTGGGTTTGGTGCGAGCCGACTCCTAAATTTCCCCATCACTGGAAAATGATCAGAGTCGCAATCAGCTCCTCTATATGATCTGAGTTTAGTGCGAAAAATACTGCATAAAATTGTATTCTCATATACGTCGAATATTTAAGCAGCCACATCTTATATCCATATGAAACAATCGGCATGATTATTGTTTTATAAATACGGGGCTTTATATTAGATGATGTCAGTCTCGATTTTAGCACTTTGATAACTGTATACCAACTAATGTTGTCGGAATACAGCATTTTAGTGATTGCCTTTCGCATTTCGTTACTAGTGGTCAATATTATTTTCAGATATTTGTTTTTAAGTTGTTAATTTTATTTATTATTTAAGTTAGATTTTATTACTCCTTCCCCTTGCTCATTGCTTTTTAAACCTTCCTTCTATGGGTTTGTTGTTCTTCTCTTTGTCTTGATTTTTCATTATTTTAATATTATAATTCTTTTTCTTTTATTTTTGTTCGCTTGGGTTGTTAATGATATATTTGGTTCCAGTTTCAAGCATTTCTCCCAACCATTTCTTTAAACCTATTGTTTAGTTAGATTGGTCTTTCATCAGGCGACTAGCATAGGGATTGAATCTATTACTCAGCAATTGGACTACCATCATCACCATCGGCTCTACAACCGAGAGCCGGTCTTGGCCTTATTTAGCAAGTCCTGAGGCTTGTTAAATTTTCCATAATGATTTGTGTTTTCCGGGCAAGGTCATTAGTCTTGCGCCAGAGGCTCCCCGACGGGGAATAGAGCCCCGGTCTCCCGCGTGACAGGCGGGTATACTAACCGCTATACTATCGAGGAGCCCAATTGGACTATCACAAGAGCTATAATCAGTAGTTTAACCTACTTTCTATGCGTGCACCATAATCTTTTAAACCTACCATGGGTCCGAGTTTTTGGCACGCATAATTTACAGATTTTAACCTACGTGTGTACAATCAAAGGCATAACGCAACTTTCTTACCAACTCGGGCATTAAAGCACCAATTCATATTCCTATTTGAAACGTTGTTTTGTTATTTATGTACTTTTCACAACCTATTTTGCGTAAATATTGAGTGTTCTAGCTTTTGGGACGCAAGATACCTCCTTCCTTTATAATAGTAGTATTATTCTTAGGAGAGGAATAATTCTCTTGAATAGGGTTTGTCTTTATTTACATTTATTTATTATTATTTTCTTATTTATTTTTAATTTTTTTTTATTAATTAATTTATTTATCTAGTAACCTGTCTATTTATACACATATATATTAATGTCTGTAGATGTCTATTTTTATATTTCAAAAAATATTGATTAAACAATTTCTCCTATGAAAAGTGATGTTCCGTACAAAAGAAATAATTCTACACAGAATTTTCGATAGTTATAAGATTTTAAATATGGGAGCTAACAAAGGGAAGATTATGTATAGCACATTGTTTAATAAGTCCCAAGACTAACGCAGAGATAGCACCTATAATGAAAAATCTTGATGACTTTTAGAAAGTACTAACCTTCAAACACTATGTGTCAAATTTTCATGACAATCGGACCATAACATAATGAGTTAACATATAGTAATTTAAGTGACGCTGTTTTTAAAATATTGTAAATAATGGAAAAACCGAGTTTCTTGTTTTAATAAAACATTGCTTTCTAATGCGAAAAAATGCCGCTCAAGGTTTTCAGTCGCTTAAAAATGTCATCCGGACTCTGCTTCTTCGAAACCAACCATTTGTCAGTGGTATTTTGATTTTAAACGTGGTCGTATGGATACAAATGATGTTGAACGCTCTGGCCGTCCAAATGAAGCAGTGATTCAAGAAAGTTCTGAAAATCATGATGAAAGATCGAAAAGTGAACGTGCGCCAGATAGCTGAGAACATAAAGATACAATTGCTAGTATTTGTACTATTTTTCTTGTAAATTTTCGGAATCGGTCACAGAGATTATTCTTCTCGGAGATCTACATTCCACATTACATCAAACGAAGTTTATCTGATAAACCGTGGTTTGACAAAAAATGCGAGCAGCTTACAGCGGCAAAAATAGAGCTTTTAAACAATAGCGAGCCGGTCTTTTGGATGCACGTGTTATCGCGCCGATACGGTCTTCCATGCGGGATGTGAGATTTTGCCCGCGTACTATTCAACGCATTCTGCATGAACTGGACTGTAGAAAGGCAACCGGCCCGCACAGAATACCAGCAATAGTCCTTAAGTCCTTAAGAACGGTGCTCCAGAACTATCGCCGGTTCTTGGCAGATTCTTCCGCTTATCGTATGTACGGTGGACCTTTCCTGTCTGCTGGAAAATCGCTCGAGTTCAGCCAATCCCGAAGAGGCGAAAAAAGTGTCTCCCACAAAATTACCGTCCGATAGCAGTCCTACCTATAGTATCTAAGGTGATGGAAAATGTCATCAACGCCGAGTTAATTAAGTATTTGGAGTGCAACGGACTTCTGAATGATCGTCAATACGGATTCCGTGGCAGACGGTCCACGGGAGACCCTTTGAGCGTTATAACCGATATATGAACAACTGCGATTGAGCGGCATGGTGAGTCAAGGGCGGTCGCATTGGATATCTCCAAGGCTTTTGACCGCGTCTGGCACGGGGAATTGCTGAGCATACTTCGTACATATGGACTTTCTCAACAGTTTTGCAACTGGACGAAGAACTTCATCGAAAATCAATCGATTCGGGATCTGTATCCTTTTAATTCCGGGGTGCTTCAAGATGCTATCTTCGCTCCAACCTTGTTTTTGCTTCACATAAATGGTTTGTTTGAGACAACGGACAACAAAGTGATTCAGTTTTGCGGATGATAGTATGCTTGTTTTCTCTTTTTTGAGTGTTCGGTCGATTAGTGCATCTACGTCGCACCAGCCGAGCTGTAGACAGATTGACTGTCAGAATCAGGATTTAGATAAGGTCCTGCAGTGGGGAAAGTGCCAATCTCATTGACTTCAATGCAGCGAAAACACAATATACAACATTCACAAAGAAAAGTGGATCATCGGTTCCACAGCTGATGATGAATGGGCAAGCCCTCGAATCTGAAGAAAGCTTGAACTTGCTCGTCTTCACGGATTGTGGGAATATATCGTGGCATAAACACGTCTCGAACATTGCCAGGTCAGCCTCAGAAAACTGAGGTATCTTTTTAGAGCCAAGAAATCTTTTATCCCGGCTCAACTTCTTCTCCTGTATAAATCCCAAATTAGACCCGCACTCGAATATTGTTCTCATGTCTGGAGCTCGGCTCCTAAACATACCCTCGACCTACTTGAGAGCATACAGAGACGAGCGGTCCGGCTGATCGGGAACTCGGCGCTGACATCGGGACTACAGTCACTATCACATCGAAGGCGCATAGCCGACCTCTGTCTGTTTTACAGATATTATCACGGGTACTGTTCTTCGTAGATTCGTGGTAATGTCCCACGCAATTCATCTTAAATGCGCTCCACAAGACAATCCGACGGATCGCACCCGTTTGAGATTTGTGTCGTTTATATCAAAAACAAATTAAATGTTAAAATAGAAACAACTCAAAAAAATATTGCGTACAATAAAAATATAACCAACAATATCCTGGTGTTTAATATTTCCTCGTTGTTTTGGTGCTCGGATTTTTGGAGACAATTCTCTTTAAACAAGTGTTAGGGATTCAAGTGAAACAGTACCCGTGTATTGGCACACCTACTTGCACCCCACAGGTTCATCTCAGGACGCCGCGAATATCCCTGCATCAGAACCCGTTCTGTTACAGAGCGGGGAAGCTGCGGAACTCCCGCTTTTAGTTTTGAAACCACATTTATTTTCCCAATTCTTTTTACATGTATAATTATTATTATTTATTGGCCTGTAAGAACCCGGAAGTTCATGGCCTCACCGACTCGGCTTCGCCATCGTTCCCTGTCCTGGCCACTCTCCTTCCACGCTTGACCATTCGCTCCGATCTCCTCAAGGTCAAACCTAACATTGTCCTCCCATCCCCGTCGCGGCCGTCCTACCGGTCTCTTTCCCGTTGGTCTACCGTCAAGAATTCTATGCACGGTCCTATCGTTCCCCATTCGCGCCACGTGTCCGGCCCATCTTAACCTTCGCGAATTGATTACTCTCACGATTGTAGGTTTGCGATATAGCTCTTCCAATTCTTGGTTATGGAGTCTCCTCCATTGTCCTGCCTCCTCGTCATATTTACCTCCAAAGATGCCCCTCAAAACTTTATTCTCGAATACGCGGAATTTGTTTTCTTCCCGTTTTGTGAGAGCCCATGTTTCGCATCCATATAGAACAATCGGCATGATTATGGTTCTATAGACACGGAGCTTTATGTTACGTGATAGCAGTCTGGATTTCAGCAGTTTACTGACTGCGTGCCAACTCGCGTTGCCGGAATGCAGTCTCTTGTTGTATAATATTAGGGGTAAATGTTAAACCCTTTTCTACAATCACAGTCTTTAAATTAACTTACTGGCTCTATGCGAGCTCTCTAAATTACACAATATAACTTGATTTTTATATATGCCTTTCGGCGTACATCTTTCTTTTTTTGTTTCTTATATATATATATATATATATATATATATATATGAAATAAGTCATATATAAGAGGGACTCCTCGTTTACATCTATATGTATATATTATTATTACAATATTTTTTTTTTTTTAATATTATTATTATAACAAACAAAAACTTCAAAACAAAACGAATAAAACATAAAATAAGAAATAAAAACTAAAATAAAATAGCTACACAAAAGTAATTGGGAAAGGAGGACAGGAGGAGGGGCGACAAGAGGAAGGAGAGCGTTGCTCTTGAGAGGTATACTATATCTGAGGAAGTGAAGTCCTCTCCTCGTTGAGAAGCCACCACCATTTGGGAGATGTTCGATCTGTGGCTGATTTATCTCTTTCACTGATCGCCGTGCTAAAACGCATGCGGTCTGGGGCATTGGAGATATCACTATCATGGAGAATTCTTTTGTCCCTGGCACCACGAAAAGCGTGGTAAATAATCGGGACTCCGTGCACGCCTTGGATAAGGCCTTTTTGATCCAAGAAAAGGAACGCTTCTGGGGGAATAAACCCATTCTGGAGGGTATTCTCCAGATACATATCGTTGGGATAGAATGCTCCCGAGATAAGATTATTGTCACTGCACATTGCCCTTGCTGTGTGACCACGAATAATTTTAATTATGAAATTGTCTATCCTATTTAACCCTGATTTGTTATACAGGATTTTGTTGGGATAGAATTTTTTGTATTGCGACTCTGGTGTTCTATAAAGTTCGAGGCAGGAACGCAAACACTGCCGTTCGAACACACGAAACTTCTCCATATAAAGTGGAGATATATTATACCATACTGGACAGCCATAAATCAAAACTGGTCGGATGAATGCCGAGTACGAAATTATTTTGACTCTGGGGTCAAGAAGACTACTCCGGAATAGACTTCTTGTCATAGAATATGCGCTTTTAGCTGCGGAGAGGGACGCTGCTACGTGCTTGTCAAAATATAAATACTGGTCTAGCCAGATACCAAGGTATCTAACTACAGTTTTCACTTGCAGTGGAAGGTTATTGTTACCTACAATAGAGAAGTGTTTCCAGTTGTATTTTGTATCCCTCGAGGCCCTGGATAGGGGCGTTCAGAAAAGAATAGTCTCGGTTTTCTGGAAATTAATCTTTAATTTCCAGTCGTCGCAAAATTGTTTTATTTTGTTGAAGTCATCTTGAAGGTACCTATTGATGACGACTATTTTTCCTCCTGTTCTGTACACCACTATGTCATCGGCGTACGCAATGGCGTTTTCGAGAGAACTCACTAGATCACTAGTGTAAATGTTGAATAGAATGGGAGAATACACAGCTCCCTGCGTAAGCCATTTTTAATTTGGAAGGTCTTGTTGGAGAGTATGTCCCCACATTTCACCACAAAATGTTTGTCCATTATCATATCATAAATGATGTATAACAAATATTGCGGCATACCCAGGTTTGTTAACTTATAGACAAGTCCTCCTAACCATACGGTGTCGAAAGCCTTTTCAAAGTCAACCAAGCAGGCACCTGTACACTGTCGCTTTGCCTTGTTCCACTGTATATCGGAAACAAGTTTCGTCGCTGCATGAACTGTATCATGTCGCGCTCGAAAACCAAACTCGTTGTTGGGGATGATATCGTTTTCATCACACCAACCTATCAGTGCTTTGTTTATAATTTTTTCGAATAACTTGCTGATGTTGGGAAGCAGGCTGATCGACCGCAGATTAGCTGGATTGCTCTTATCCTTACTCTTTTTGGGGATAGGGTGGACTACTGCAGTCTTCCAATGGGTTGGATAGTATACATTGTTTAGAGCGTTGTTAAACAAAGTAGTGTATATGTTCACTGCTTCGCAAGGCAAATGCCTTAGAACCACATTTGGAATGCTATATATTCCAGATGATTTCTTATTTTTTATTGAGCTAAGTATGTTTCTAAGTTCATCCTTGCGCACAAACATATTTGTATTTTCATTTCTGACGGGAGAATCCGCCCTATTATTTTCGCCGAATGTGATGAAACTACGGCTTTCGGATCGCCAGTTGTGAAGTTGATTGCGCAGCGAGCAATGTCATTGCTTTCAATTTCAGTGTTAGCATGAACTGATTCGTTAACTCTGTACACTGCTTCGAAACAGGCTCCAATTGAATTCGCTTTCTTTTGCGGATCTTCGACTACTATTACTTCATCATTGGAGTTGATGTGCTCTAAGGTGAGCCCTGCGTTCAGCATTATCTGACAAGTCTCGGGAGTCCGTGGAATTCGGAGACAGGGAATGTCATTGTGATCTTTTCTTCGACATATTTTCTTGATTTGTGAAAACATGTTCGGTCCGTTTGGTTGGACAGCTCGAATTCTGTTGCTCCACTCCTCATTTATTACTGCTCGGTAATTATCCCGGATCAGTTTTTGAAGATTTTTAATCAAGGACATGATTGTTTTGATTTCATTGCTATTTGGGTCACTGAACTGTCTATAGCATAATTTCAGCTTTGAGAGCAGGGTGCTCTTTTTTTTGCCTATACAAAGCGTCGATAGTTGCATTTCTGTATCGGTGGGTATAGCCATCCATATGAGCTACTTTGGGGATGGAACGATTCATTGTATTAGTAACAATATCGGTGTGGAACTCCCATCCCACGCGACTGTTCCCGGAGCGTTACAACCTACAACTGTTCGAAAAGAACTGCAACAGTTATTTGGTGGCATCTCGGGGCGCCCACTCGGCGTTATAGGTTCGCCTCTCGCCATAGAAGTGTAATATAAAAAAAGCCAATTATGTGCAATTTTGGTTATATCAGTTTCGCTTCGGTATTTTCGATATTGAAGATGAACCTCGCACTGGTAGACTCACCGTCGAAGATATCGATTTAACCATGAAAATGATCGAGTAAACCCACATTAGCAACCAATGATACACCCAGGAGCCCAAGAGCCAGCGATACACCATAAAACAATTTTAAAGTAACTGCATAAGACAGGTTTCAAAAAGACGCTCAATGTTTGGCTCCCACAGGAATTAGAAGAAGAAAAAAATACATCATGAATGAATAGCGGCTTGGAATAATAAATGGGTGGTCAAAACAGGCTGAAACGATTCAAAGGGTGGTCATACCAGGACTAATGATTTGGTGAGAATAGAAAAGAATTGTCTAATATGGCTAAACACTGAATTCTGACCTCTTCTATCAAGGATTGAGCCGTTTGAAACTAACATTTAAAAAATTCCATAATTTCGAAACATCACAGGTATTTCTCAATTATGTAATTTTTACTTCTCCATTTACACGTTTCTAAGAGAATTTTAGCATTCGTGGTCCCGGAGGTATATTTTTCTTTTTTACCATAATAACAACCGTCATCATTGATTGCCTTTTTTAATTTTTAATCTCATTACAAATACCAAATTATGTCAGGCGTCATTTCTAAATTATTTAACCAGTCGCATTATTTTCCAAATCAGTTATACCCATTACATACTAATGCTTTTGTTCACGGCATTACTGAGTTTTGTATTGTTTAATAAGAACACGCAGTCGAATTTATAAATAATATACTACACACATTTAGTCTCATCAAATCATAAAATATTTTTCCCCAAATTTATTGATGTTTATTTTTGCAAGCCCGTTTCTCTATCTAATCTCAATTATTATTCACTGACCTCCTCCACCGGGTGTTAGGATCTTTGACTTTAGGCATTCGACTTCTGTCCGGCTGTTGGCAAGAACTTCAAACGATCAAGCCGATTGCGGTTTTTCTTTCCGTGAATATATGGCATAGATGCGATGTCGTACGGCATTCCTAACCGCAGATTGGATTTTGGCATTCCTATCCTCAGAATACCGAACACTAAACTAAGTGGTTTCCGTTCAATGACAACATGGGACTTGAGGCTAATAAAAACATCAAATGGTTTTATTGGCTAAGTGATTTATATGGTAATAGAATGTCCCAAGAAACTAGCATAATGTTCTGTACGATGTTTGCCATGAATTCAATATTTCATTTTACTAACAAGGACCAATCATTAGAGTGACGTCAGATGGGAATTCCTTGTACAACAGATCAAGTTATTGACGAGCTTTGCATGTGCAATTTCTGTGTTCATGCAAATTTGCTATGCATATGCAATTCAATACTTCGGGCCTGTTTGTATGTATTCTTCGCCCACTTCTGATAGCACACATAAATCTTAAATTATTTATTCAACAGTCTCCAAGATGATGTTGAGGTACCTGATATAATTTTATCTTGTGGATACTGTGGTACCAGATGTTATTAATGTCAATTTATGAATGAATGTATGAATTTCTGCAACATATAATGACAATCTGACATAATAATAAAGAAGATACTAAAATTTTAAGAAAACGTGTTTTCATTTTTGAACATCGTTTCCTTTTATCTCGATACACGTTTGTTTGCTCGCACTGTACGACACATGTGATGCTCTGTGTATCGTGAGAAGCGTAATGAGCTTCCAAACACCCACCGACTGCAGACTTTTCCTCTTCATTGTTCTCGTTGTTTTCACCTTTAACCAAATTTTTCAGGATTGAAAAGTGAAACTAGTTCAAAGAATCTAAAGTTATCGAAAATGATGTTTGGAGTAGAATTTCAAAATTTAACTCATTGATTTCTGCAACAGTGAATGCGAATTTGTGTATTGAGGCATCATTTTAATGAAACAACTCTTGTTTCGTCAGAGGCGGCAATAAGGGCGCATACTATGGCCTGTTGATTAATCTTTAGTTCTTTTTGAAGACAATCTGTGGAAATTATCCCATAGCTGGCGCATACACATTCTGAGTCGATGGGTTTATCTTCGCCTTTTTCCTCAGGCAAGAAACGTAAGACTTATGTTTCATCTGTGATTATAAATTACCGAAAGAGTCGGCTTTTTTGATAAGAACCATTGCCAAGCACTTGTTTGAAGCCTCCCCACGAAGAGGATAGAGAAAAATCATCGGTACCGTATATTATTGTTGGAGATGGAGCAGCACACAACTGCCGACTGGCGGACTGAGGATCGGCTATTTATACTGTGGCGGTTCTTTAAAGCCTTCCTAAAGAGCCACCCATTTCTTTAAAACAACCTACTTTTCCCTCACTCCATAAGCCACTGTACTTACCGGCATTCGAGCAGTGTAAGATTTCTTTCAAATAACTTTCACCTGAAAGTAAGACCCAGCAAGCATGCATATCAAACAAATTGTTCCATTCATATTACATGAGCCGTGCCAGACAATCGGCTTTGCTTGTCAGCTATTATAAACGATAAACACTCGCTGGCCAGCGTAATTGTTGATACAGCTGTAGCCGATATTCTTGCTACGGTTCATGAGTGAATATTGCCCCAATCCCAAGGTTCGCTACAGTTGCGATCAATTTCCTTATCGGTTATCTACAGACCATGGGATTTGGGCACTAATATGATTGACGTTAGACAATCATACCCATGATCATGCCTAACGATGCCCCGGCCTGTTAAACAAACAAACACACAGTAGCATCACTGTGTTTACCCTATTAACCGACCGCTGGTCCATGTCCACCCTGGGCGAGATGTACGCTTGCACATCTGCAAGGCACCGCCAAGTAAACAACACCCAAATTTTCGGCTGACCTATCGTCACCAGAATGTATAGCCTACAACGGCATTATCGTGAACGCCTGAGTAAACACGATGTGCATATCATCGTGACCCTTGAAATAGCGTTTTTGTGTATCTTAAACCAGAAACCTATTTCGTTCTCAGGCTCAGGTCATCAAGGATTTATGGCCCTCGAAATAGCGTTTCTGTTTATTTAAGACACAGAAACCGATTTCTCCCTTCGGCGATCTTCGCTATCGCTCATCTTAGTAATGCCTGCAGGCCCTTTGTTGATTCTGGTGTGGTATCGTTCTTGGTCGATGCTTCGAGCGAAAGGGGCATCATACTTGACCGTACGGTCATACGGAAACCCTTCCATTCGATCCTTTTGCGATCACCCATTGGCCATCGCCAAGTTGAGCCTATTCGCTCCTCCCACACCGATGCAATACACCACCGTTGAATCTGACGAACGTGGATTGCATCGGAGAGTCAGATTTTTACCTCACAACCGCACACACGTACCCAAGGATTGCTTCGTCAGAGTCGTGAGTCTATGTCGGTATTGAAATAACCGTGTCTGAAGACAATCTCGTTTGTTACCTGTTCTTGTGAAATTGGTGTTAACCCTTATGTCAATGACCAACTTTACCGACAGTAATCATTTCGTCGCAATTTCACGATTGCTCGGCCTAGTAGACGAATTTCGGTCCCATGTCTTAGATCATCTCCATTCAAACGTTTCTGAATGATAATTACGAAATTTCAATGAAAAAAAATTTTTTTTTTACTTTCAAATTGACATTTTAAAAAATCGAAATGGGTTCCCGGGTACCCGGTCATTGACATAAGGGTTAAGGCAGTGTCTGGTATATCTTTGTGTGACTGTTTGTGTTTGTTTTCTTCTCGGTGTGCAACGATTTGATATTTTAAAAGATTAATAATTTGTAAAGCTGTGGATCCTGTCAAGTTATCAAAAGAGTTCTTGTAATTAGGAATAAACAATTGTTCAGCAACGTGTCGTGCAACGATTTGATATTTTAAAGGATTAATAATTTGTAAAGCGGTGGATCCTGACAAGTTATCAAAGAGTTCCTATAATTTGGAATAAACAATTATACAGCAACGTGTTGCGGCTTAAGTGAAAACAATAAACAATAAAGAACGATTCACCACAATAACCAACAACTCCAGCGTTTTATTTCTTGTAACTTCATTCGTGTATATTGGATACTTGTGAACGAGTTTCGGGAGAATACAGTGGAAGGTTAAGTGAACCCGTGTCATACTTGGCACCTATGAAACCTTTTACCCACAATACCACTTGGTCTCTTTGTTTCTGTGACAAACATGCGAGCGGGGAAGCAGGGACATAAGTGGCGGCGGTTGTGGAATTAACCATACGATACTACGATTAGACCATAGGGCAGGATGAAATACCTCAAAAATGAATTTCATCAAACATGTGACCCACATTCTTCAAAGGGGCCTCGGTCGGCCTAAGCAACTGCACAACATTTTGAAGTGGAGCAACAAATTTGACACGAAAGTTGAGCTTGTCTACTATAAGCAGCTAATCCGATCTCGAATATCGTACGCCTTTCCCATATGGTCCTGCATATCTTCGCCCCAAGTGGAAAGACTTCGAATTTTCGAAAGGAAACTTCTCAGAAGATGCGCCAACCACTCTAGAAGGCCTGACGGTCGCCATTACTCCAACGTTGACCTATACGAATGGCCCTTCCTTATCGACGAGTATTTGCTACAATTAGCATGCAAGTGCCTCGAAAGCATTCAGAACAATGAGAACCTACTTGTACGGGGGTCTTGACCGTTCTCTCTTTCGATCTCTTCGTATCCGACCACCACAATTTCTCCTTCAATACAAAACTGAAGAATGCACCCTTCCCAAGAACATTCCCATCTATAATAGAGGATTCCGGGATCCATCCCTTAGGGTATACTTCTGACAGACTACAAACACAGACGCACAATACAAGACAGCACAAATATACACGCACACCGACCAAAGCTCAGATTATTAGACGCCAAAAACGTGATCTGCGTTTGCCACCACACTCAAGACCTGTCGGTCTTGTATGATTTCTCTCCCAGGATCCTTCCATCCAAGTAGTTAGAGCACATTTGAACTGACCCTGTCCACACTATCCTTAGATACCTCCCCCCTTTCTTTTTCAGAATTCTTGAACCCGAGCCTAACATCCTCACGGATGTGGGTGATTCTGCTTATCGCAAGATGACCAGAAGCCAGAGACGAGATGCAGAACGCATCTATCCTTGTCTCGCTAAAGTCGGCCTCTCGCCACCCCTTTTTTTTTTTTTTTGAGTTGAGCATAGTACATCGATCGTACTGGGCAAGATAACAAGGCCCTTCGTCAAGAGCAGAGTCCGGTTCTGGAAGTACGATACGTCAACTAAATAATAACAGAGCGACCACATGGTAAGCGGTCAAACACTGCTAATCCAATAAAGAGATCTTAACAGATTGGTAAAGACTAGCTCCACCAATATTCAGAAAGTCAGAAATAAACTAAGTAAATCAGTAATTCATCACGGTTCAATTAAAGGAATTTACAATTTACAATTATGTTTTATTGTCAATATATATATACAGTTTTATGGATGTGGTTCCAACGAATCCATTGACACGATGGGCAATGGTCAAGTGTGCTACCTTAAACGAGTCGTCCGGTAGTGTTGGTCAATCAAGGACGCTCGGCAAACTTCATTATTAAATGTATAAGGGTTTACTCACGATTTTCTAGGTTGCGCGCCCAGGTCCGTACACCAATCGTCTACTCCTTGCTGCTCTCGCCTGCTGACTTGCCACTTTCTTTGACATTAGCAAAACTATACAACACCGTTGTTAATGTTTTTAGCTCTGATTTGTCATTAAACTGTTTGTTTGTTTGTTGAATATTAATGATGAAAATCGTTGGTCTCCACGTGCGGAGTACAAGTATGGTGTAGGACGTATGTGTGCCGTCGTTGGCACGGGTTCTACTCCTATCCCACGAAGTTACCCCGTAGATTGTCACCAATGTGGAGTAAAAGTTCCGGTTTCGACTTTGTTATTAATGGAGCTGACGATCACTTTGTGGAATGCAACTGCCGTGGATGCTGTTCTACAGTTTACATTTTACTTCTGTAAACAATCGATGGGCTTTTCTATATCACTATAATCGCGGCTATCGTAATGCAATGAAACGACACATCATTAATAATGGTGGATCAACTGACGAAGTGGTAGAAAAAGGATAGACGTCAAGGAATTTTAATGGCGAGCAACGCACTTCCTGATTGTGGTCAGTCCGAAACTAGTCGAATGAGATTAAAGCGCACTTTTCATTCCTTTCAACACAACACATCGTTTATATACTTTTTTATTCCAGGATAATTAACAGTCATTAAAATAAATTCACAATAAAAATAAAATAAAACGTCGCCACTCCAATCAACGTTTTACGTGGAGGACACGACCTGCCTCTACGGAATCGGTTTTAAGATTGGTGATTGCCACCGAAACGACAGAATACTAAATTCCATCCATCGCTTCGGTGACCAATAAGGGATGATCTTTCATACATTGGTCCCAGCAAAAAGGGCGCGAAACACATACACGATGATCACTTCACTGTTCATGCAGTGTGTTGCCCAGAATGCGAGCCATGGAGCCACCATTCAATAGAGGGTAAATTACTCGGAGTGGTTGCAGCTGGTGCAAACCATTATGAACTGGTGTTTGCATGATCAGCAACTGCGTGCAATATTTATGCTGATCATGCACCAGTCGGTGGCGTCTTGAATACGTGTGTATTTACATTGGCGAGAATTCGATTTCCTTCGGGCGCCAGTAGTGAGTTGTGCTACTGAGTATTGTCGCTTGCACAGTCGACCGATGGGTCTGCTGAGATGTCTTGCCATGCACATGTGTGAAAACATACTTTCTATTAGTGTGCATGGACAAGTTTGAGGATTTTTGGTGGTTACGTAGTGTCGCAACCGCATTTAATTTCAGAGGCATGCGTGTTGGTGCCAATGCATTCGCTTGGTCGATTGATTTGGCGACCGATATGATTCGGGTAATGTTGGTTGCCTGATGGTGCAGACAAATTGCTTTTAAGGAACATGGTACGTTTCATGCGACCATGCCCTTGTGGAAAATACTTATTGATGCTGATCGATTTTACCTTAGCGAGAATTATTGATTTGAAGCATTTCAGGTGATAGTTTGTACAATTATGGAAAGGTAAGTACATGTTTTCCAGGCTTTTGGTGTTCTGGGGAGCCGTCTTTTTGTCGTACATGGAAATAGGAAACGCCACACAACTCCACCGATGGACTCAGTAAGCCAATGAATCTCTCATGTAAAGTCTGTCAACAACTGTATAAAGTAACACGTGTAAAGCTCTGCAGGATAAGATATCGTCACCGCTTTACGCAGAGGGAGCCATTATTGCGATCCATCATTCACAAAATTGCCACACTGATAAAACAGAGAATCCAAAACAATTGCACCCGACAATTGGAAGACAAACTGAAGGTATTCAGACGGACCAGAACGTTTATAAAAATGTTAAAAAGATATGTGGTTCTTCTCGTATAACTGGGTCAATCATACACAGTAGTGTTGTTGTTAATAATCACACCAATAAAGCAAATACCATCGGAGAGACCTTTGAAAATAATCACAGGATTACTGTCCAGGATGGGGACCCGGATACTAATGCACTCATTAGTTCAGAGGTCCACAATGAACTAGACAACTTTAACGAACCAATTATTGTCCTTAACCCAACTAGCAGTGCATACTTCGATGACACACGTGATATTGGTCACGGTTTCGTTACGCCAAATACCCTACAAAATCTAGTTACATCTCGAAACCCCAAGAAGTCACCCGGTATCGACAACATGTCTTACCACTCGTTGCGAACGCTTTCTGCCTTATTCTTTATAAAGCTCTCCATTCTGTTCAACCGTATCTACAACAGGGGGTATTTTCCCCAAGCTTGGAAGCATGCTGTTGTCTGACCAATAGCAACAGCTGGGAAACCAAATTATCACTCCTAAAGCTGTCGTCCTATTTCGGTCCTCACCTGCATCAGCAAAATATATGAACAGTTCATATATGAGAAGCTAAATAACTTTATCAGTGCCAGGAACCTAATACCTGATTTCCAATTTGGATATAGAAGAGCGCACAGCCCCACCATGGCTCTCAACATAATTCAAAACCACTTCTGTGAGCACCTCTTTAATAAGGAACCCACCATTGCGGTGAGCCTGGACATTGAAAGGCTTTTGACCCAACCTGGATCAAAGATCTCGTTTTTAAATTACTGAATACTGGCCTCAGTAGAACGCTGTGTAGTTTCATCTACCAGTTCGTTCTAAACAGAACCTTCCAAGTTCAAGTGAATGGAGAGCTTTTCCGAACTTTCAACGCCCCTGCAGGCGTACCACAGAGCTGCATTCTAGGTCCCATCTTATTTAATATCTACACCTTCGATATTCCCCGCCCTGTGGACGGGAGAGTAAAACAAATATGCAATGCAGATGACGTCCTAGTGTACACGTCATCTAAAAGCCCAAAACTCGCAACAAACCGCCTCAACCATCATCTGGACGAACTGTATCAATATAGTAGCTATAATTCTGAGTAGTAAACACTCCCAACCTACTTCTCGATATTCACAGAATATCCAAATACGAATAGGAGGTACTACGATTAGACCACACGACAGGATGAAAATCTTGAGGTCATCTATACCCCAAAAAATTAATTTCATCAAACATGTGACCCACATTCTTCAAAGGAGCCTCGGTCGGTCTAACCCACTGCACAACATCTTGAAGTGGAGCAACAAAGTTGACACCAAAGTTAAACTTCTCTGCTATAAGCAGCTAATCCGATCTGGAATATCATACGCCTTTCCCATATGGCACTATATCAAAAGGAAAGACTTCGAGTTTTCGGAAGGAAACTCCTCAAAAGATGCACCAACCACTCTAGAAGGCCTGACGGTCGCCATTACTCCCACCTATACGAAGGCCCCTTCCCTACCCCTATCGACGAGTACTTGCTACAATTAGCATATAAGCACCTCGAAAGCATTCCGAACAGCGAGAACCCACTTGTACGGGAGTCTTGCGTTCTAGACACTTCTCTCTCTCCATCTCTTGGGATCAGACCACCACAATTTCTTCTTCTATACAAAACTGGAGAAAGCACCCTTCCCAACAACATTCTCCTCTATAACAGAGGTTTCCTGGACCCATGCCATACGGTTATCGCGTATTGCGATGATAATGAAGAACGTGTGATTCGAACTGACACTATGACAGTTAGAATCACTAAAAATGTAACCAATGCTCAACACATCAGGCCACCGCCGCGTGTACGAATTCGATTTCTAAACTCAAGTACACTCAACTGTGGAATTGTTATGTTATCGCTATGGTATACGGCTCTGATACATTTTCTTATTCGATTTTCGTTCGGCGTTTTTCACTATTTGCTTGTGTATTGTGTGTGCATCTGTTAGAAACGCCACAGGGTCTACTGCTGACACACTACAAACACGCGCGCATAGTACAAAACAGCACGAACATGCACACACACACACACGGAGTAACAGGTAAACTCCGTTCCGCCCCGCGATGGAATATCTAAAAGAAAGTTTCACGGATATCAACGGGAATATGAGCCTGGCGGGAGGAGGTTTTAGTCGGTAAAAACCCGGCATGCCTCTGGATCGGACTAGAGGTATCCTTTGAAGATTTCCACCTTCCTACCGAAACCAAAAAAAAAAAAAAAAAAAAAAAAAAAAAAAAACACACACACACTCCGACCAAAGCGCAGATTATCAGACGACAAAGACGTGATCAGCGTTTACTACCGCACTCTAGACCCACGGTCCTATACGATTTCTTTTCCAACATCCCCCCATCCAAGTAGTTAGAGAAGTCTTAAACTAACCATGTTCACACTATCCTTAGATACCTCCTCCCCCTTTCTTTTGAGATATCTTGAGTCCGACCTCAATATCCTCACGGATGTGGATGCGATAACCAGACACCAGAGGCAAGATGAAGGACACATTTGTCCTTGTCTCCCTAACGTCGGCCTCTCACCACACCAGTGTTTTTTTTTTTTTTTTTTTTAGAACACCAGGAGTCGTTTCAGGAACTCCTCAACGAACGATCTTAATGAGACCAATTCCTAAAGAGATAACATTTTGTAAAAAAGAAAATCATTACCCTAATAGAAATAAACTATAAAATTAAGGCTTTGTATCGCATCGTGTTTGTCTTGTGTTGGTTACGTCTTCTTTTCATGCAATTGCGGGAAGGGCGAAGGGTGTTTTGTGTTGTTTCCGGCTTTTTTTTTTGTCTCTTCTCTCGTCTAGTCGGAGTGTACTGGGCAAGACTATAACGCCCTTTCATCCAGAGCAGAGTCTGTCTCTGGCAGTACAGTTCACTAACAAGAAAATAAATCGTTTCAGCCGGCCACCACCGGGAAAATATACAGTCCACTAAGGCAGGAAAGATGAGACTAGAAGAATCGCCGTCCACGATTTTCAGTCTTTTCCTTTCAGCAACAGCAACCTTTCCAACAGCTTTCCCCACCTATATTAAAAGATTCTTGCCGTAGGTTCAACCACGTTCTAAAATAGTATCGTTCAGAGTCAACCGAGGAGAAACTATCAATCTAGAAAAAGGAGCCCCTTCCACGTATCCCAAATCCAAACCTAGAAATATGGGTTTCGGTTATTGCAAGACGGCCATAAGGCAATGACAACAGCCTTCTTACCATTCGATTTCTTTTTTTTTGCGAGTGCTACATAAAAAAACGTTCACTGTTTGCAATTTGTAGAACTAAATTAAATAATCTTTCATATCATCTCACCTAACAGTTTTGATATAAAGTACCACCATAAGTAAACACACGAATGCTCAAGAGAGCAGCTAAATCTTACCTAGCCACTTACAATACAGACAAGCTACAAAGTTTCTTTTATTGGGTATGGACACTGTAGAATTTTCAAAAAATCGATTTTTTTTAATAATACCTCACTATCATATGAATAAGATACTATTCCGTTTATCATCATCATCGGCACTACAACCTAGAACCGGTCTTGGCCTTATTTAGCAAGTCCTGAGGCTTGTTAAATTTTCCATAATGATTTGTTTTTTTTTTTCGGGCAAGGTCATTAGTCTTGCGCCAGAGGCTCCCCGACGAGGAATCGAACCCCGGTCTCCCGCGTGACAGGCGGGTATACTAACCAGTATACTATTGAGGAGCCTATTCGGTTTTTTTTTTCCCCACTATTCCGTTTATAGTGAAAAAAAAACGATGCCACACATTCCACCGACGACAAGCCGCAGCACGACAAATTCCGTCCCGGTGCGTACTCGTGGTGTAAGTGGCAGAAAGCAAAAACCGCGGGTACTCCGTCTTCTTTCCACCACCAAAAATCTCTGAATGCCGATGTTTTTAAAACCATTAAACCGATATATGAAGAGTTTTCAAATGATGATATCCGGACTCGTTGTTTGGGACCCTTCACTTAAAACCGGAAAATTACATGTGAAACGGTAGCGGTTCTACGAACCATACAACTCACTACAGGTTGAAGTATCCTTTCCGCCAAGGAACTTTACTCACCTTTTTTAGCACACGTGCCCACAGACACATGTCCCAATAGTCAGTAACCATACCAGAAACAAAAGGTTATAGGACATGCAACGACGTTGAACCCGATATCACAAAGCAAGGAACTAAACGTTCAAAAGCTCCCAATATCGAGTTCAACGCATCCATACATTGTATTCTACCCCAATTCCAAAAGGCACGAAAGCATCGCTACTAAGCAAATGCGCCATGCAGGAAAGCGTCGCATGAAAATCACTCACCCATCCTAAGCATCAACGCGATGTTTCCCTTGAAATACCATTGTCGGTAAATAAACCGAACAACGGATGCCTATTCTGGTAGCTAATGGAAATTAACACCTAAATCCCTGGCATGACCCTAACGCAAAAGGCACACTTGTGCACACAAGGCATATCGTTGCGCTGCCGATTAGCAGTCATGCCGCCATAAACTCTTAACACTACCCGCGATAGATGTTTATGAGTTGGAAATGCAAAGAAAGCATTACCGATCCCATTGTCCTTTGTATCCATCTGAATAGCACGAGAACCCTCGTTTCTCAGGCCAGATGGGAAAAACAAACAATGCATAGAAAAAGATCGGAGAATAAGCGGCGGCATCCAATCTTAAAACAAAAGGAACAAGGTTCCGATAACCAACAGCTAATGGTGTTGATGATTATGAAGAAAGATTTCTCTCTTTCATATACTATGGGAAATTCTCCTTTTGAGATACAATAGGAAATGTATTCTGTTAACGGATACGATGGGAAATTCTGTTTAGCAGATTGAATGAGAAATTTTCCTTTACAGATGCGGGGATGAGAAGTTCGGATTGGAATTTAAGGATAGAGACAATTAGTCTACTCCGAGTACCAGACAGGTCGACATCGAGGATCCCAACGGGCGAGTTGGTTAGGAGAGGCAACGGCGGAATGTCACGCGAGTGTACTTCTACGAACAAGATTTAAAGATATTCGTTTTCGGTAGAAACAAAACAGCGCGAGTCAAAATTGAAAGGTATTCATCCTAGGCGACATTCGGTAACAACCGAAGTAAATTAAATTAAATTAAAACGAGAATTAAGTGTAGTTACTCGACTCAAAGGACAAAAGAATATCGGAACAGTACCCTAGTTTGTGTATTTAGACGTTAAGTGATTTGTACTTAATAAAATAAAAGTAAAAAAAAAAAAATAATTGTGCAATTAAAAGATGAAACATTCCAATAATAAAAATAAAAACCACAGAATAAGAACAAGGATCCCAGTGTTTTAATCGTCGCTATCATTCGCTCTGGTTTCGTTTTGTTTTGCGAACAGTGTTCGGCGGAACACTGTATCACCAATTATAGACAGACGACTAATCCGCCAAAGTGGTGACCCCGACGTGATCACACACTTTCCCGTAGTAAAACAGTTCTTCAGCACACAATCACGATGCACCGGCATACTCGCCTGCTCCGACGATCTCTCGCTCCGTCGTTCGCACACGAAGCTGATCGTAACAAAGTTACTGAGGAGGGGGTAGTGTAGCGTTTGTTACAGACACACACATAATACACAAGCAAATAGTGAAGAACACCGAACGAAAATTGAATAAGAAAATGCACCAGAGCCGTATATCATAGCAATAACATAACAAATCCATCAGTCGAACGCACTTGAGTTTAGAAATCGAATTCGTACACACGGCGGTGGCCTGGTGGGTTGCGCTTTGGTTCAAATTTTGGTGATTCTAACTGTCATAGCGTCAGTTCGAATCACACGTTCTTCGCTATCATCCCAAACGCTATAAAACTTTAAACGTGTTTTTCTCAAAACCACATTTTTCAAATTGTCTTTCCAAATCGCCTCAACAGTTTTTGTCCGATTGATTTCAAATTTCAACAAAATTTCTTTCTAATTTTTTTTCCGTTAACTAAAAATGTTCGCTAAATAAAAATGTTCGCTTAATTAAAAATGTTCGATTTATTAAAAACTTTTTGTTTTATGGGCACTTTAATAAGAATGTTTTCGTCGAAAATTCGACCTTCAACTTCAAATCTCCCCTATTTTTTTGAAAATCAGTATTTTTAAAAGTCTGTGCGTGTTTTTCTAGATAATCTCATGCTGAATAACGAAAATTATTACGAATAAAAGTTGCCGACGCTAGGCGTAAGGTCATGGAGTGCCTTATCAAAAAATGACAATAGCTAGTGGACGCTGGCAAAAAATTTCTGCAAAAAAAAAGTGTTTTTTTACTTTGGCATGTGTATTAAATGTATATATAATATCTTCTTTTAATATATAATTTTTTTATGATAAATATGCACCTCATTCTACAGTGCCTCTACCCCTTAATGCTGTGCGATGGAAATGTTAACTTTAGTTTGCTGCTTAAATCTTCAAGCATCACCTCACGTTTTCCATTCAATCATATTGAATATTCAATGGGAGAATGTTTTCTTTTACCTTGCCATAGTTTATTTTCCGGCATTGGTAATGCATGCGTCAGAGCTTAAGATTCGTCATCTTCTAAAATTACGTGCACAATAAGTCGCAGCCAAATTTAAACTATTGACTGTCAACTAATTCTGGGCTCACCCAATCGGAATAATTATGTCTAACTTAAAATGCGCATCTCATAAAACAAATCTTCGCTATCCCGGTTTTATTGTGCTAGTCATTATATTCCTTATTATCATTTGTTCACTAGACTGCCAAGTCCTATTGGATCCTGTCAATTTTATTTCGACTTCTGGAACTCGTGCAAACGACCAACTTCTACGGACACGCTCATAACACTTAAATGCTATACTGTGTAAATTCCATTAAACTCCGATCCACACGAATATAGCGGTATTCAACCCAGAGGATTTTAATACACCCAACACTCTTTGGTTCCGTCATCAACGCAAAACCCCAACACATAGACTTTACCCCTGGGTTGCATCATCGAAGCGATAAAGCTTTCCATACGAATTGTTTATAATTTGCGTACACTTGAGGGGATTCTCTGATTACGACTTACGGTAAACTACAGGATAAAACGCATTTATGAAACAGCCAGAGCTGTTACCTCATTCGAGTCCTAAGCTTGTACACCACCGCATCGTTTAGTATTACGATTCTTATTGGATGTATAACACGAATCGTAGTGCACCACCAGACTTTTCCTACTCATTTGCTATTCGCGAAAGTCACAAAAAGATAAGGTCGTAAAAAAGACATTTCCGTCTTACGATATTTGATCGGTGGGGGACATTAGAACTTCAGAGCACGATTCTTTCTGAACACAAGTTGTTTATTCGGCATTAGCGCAAAGATTTTGATATATAGGACAACTTTTGCTACCCGTACTTGCAATCGCCTCGTTTTAATATATGTATGCAATTTATATTTGAGTATGTATTAATCTTAAGAATTATTGAACACACTCAATAATAAAAATACAAATTTGAAAAAGAATCTGCCTTTTGTACATGCTGGTCTCTTTTTATTGCCAAGCTCAAATCTCGTTTCGTCACTAGAAATAGGCGTATTAAAATACATATACACCTACGCTATGCGTTGAAATGGAATGTGAACACAATCAGTGCGGACTCTGTATCCTTAAATTTGTCATCTAACAATTTTGCCCGACGTTTTATAGGTTACACATATGCTAAACGTTTTGAAAAATATGTTTACCATGTATTGCAAACTTGTCGAATACCACATGTATATATATATATATATATATATATATATATATATATATATATATATATATATATATATATATATATATATTGTAGCGAGCTTAGGGTTCGCTGGATCAATTATTTTAAATAAATAAGAGCCGTTGAATCGATTTTGAATCAATGTGACACTTTATTAGTCCGTTAATAACAACCGTTACTTTTTACCGTACACTTAACGATTTCTAAACTTATCGCTTCCGTACTTATCGCTTCCACACTTATCACTTCTTACTCATTACTTATCGCTTGCTTGACTTTCTTCCTCTTACTCATCTCCATGGTCTGTGTGCGACGTATTTATACCGTTTCCATATTCTGATTCGGCGTTTCGTTTCCGTCCGTTCCATAGTCTTGAATGTTCTACTGTTCACGGTCTCCAGTTTTCCATTACTTTATAGAATATTCTAGTACTCTGTTTCGGAATCTCTAGAATATTCTAGCACTGATTGTCATATGCGTCACAATATATATATATATATATATATATATATATATATATATATATATATATATATATATAACATGCTGATTTGTAGACCGCCTTTACTGACATCTATAACATTTTTCGAAAAAATAAAAAGAAAATCTCTCTCCTCCGAATCAGATTCGATGATCCTTAGGGTCTGGGACTGCTGTTACGGAATATTATGTATGACGATTGCTCAGAGTCAATGTGTCAGAAGAAGTAAAATACATGTAAGATAATTTGGCGATAGAGGCAGTACCTAAATACGTAAACGATCTAGTAGAATCATTGCTTCCATACAATTCCATTTTTGCAACATTTTTTATTTCCATTTTATATTCTTAAATTCTAAATTACAGGCTAGTCAAAAACTGCTTAAATTCTAGCTTGATTATCCTATTTTATAACCGACTGGTCCTACGCGACCGCTCTAAGCTAAACGTAATATGACTATTGTCGTTGTTGTATTCCAGAATACTACCCTCTATTAAATTTAACACTGAATCTCCTTACACATCCTTAAAAACTTCACTTAACATATATTACATTCTCACTTAATACATACCATTCATAAACATTCACAATATTGCCAGTTACAGCACACTTAATAACCTGCACCTTTTTATTTACTCAAAACATAGTAACTTGGATTTTCGTCCAAATTAATTCAATGTGAAAAGTCACAGAGAATATTAGAGAAATAGAAAAATTTCAGTTCCGAACGAGAGGAGTTCGGAAAAAAGTGAAAATAAAATGAAACCAGATGAAAATAATGAAAAGAGTTAAATTTTAAACATTTTAATTAAAACTTTCATATGTAGACAAATTTAAATAAAACCAGAAAAAAGTTAATATGCAGTGAAAATTGGATCTAGTTATCACTAATTCAGTGCGTTGCAACCGGTTTTGTCGGAGTGGTATACAAGAAAGGAGAAAAAATTGGTTAATTAAATTTCGCCAATCTATAAAAGGACTAGTGAATATAGAAAATATTAATAAATCTTCGCTGGGAGAAGAATCGAAAAAAATAAAAGGTCCCCGCTCTTCCCTCGAAAGAGGAAGCACGGCGGGACACTTCAACACTGGTGGCAGCGGTGGGATGCCCAGATAACGGGATCCCGAAACAGAAAACAAAATTTAAAACAACAAAAAAAATTGATAATAAGAAGAAAAGAGAACACAAGAGAAATAACCAAATAAGAAGAAGAAAAAAAATTTTTCAAGAAGAAAAGAGAAAAAAAAACAGGAGAAATAACCAAACCAAAATAATAAGAAAAAAAAAACCCCGACATAAAACAACGAAATAAAAAGAAAAAAAAAGGAAAGCAGCAAAGACCAGGATGAGCAATCAACTTTAGGACGTGAAGTCTGCCTGGCGGAAAAAGGAAAAAAAAATCTAAAAAGAAAGAAAAAAACAAAGGAAACAACTAAGGAAAACTGAAAAAAAAAAAAAACAGCAACACTCAAGACAAAGACAGTACAACGACAACAATTACTAGAGTAAGAATTTTTTTTACTAGCGACTTTTTCTCTCTACTTTTTAGGAATATTTGAATATTTTCTACTTGGAAGCTCTCCTTATCCCAATAGAATATTTTTTGGATAGATTTTCTATCTATATTCTTTGCAAATTCTCATTTCAGTATTTCGAAGACATTTCCGTTTTTTTTCTTTCTTTCTCGTCGAATTTTCTTTCTTTTCAGTTTTGGGACAAATTTATTTTTCTTTCCTATATATATATATATATTGAATAACAAAAACAAAGGCCAATTTTTCCATAACCATATTTTAAGTTAACCATATTTTTAAGAATTGATAACGAATTTTCGCCTTTTATTTTAAATTTTCACTATTACAAGTCCATATTACACGAGACAGGCGGCTAGGCAGGGGGAAGAACAAATCCACTATCAACAGATACACATTAAACCCCCTGAAATGGCTCTTTCTGTCGGAATTTCTGATGTTTTCAGAATCGTCCCTACCTTTGACGGGAAACCCTGCGACTTAGGTAAATTTATTTCCGGGGGAGACGTTTTATTTAGTTCCATAAAGAAGGCAGACCCGGATATATACGAGACATTTTTAGAGCTAGTCAAAAATAGACTAGAGGGTCATGCTTACGATCTGATTAGGTATAGCCAAATCGCTAAGTGGGAGGATTTAAAAGAAAAATTAGAATCGGAATATAAAGAGGAGCAATCTCGGTCGACGGCACACAATGAGTTGATTTCTCTGAAACAACGCTACAGAGAAACCGTCCGGGAATACGGCGATAGAGTTGCGAATGCTCTAAGGACTCTAAACTCTGCCACGTGTGAAATAACAGCAGACGCGGTGGTTAGGGAATTCTTAATAGAAGAAAACATAAAATTGGCCGTACAAACATTTGAGGATGGACTAAACAACGAACAGCTAAAGATACTAGCTAAAGTCCATGGGGAAAACAATTTAAAACAGTCGATTGCACATGCAGTGTCACATGCGGCTCGAATGGACAACTCTCCCAGGTCATATCAATATAACGAAAAACCTACATTCAATCGTATAGTCTGCCAAACCTGTGATAAGTCAGGGCATACACAGGACACATGTTATCGAAACATGCAGTCCACCTTTCCGAATAGACAACCCATAAAAAGGGAATATAACATTGTATGCAATTTCTGTGGACGGAATAATCACACAGAAAATGAGTGTAGATACAAGATATCTAGGAATGGAGCGTCTTCAACAAATTACCAACAAGGTACAACAACGCGTAACCCATTCCGAAATAATCCTACAAACTCTGAAAATCGTTTTGGTGAATATTCTAGAACCACCAATAGACAAAACGATAAGCAAAATGTTCACTTTTCTCGGGTGCAAGAGTCGGAAAACGAGGCCAGACGCCAACCAAAATTTATGGAAGACAAACAAAATTTTTCTATTTACAGCATTAGATCTTCGGAAATAGATAACGACCAATTTAATGAAACTCCTACCCAAAGCAACTAAGACTGAAAATTCGAAATTTTCAGCAGTATTAAAGACTGATATACTTAATATTTCAGCTATCCCAATTGATTACCCAGACACTTCAGCAACCAAGACAGAGAACTCAGCAGTATTAAAGACTGAAAATTCGGAAATTTCAGAAAATATACAACCAAAAATCCCTTATATTTCGGCTATCCCAATAGACAACCCCGGCACTTCAGCAACAAAGACTGAACATTCAGCAGTGTTAAAGACTGAAGATCTAAAAGTTGCAATTAAAATCGAAACCCAAGTCAGTTCAGCAGCTAATACTGATGAACAAAACTTTTCTGCAGCAAAGACTGAAGGATTGAATGTTTCTACAGCAGATATAACTGAAGAAATAGTTCAAACAGCAAATAGGACTGGGAGCCAAGATGTTCTAACAGCTAATAAGTCTGAAGAACTATACGAATCAGTAAATAAGACTGAGAAACTAAACGATCCATCAGCAGTGAGTAAGACTGAAAAGGTAGACGTTCCGACAGCGTTTAAAGCTATGGACAATGACAACACTAAGCCGAAAACAATAAATATTTTAAACAACGAAAACAAACACAAACCCTTACTCATACACGAAATAATAAAAAATTAAAATAATAATTTAACTAAAATAGGTATTGTAAAGAATAACTATATAAATACATTACAAACTTTTTTTTTCAACAATAAAAATTTATTCGAATACAAAATACAAAAAAATAAAAAGTTACACAGTCATTTAAATTATTTAAGATCATTTTTCAAGAAGATTTTTGGTAATAATCATCTTTATTCAACCATCATAGTAATAGGCCCAAAAAGGTTTTGGAAAATTTTCCATAAATTTAAGGAAAAGATAAACACATAACAAATGGCCTTTGTTTTATTATTCAATATATATGAAATAATCTAACAATTGTAGGAAATGACGGAAATGAAAAAAAAAAAAAAAAAAAAGTTAATGAGGGGGACGAAAGAAAGAAAATTTTAGAGTTAATATGTATAATGGAAATTTTGGAATTAATATATATTCGAACGGAAAAGGAAAGTAGGAAAATTTTATTATTGGAAATTTTTATTATACATATTGGAAATTTTGGAATTAATATAGATATTGGAAATTTTGGAATTAATATATATATGGAAATGAGAAATTTGAAACAATAATATTAATATTATATAATTAATATAATAAGTAATAATAATTTTTGGATAAGAAAAGAAAAGGTTCCAAGGAGAAATATTTAAATTTAGTTAATATATAATGTAAATAGACTATTTTGGACTATTTTTCTAGTGTTAAGAACTTTTTGATTATTGGAAAAATTTAGTTAATATATAATGTAAATAGATTATTTTTCTAGTATTAAGAACTTTTTGATTATTGTAACCTTTGATGAAAGATTAATTTTGAAAACCATTGTAATGTAATTGAACGAAAATCCAAGTCTTTAATTAATCTTAAGCTAATATATAGTTACTAGAAAATTATTCTCTTCAAGGATAATTTTCTTTCTCGAAGAAGGGTGGGATGTTGTATTCCAGAATACTACCCTTTATTAAATTTAACACTGAATCTCCTTACACATCCTTAAAAACTTCACTTAACATATATTACATTCTCACTTAATACATACCATTCATAAACATTCACAATATTGCCAGTTACAGCACACTTAATAACCTGCACCTTTTTATTTATTCAAAACATAGTAACTTGGATTTTCGTCCAAATTAATTCAATGTGAAAAGTCACAGAGAATATTAGAGAAATAGAAAAATTTCAGTTCCGAACGAGAGGAGTTCGGAAAAAAGTGAAAATAAAATGAAACCAGATGAAAATAATGAAAAGAGTTAAATTTTAAACATTTTAATTAAAACTTTCATATGTAGACAAATTTAAATAAAACCAGAAAAAAGTTAATATGCAGTGAAAATTGGATCTAGTTATCACTAATTCAGTGCGTTGCAACCGGTTTTGTCGGAGTGGTATACAAGAAAGGAGAAAAAATTGGTTAATTAAATTTCGCCAATCTATAAGTCCTTTTATAGAATAGAGTGAATATAGAAAATATTAATAAATCTTCGCTGGGAGAAGAATCGAAAAAAATAAAAGGTCCCCGCTCTTCCCTCGAAAGAGGAAGCACGGCGGGACACTTCAACATCGTACTGTTTGTCTTTTGGTCACAGAACTTTGTTTGTCTATTTAATAATTCTTTTTTTATGACAGAAGAAAAACTAAAAAAAAAAAAAAAACGTTATACTAATTTTTTTTCATATAGTTTTTTTTTCATATAAAACGAATCTCAATTCTACCTAATACTTTACCCTAATACTAGAAAACCCAAGTCTGTGTAAGCTGGCTGATAATGCATTATTCTCCTGACATTGGTACACAGGTCTTTATTTGCCTTTCAACCACCATAAATGTTCATGCTGTCTAATCGTATTGTCTTGGTCTCTGTGGGAAATAGTGATTCTGAACCCAAATGCGCCCAAACAGACCAAAGCATTGAATAATGGCAATTATAACCGGATGCGGTTGTTTCTGATAGTGGTTTTTCCTTTAAGCTAGGATCGCCGACCATCGATAAGGTGTAAACGAGCAGCAACTCACATTTTAATCGCTTCTGACGCTCATCATCATCATCGGCACTACAACCTGGAACCGGTCTTGGCCTTATTTAGCAACTCTTGAGGCTTGTTAAATTTTCCATAATAATTTGTTTGTCATTAGTCTTGCGCCAGAGGCTCCCGACTGGGAAAAGAACCCCGGTCTCCCGCGTGACAGGCGGGTATACTGACCACCATACTATCGAGGAGCCTTCTGACGCTCAGTCAAACAAAAATTTCACGATTGACACAGTAAAGTGCTCGTGTACAAATACTTTTAGTATTTTAACATTAACAGAAGAGTGTAATAAAACAGTGAAAACCAACAGTAACGCATGCTGGGCGACGGCCCCAGTGATGGCCAACAATTCATCATAGAGCGCAAAAGAAGAGCCACCAACATTTTACTTAGCGCAACAAAAAAACCAACAACCATGGAGAAACAAGCTATGGACTAGCAAAAAAAGTATCTGGAAGCCGCGGAATACATCAATACACTTCGACTGGAGATGAAACAACTCCACGAGGAAATTCGCCCGCTAAAAACAACCAGTAAAAGCAGAGACGACGTCTACATGGAAGAAACGCCTGCTCAACACCCCGGACTAGACCCATCATCTCCAAAGTAACATTTATCGTCCCCCGAAACACCATCTCCCCAACAAAAGAAGACAGCCGGGAATCAAATGCCTAACACACACGCCAAAAATATAAGACCACCACCCATCTACATAAAAAATATAACAAACATCAAGAAGCTATTTAGGATGGTCGAAACTGCAATTTCACCTCAAATACAAGAGGAGCCTCGACTTCCATCACAACAACCACTTTAACGGATCACAACAAGGCGGTAGAAAAACGTCCGCAACATGAGCTTGAATTTTTCGCTTTTCAACATGCACAGTTGAAACCAGCGACTCTCATCATAAGACATATTGATCCAACATGGACCAATGAGGAACTTGCAGCAGAAATATTCAGGATCTGTCCGGAACTGAAAATAAACAGGTTGGACTACTTCCAAACGCCATACATGCGGACTAACAAGACTCTGCATTTACGTATTATACAAATTCCTCCAACTGATGTCACCCGGCTCAAACAAATAAAATACCTATTCACGCATAAAATTGCGATTGAGGAACCACATAAAATAAACGTCCTTCATTGCAAAAGATGCCAAGGCTCAGGACACTTGGCGGCCGCATGTCATCTAAGCGTACGATGCGTAAAGTGTGCAGAGCAACATCAACCTGGAGAATGTAAGGTCAGCCGCCTGGGATGGAACCAGGAACAATCCAAACAACAAACCCCGATGGATCTATGGGATATTATTGTCTTGATATGTGCCGGCCCGACACAGGTTCACCAAGACGTCCCAAACTTCATAAACATTCGTTGAATCGTGACTAAACTGTGTTCAATGGTGTCTTGTTGCTCAGGAAAAAAAAACCATCGGCTCACCTTCGCCGTAGTTGCCGTAACTTTACTTCACAATTATTCACATTAACAAAGGTTCAACATAGGTGGTAAAGGTGGCATTGTATTAACAAATTTGATTTAGTGTAGTTGCCGTAACTGAACTCGGTGAAAATCACTCGTCAAGGCACTACTTGCCCTCATGGAATCTGAAATACGATTAACTAAGTTCATCGAAACGACAGAATGCCACGTACTCAATCATCGCTTCGATGACCATATTTGGGCATTTTCCTTTTCGAATTTGTTCTACCAAAGAAGAGTTGAAACACACACACGATGATTCTTTTTGCTGCTCACCGTGTGTGTCGCCCAGCGTGCGAACCATAGACTTCGAATCAAATAAAACTAAACACATTCGCAGCTGGGGCGAGTCGTTCTGAAAAGGGTTAAATGTGCTTACACGATCAGTGACTACGAGTAGCATGATTGCTGATCGTGCGCATGTTGTTGTTGGCGTCCACAGAGGTCGAACCGTCATGTGTGTATTTACATTGGCGAGTTCCCGATGCCTTTTTGCTGCCAGGTGTGAGTTACCATTTCGGGTGGCTCGATTTAGCGACCGCTGTGATTGCAGCATTGAAGCCAAGCGAAAGTATCTCTTGCTTGTGTGCTGCAATTTCAATGGGTGCTATGTGCACCGTGGTGGTCGTGTCTGTTGCTTCGTGTTGCAACTGAATTGGCCATATGTAAATGGCGAGCCGGAGAACCGTGCCTTTAGGAAAATATCCGTTTGGTGCTGATGGATTTTACATCAGCGAAAATGATATGTTTAGAGATTTTTAGGCAAAGGCTTTCGCAAATAAAGGATAGGTAAGTACATGCTTTTCAGGTTTCTATATGCCCTTGTAGGGAATGTCTGTTGTTGCTGATATATTTTTCGTATGAGCAGGCATTATGCTTCACAGGTTTTTCGTGGTTATAGGAATAACCAATGCAGGTCAGTACACACTTTTTGTGAATTAAAACGCGCGTAGAAGTGGTTACCTGGTGGTAGCTGAGCAGGTAAGTAGTGGCGTTTACGAGAACCGCCACAGATCCATTACAACGAAGAAAATCGCAGTGACATGCTGTAATTGTGGAGGACCCTACCCTGCCAACTTCTCGCAATGTTCTCATAAGCTGAGGATTCTCCAAAGGCGAACAACACCCATGGCAATGACCAAACCTTCACCAACCAAAAGAACTTCACCTCAATCAATAAATCCTACAAGTCCAGGAATGTCATACGCTAAGGTTGTCAAGGATTCCCATAACATGACAAGAAATCACCAATCCAACAGTAACGATCTTAATCTGGACATTACAGGATACATAAGTAGCTTACAGAAGATGCTGCCCACGCTGAAGCACAGCTCAGAAATAGAAAAAAAAGGTCAGATTTTATCTATTATAACTTCACATATCCTCTCCCTTAATAGCTAATTTAACCATAATTTCCCCCAACGCAGAGTCCATATATTCCAATATTCGCAGACAACACCTCCGATTGTTCGTTGACAACTTTTCTCCAGATATCCTCCTCCTCTCGGAAACGTGGCTTAAACCAAACTCCCGAATATCTATCCCTAATTATACAGTTGTTTCTAATCCACGAACCACTGGACCTCGTGGAGGTACTGGAATTCTAATACACAAGAAATTCCAATTTTCCGAAATTAGATTCACCAATATAAATAATATTGAGTACACAGCAATTAAAATCTTTTGCAAAAGTAACAAAGTGCTTGTACTGTCGTCCGTATACATTCACCCTTCTCGGGAACCAAACTTCCCTAGTTCCGACATCACTGAGATAATCCAACAGTCTCTACCTGTGCCTTTCATAATAGGAGGAGACTGGAATGCCGAGCATAGTTCATTTAACGACACTAAGTGCAATAAATACGGTTGCCAACTTCTAGCACTCCTTCAACTCCATCCATATATTTACGCGGACTGTCCATTACAGCCAACACGTATTGCCAATTCAACTAAATCAACAATAGATTTCTCCCTAAAATCCGTAGACACATACTCAGCTAACCCCCTACAGTATCCTTCGAATTCCACACCACTGTCCAAATCCCTACCCTCGGACCAAGCTACTCATTCAATCCGATCCCGAATTTCTCCAGGACAAACTTTATGCAGTTCCCTTGGCCCGCTAATGTGCGTGGACTTAGACAATACCTGGAAATATTAAATTTGTATCGCCCAAGTCTCCAAAACGTTTCGCACGTACAGGCACCTCTGAAAGAGTACCTGATTTAAGCAAAGAAGAATGATAAGAGAATAATCGTTTGGACAGAGTCAGCTGACAAGCCACTTCGCTTCTCGAGGACACAGCTGACTAATCTTACTTTGTTACGACACCTTATTGAAGGACTCAACTGTTTAACCAATGTGATGCGTCAAACACCTCATTTTAATGTACGCAACTCACATATGAACAGGAACTGCGAAGTATAAGTCATAGGTAAGGTAGTTGTGGCGGTTCTGCCGAACCCCACGGCCCACTTACCTGAAAAACCCCCATAACTGCTACCCAACTTCCTTAAGTTCGCTAATGCAGTCACATTAGCACCTTAATTGCTTTATACATTAAATATAGCAAATTTATAATCTAGAAGTCCCTGTAAAAGAGCCTTACCTTTCATGCATCTCTTCTCATACAAATTCCCTGTAAGAATTCTTTCCTAACTTCTCAGGAATCTCAATCTCACCAAGTGCATTTCTCTCTAGACGAATTCCTGAGAACAAAATAATTTGGCTTACATATAATGTAACCATCATAACAGGGACAAAAACAAATATAACCATCTGGCGGCTTAAGGCATCAATTAAATCCTACAGCATAAGCAAATGCAAATACGAATTGAATAGCTACCCGTACCAGCGATGCCATAAACCCCATTTCCCGGTAAACAAGCTAAAACCAATTAGCACAATGTTCATGAAGCATTGCGGCTGTCAATACAGCTACTATGCATATTGTAGACAACGATCATGAACGGTCCCTTTGTCTTACATATTCCTGGATCCGTTTACCATTGACCTTCTCACATAAGCAAACACAAACCCAATTAGCATCCAATGAGATTCGGCTTGTTTGCTTAGCTGAACTCACGTCTCATGCATGCGCATTTTCCCTTTCTTTGTTTTAGATTCGTTTCCATGGCTTTGATCCATAAAAAAACCAATGTACACACATACATGTGTACCGTGACGATCTTCTCTATGAGATCTGTTTGGTTACCCCAAAGAGAGACTTTACGTCTCTCTTGGAATAGGAAAATGCACACCCCTTAATTAAGAGAGCCAGTTTCACTGGCCAAATTTCTTTTGACAACGAATGAATATCGTTGAGTCTTATTACATCCGGCGACCACCACGGTCGTGCCGCTGCCGCTCTCCGTTGCGTGGCGGAGAAGCGTAGATTTACCGCAATCGTGTCGAGAAAGAAGTGTTTCACCAGTATAAAATTTATAAAAATCAATTTAATATTAAATATAAGTTCTAAGTGAAATATAAGAACCTTTTATAATAAATAAAATGTGCGTTTGGATTATTTACTTCCGGCGGTGCCGATCGTTTAACGTAGACAACAAACGTGGCGGCGCTTCGTTCTTTTGTCGGTGTATTTATTTCTTCCGTTGGCGGATAATTCGCGCCGGAGCTGTATAGTGTATGATGGAGGAGGAAGATTAACGGAGTGTCCGTGTTAGGCACAATACTTCCTCCCCACAGAGTGAACTCAACACATAGGCTATCCTCTCTAACAATATGAAGGGCTGTATCCGAAGATGTCATAATGTCATGCCTAGAATGAAACCACTTGACATCGCGGCTAAAGAGATTAAATCACTTGCTTCCCAAACCAATCACCAGCGTCCCAATGAAAAATATTCCCACAGTGACCACCTAGCCATAATATTGGAACTTGGTGAAAGGTACAAACAGGACCTAAATGAAAGGAAGCTCATTCGACGAAGGTTCCTTCAAAGTCATTGTGAAGTCCTGCAACTCAACCAGTTTATAAAGATGATGAACACACCGTGTGACGCAGCAATGCCAAAACGGATACCCACAGATGGAAGAAAACGATGCTTGTGGTGGATGGACGAAATTGAAATACTAAGACCACAGCGCTTGTAATTTCGCCGTAGGATGCAAAGATCAAGAGGAAGAACTGAAATCCAAGAACACTTAGATAACTTAACAAAAACAAGGCGTGACTTGAAGATGACTATAAAATAGCAAGTCGGTGTGCCTGCATGGGCGCTGGTTCTACGAAGATCGCACTACTCCCCGTCGATGCGCTCAGTCGTCCTGCTGCTTCATGTAACTATTCGCTCAGTAGAAAAATAAAACATTGATTTGCAATACGCATTTATTGTTTCATTGTAAGATTTTTGTTTATTGAAAGTTGTGTTATAGTTTATGTATAATATTTATATTCACTTTACAGACTCAGTACAAACATTCACTGAACAAAATTATGCAAGTAAAATGGGCACCAGGTAAGGTAAGCAGCACACATTTTAACTTCCACTTTAATTATTGTTCGCGCAGCCGACTCGCACGATTCAAAACTCGACTTTTCGTGTACACACCGAACCGTCGCACGGTACGGTGGATGGCGGACGACCCTACCGCCTTGATGGATGAATTACGTCTCCTTGTGGGTTGAATTCCGACTTTGATTCAACCCTCAGTTCGGGGTGAGTTTGGTGGTGTGGTGAAAAGGAAATGAAATTTTCCTTTTGACCAGTGACCAATGGAAGAAAATCTCTGGTACATATATCCTAGCGAGTGTGTGTGTTGATCGTGTAGATCGCTTTGTCTATCCCTGCGCTGGACCGAAGGATAAACAAAATTGCACCAGGGACAAAGAACAAAGGGAAAACGAACCAAGGCATCATAGGTAATGCAGCTGAGTAAATACTCTGTGCCTCATTAGAGCAACATTGGGTGCTAATGGATTTGGATACTTTACACAATGGGAATTGTATACGGTATCTATGTTGGGCAAAATATTGGCTGGACATGTGCCAGCAGGAAAACGACTGTGTACATGTGGGACAGAAATTGCCGGCGAGGAGAATCGATAAGATTCTTAATGGTTCACTTTGGATGTGAACCGAAATGCCTTTAGAGGAAACTCGATGCTCCTGTACAGAATTCTTTCAGAGTTATTTTGCAGATGCATTGGATGCATGGATGATGCGAATTCTTTTACAGGGTATTTTAGGCTATGCATTAGATATCCTTGATGAGTGAAACTTTGCAGGTGCTAATGCAATTGCGTTAGCGGAAAACAATGGGGTTTTGAAGCTTTAGGACAGGAAGCTTTGGAGGTAATTGGAAAGAAGAAATGTCCAGTACGTAGTATTTCCCCTAAGGGAAGAAATGAACCTTTATAAACTCTTAGTCAAATAGTCTACTCTGTCCCCCGGGAATCGTCATAAACTACTTCACCAACAGAAAGCTGATGAGCAATGCGGACAGGGGGGCTCCCCAAGCATAATTACTAAAAATCGATGGAGTGTAATAAAGATTTAAAAGTAAAACTACCACAACTAGTATGTAGTGCTCCCTACCATCAATACCCCCCTTACATACACTCCCATCATATCAATACCAGCCATATCTTCATAATTGAAACCATGAATTTAGATGATTCCCAAAAGCAACGATATTCTTCCAAATAGATAAAGTACGGGGTGAACGATGACAAGCGGAAGTTATTGGTTTTGAAGACAACATGGAGTTGTATCAATCGCTAAACACATAAACGACGTAGAAGCGCAGTAAACAATTCAATTCATTTAATTAAAGACTGACAACAGACCGCCGGACTAGAAATTACTGATCACAAAACGGGGGTTATCCTAAAAACTACTCGAAAACGTATGCTAACTTCAAGATCGGAAATCAAGACATAGGATCAAACGAACGACCTAAGTATTTGGGAGTCATGTTCGACAATAAACTAAGATTTAAGTCACATGCAGATTATAGAAGTAAAAGCGGGACAAGCGCACAAACCGACCTATCCGGAATATTGCCAAACACTGGTGGCCCAGGATATATACAAGTAAGAGAATTATCCTGTCAAGAGTAATCGCAGCAATATAAGGGTATGCTAGTGTCGCTAAAATATCTACAAGCAAAACAGCTGAAAAGAATGATCAGAGAAATACATTCGGTGTGTGCATAAGTTTTCCGGTTTAACTAAAACATGGCGCCAGCTAAAAGTACGCAAAGTATTAATTTGACACAGACGTCATTTTATTCGTCTGGGATTCAACTACAAACACACAGAAGTTGAGGCCGCCAAAAACTAGTGTCTTTATTTTATCGTTCAGTGATCATGTCGAGTTTTGTGCCTGAAAAGCACATTTGCGGCACGCATTGCTTTTCTTATTTAATCAAACGAAAAAGGATGTTGAAAGTCATCGGTTGCTGGTAGAAATATATGGTGAACACACTCCATCAATTATAATATGTGGGACATGATTTCGACAATTTAAAAGTGGTGATTTCAATGTGAAAGACAGTGAGCGCTCTTGTAGGCCGAAAGGGGTAAGAAAAATGATAATGTATAATTCAGAGTGCTTGCGAAGAGCCAGTAAGCTAATGTAAGAATGATATTTGTAAAATATAAGTCAACATTTAGTCTTAAGTAAAATATGTAATGAATTGTTAAATAAATGCGGATATAAAACAAACAAAAAAACACTGAGCGCTCTGGTAGACTACAAAAATGTGAAGACGACCAATTGCAGTAGTTTTTGGATGATGACCCAACTCAAACTCAACGGCAATTAGCAGAAGCATTACATGTGAAAGAAATAATCAGCAGACGTTTACGAGCAATGGGGAAAATCAGTAAACTCGGTAAATGGATTCCACACACACAATTTGAATGAACGTCAAATAGAAAATCGCAAAGTTACTTCTGAAACGATGCTTCAACGCCACGAAAGGAAATCATTTTTGCATTGAGTTGTGACGGTTGTCGAAAAATGGATTTATTTTGAAAACCTGAAGCGCAAAAAACGTGGGTTTCAACTGGCGAAGGCGGTCCTTCAACCCCAAGGCCAAGTCGCTTCGGCAAGGACACTTTGGCGGATGTTGTCTATTGGGTCGTAAGTGTTCCGCCGAACACTGCTGCTACACGGAACTCCACAGAACGAAACAGCACAACTACAGCACCGACAATTGTCATAAATGAAACACAGAGTATAGTGGTTTATTCGGATCGTTTTATTGTTCTTATTCTTTTTTGTTGGAAAATAACATGCACCGAAATAGCTAAAACGAAGTGTTCGCTAGTTTTCTCGGAAATAAACGACGAGGAATTATTGGACACAGGGATTGTTTTTATTGTTTCTACGACACCTGGTAGGCGACAATGATTAACGGAAACTCGGATGGCACTTAATAATTCTTGTAAGCACGTAATTACCGCAACACACAACTCCAATGTCCTGAGCGAGGAATTTGGGTCGGCGCGCGTTCTTGATGTTGCCGTCGGTGGCAGTTCGAAAAAATACTTTGTTCACTAACGTACCTCCTCCTTCGTACTCTATATGTCGACTACTCGATTCCTAGACTCTTCGATACGGCTGTTCGATAAAGACTGATACTCTAAGTCGACTAACTGTATTCGCATCCCCCATCGTAAGGGAAATCTTCACAGCGCATCTCTGCACCGAATTTCCCATCCTGTCTGCTAACAGAATTTCCCAAAGTATCCGTTAGCTGCATTACCCATAGTCTCTGTAAAAAGGAGAAATCTTCCTGATGATCATTACCATCAACATTACCATTAGTTGCTGGTGGTCGGTATCTCGTCCATTTGTGTGTTGATCGGATACCGCCGCTTATTCCCCGATCATTCCGTAGTTTATTTGCACCACACATCTGGCATGCGGGGAAAGGATCACACGCACTTCGGATGGGTGAACGGACTATGGGATATGTTTAGGTTAACCATCTGGCATGAAGAAAAGGGTCCCATGCAATTCGGATGGGATAGGAAACATGGCATGTAATGTTTTTGTTTGCCTTTCACTCATAAACATCTATCATCATAGGTTTAGAGTTTATGGCTCTATGGCTGCTAATCAGCACCGAATCGTTTGTTTGCGCAAGTGTGCCTTAGATCATGCTAATTGAATTTAGCTACCCGAGAATGTATCCCTTGTTTGGTTTACTTACCGACATGGTATTTCGTGGAAACGGAAACGTTCGGAATTGAAGATTGTGCATTTCTGGACTTTTCAATTGCTTTGAATATGCTGGATGAAATGTTGAACTCGATATTGGAAGCTTTTGGAACGTTAAATTCCTTGCGTTTTGATATCGGGTTCAACGTTGTTACAATTTCTTATAACCTTTGTTACAGGTATGACCACCGGCTATTAGGACACGTGTCTGTTGGCACGTGTAATGAATACAGGTAAGTATATTCCTTGGCGGAAGGGCATCTCAACCTATAGTTGGTTGTATGGTTCGTAGAACCGCTACAACACCATGCTCTATGTCTGGTGGGCCAGAGTGGTATTGTGTATTATGAACTCTTGAAGCCCGGCATAACCGTTAATACACAACGCTTTCTTCAACAAATGATTAATTTAAATCACACATTAATCGAAAGACGACCAGAATGAGCCAGAAGACATGGCGAAGAGACTTTGGTACATGACAACGCGTCGCTAACACAACAAAACTAGTGAAAGACACATTGAAATCGCTTGGATGGGACATCCTTCTGTACCCGCGGTATACACCAGACTTGTGCGCCATCTGACTATCACCTCTTTGTCTCAATGGGGCACGCGCTCACAGAGCAGCGCTTCAGCGATTTCGAGGAAGTCGGAAAATGGCTCGAGGAACGGTTTGCCGCTAAAGACAAGCAGTTGCTATTCATAAATTACCTGAAAGATGGGTGAAATGTGTAGAAGGCGATGGTCAATATTTTGAATAAAAAAAAATTATTTACCTAGAAAATTACGTATTTTTTTGCCAAAGAAACCGTAAAAAACGTATGCATACACCTGGTATGAGTTCATTGCCTGCTTATCCAATTCATATCTTATGCGGTTTTAGAGTTACACACATGGGGTGTATTGATTAAACACAAATTCACATTAAATGAATCTGATTACTGTAGGGAGTGGCCAATATGAGTAAATATTTGTGGGCGGCATTTTTTGCCACACTGAAAATTTCTATGAAGTTGCACAATTTCTGTAAGCGAAAATTCACCAATAAGTGTTAAGTTAATCTCCTACTTCCTGGTAAGAGGTCTGTGGCGTTTCGTCAAGGCGCCAAAGAACCACCCATTACTTTAACCCCACCCAACCATCCTCTACCTTTACAAGGCTATGGTACTTACCTGCAATCAGGCAGCATTAAGCTACTCTTCAATAATCTTACATACCTGTAAAGCATCCCATGGCAAGATCATCACCTTGCCACAGCATCATCCACATCGCAGTATTCCCAAAAACATATTTGTTTCCTCTGGTCGGCACCCATGTCCATTGCCAACCATTAGGAAATCTTCCACGGTCCCCTCGTCGGTATTCATGCCAATCATTTTCACAGCAATCTCACTGTGTTTGGCTTTCTCAAGCAACCGCTGATCCCACGACCGAGACATGCAAATCGCTATCTAATACAGCTGCAACCAATTATCTCAGATCGGTTACATAGGTGATAAACCAGCAATGAATTGGATGCGATCCTAATGTGTTTGCATTAGCCAATCCAAACAATTGCGCATCTTAGCGCTTGCCATTTTAGATACCACTACGGTATAAACAATATGCCCTCTATCGTTTATGAAGAAGACATTCTTTCCAATCGTAACGATATCTTTGAAGAACCTTCCAATAGGATGCGGATCGGTTTCTCATTGGTCGCAGCGTGACGGAAGGATTGTTTCCCCTGCGATGGTGTGCGTGGAAAACCAACGCAATCCCCGAGGCTGGGTCAATGTCGCCCAGTCACACCGAGTCAGATTGCAAACCCCGTCGCGTACACATATGCTGTCGATCTATCGTTTTGTCATCAATTAAGGGAGTCAGTCGAGTCGCAAGTCTAGTTTTACATCTGTTGAATGAGACGATATAGTAGAGTGTCAATGTTGTGCAATTGACCTAATGTGTAATGAAGTGCAATTTATTTTTGTAAAGGGTTGAAAATTAGCCAAGATCGATAGACGTTGTGAACATACAAATACGTCTCCAAAGGATCCCGTATAGTTTATATTAGTTTAATAAAATATCATCGTTATTTTATAGACAATGTTACGGTTGAAAGTGATCCAGTTAAATAATATATTTTAGGAACCACCAATAGTGTGAACTAAGTGTATGTGTTGACACTATAATTAAGTGAGAAAAATAATCAACATTCAATCAGAAAAACAACTCCAGCGTTTTCTTTATTTATTCATTCTTTGTTGGTGAACAGTTTCTCCGCTATTCAGTGGGTGTTTATGGAACCCGCATCCTTGGTGATGCCATCATAAAGACCTACCCACAGGTCACGAAGACATATTCATCAGTTTTTTTAACTTAAACAAACTTGTGGGGGTTCTCTATACTACATGGAGAACTCTGGGGTTCTATTCTGTTTGGCGTCAACAAGGAGGCGGGTTTAACAGAAGCCCCATCAGAGTTCGCTAGATGACACACTTGAGAACACACGGACAGCAAAGCAAACACTGGTATGGTTTCTTCTCTGTTTATTTTATTTTATTTTTTTGATTTGAACATGACTTCTTGTTACAAATGTTGACTGGTGACACTGTCTTTGCGTCTAAACTAGACTTTATAGATACGATGGCTGTACAGACTCTATTTAAACATAAATTGACGACACTGTCCTCGCGTCCAAATTAGGATTCATAGATACGATGACTGTACAGACATTATTTAAACATACATTTTTGCGCGCTCACGACGGCTCCCGACTCCTGCTCGTTGGACGAATAAAATCTGACTGACTCGACTCTGGTTTAAGAAGGTGACGAGAAGTAAAAAAAAAAGGGAAATTTATTGCTGGTGCGCACTAGCCAGCCGATGTGATTGCGCCCTCTCTTGTGCGCTCTTCGTTTCCCCATGCGCACTGGGGTGAACAAGCGCTGGCGCATAGTTGCACGCCATAGTGCGCAGAGTGGACGAAAAACACAAAGCGAGGAGCGCAATAACTCGGGTTGATCTGGCTTAGTGTGCGTGTGGTAATGTGGCCTCCGAGGTGTTCCGCACTGGGGTAGTGTGGTGTGGTGATTATCCCGGAGGCGCATGGCTATAGAAAGGAAGTAATGCGGAGGTGAGAAAAATGTGTTTTACGCTATTCACCTGGTTAAAGAGATGTTTGATCCCCAGCGAACGGAGGAACTGGGAAAAGGCCAAGTAACGCTAGGGAAATATTATCGTGTGATTCAATCGAATGTTTTGATAATTTTCCCAAGCGGTTCTGCAGTGATGCGACAACTTCATCCGGCTGGATTTGGTTGTCGCTAATCGACATGAACAAGAGTTGCCGTATGGCGAAAAGGGGAAGCTAAACTCTTTTATGCGTTGTCCGCATGGAAAAATGAGTTCAGCTTTGCAGGTGAACCGGTAAGTAGGGGGAAATGGGGTTGGTTTGACGTGCTGTAAGGCGGTCGTAATTGGATGGGATTGGCCGGGAATGGTGGGTGGTTCTCCGTGTAGCTTAGAGAAACCCCCACAGAACCAACCCACAACTTCAACCACAATTTCCGCCTTATTTCGAGCACTTTCAGCGCGTCATATCAACCCCTATCCCACCGTTCGGTAATTTCACCTGAAAAGCATATTGCAAAAACGGACGCATAGCTGAATTCATTATTCTATGCAAGTAATACATAATTGAATTCAGCTACCCTTTTCCCATACGGCAACTCGTGTCCTCTAACCATGAGATATCCACCGGAAATTCCAATTCATGTGGTTAGCAACAACCAAATCGAATCAAACGACGCGGTTGCATCATCATCCAATGGCTTGGGTAATTACCGCATTCCTTAGCGTTTTTCCCACGGTAATATTTCCCCCGCCAATTCAGCGTCACTTCGACTTTTCCCAGACCATCTATTCGCTTGGGATCAATGATCTCTTTTAACGGGTGAATAGCTACAAACCAACTTCCATTCTCATCTCATTTCCCCTTACCAGAGTCCAATGCACTCTGAGATCACCATAATATCCTAATTGGGTGACTAGGTCAGTCTCAGAGCGGCATTGCGACATACGTACAAAAGCTAATTCCACATCGAGATCATTGCGCTTTGCGTTCTGGTTCCCTCATTCTCTCTTGTCCGTCGACTATCGAATTAACCGAAGCGTTTATCTACCTCGATAGGGGGAGAGAATGAGTAAGGATGATCTCGATTGGTTGTTGGACATGCAAATCCAATTGCCCATGTTTCATCCCCTAATTCAGCAGTCGCTATCCAATCTCTATCGGTGACGGTCACGCCGCACCGTGTCAGAAGTCACATCTCAACTACAGTCGATAATGGTACGCAACGTCGAGCGCAGTCGTGTGTTATTTATTCCTTTACAACTCGGGTAAGTGTCAGTTTATTTTTCCACAGAAACTTATCCGTAAATCCGTTGAGTAACGTAAATTCACCCTCCTTGATCTTTATTATCGAAAACGAATAGTGCGGCACGAAAGTCGAAGTGAATTTAATTTGAAACTGGACTCATTTAATTGTGTAAGAGTTTTCCTGAGCTGATGCTCAATAAAACATTAATCGCTGTAAAAACAAACAATATAAAACCGAAGGAATAATAATGTTATGATGAAGTGATGCGTTTTCACCACTGTATTCAAGTGCCTAAAATCTAGACAAAAACAAAAATTAATAGATGTATATAAAACCACAAAAATCTTTAAGCTCTATCAAATAATTAAATTCTTTCTTTTCCCAAGTTATAGCCGTTAATATAGTTAAATAAAGAAAACATTAACATCACTTCTGCCTACAGTGTGTTTTTATTTTATGCATCCTCGTCTGCGTTGAAACAAGTGCTGGGGGATTAAGTGAAACAGTGGCCGTGTTTGGCATAATACTTCCACCCTCACAAACTCTCTAATCATTCGATACTTTTTAAAATCTCCTCCCTCGGCTTCAGATCCAGCATACTGAAATGGACTTACTCGTACTTTGAAAACCGTCTGTTTTCACTCCGCTCTTTCTATTACTTTTAATGTCACTTCTGCAGCACCCCAAGGTATCGTTGTCCTGTCCTGATACTGGCCATTAAAAGAATTAATCATCAAAGCTTTTCCTCGATGTCGATGGGGACGATTTTTTAGATTAATCTCTTCTAGTCATTATTCGTTCCTCAAAATGGCTTTAACAAATTCGTTATGCAATGCATTAGGAATTTACTGGAACTAAACACTGCTAAATGTGTATTTATAGCATTTTTTCGTTAGATTAAAAGTCCCCTCCTAAATCTTATCATCTTCAGAACGTTCCTATATAACCTGTCCAGCCAACCTGTGGTTTAGGTATCCTTTGTGACAATGAATTTATTTCTCACTCTTATATTCATGATACCATCTCAAAAGCCGTTCATGGCTCTTGAATGTATCAAGAGATGTCCGAGGGAATTTTGTAATCCCATGTTACCGATGGGTCGCCCTTTTAGAATTGGGTTGTAGGTATATATTCGCTGACTTTTGTCTATTTAGGAATTAACTGGTTGAATAGAACAGATCGAGAAGCTTTCGCGGCGGCTTAGCGAGAAGGACATTTCATTCAAAAGATTAGAGTGCACGAAAATATGTTCAAAGTAAATCTAATCCAAGGTGTGCTTTTTGACTCCGGTTGAGGGGAGCTCCTAACACGTTGAATGTGTGCTCTGTAGTTATTCCTAACCGTCTTGAATATACTCCAGTTTTCCTGTGAATTGTCAGATTTATACAACTGATCGTACGTTTTGTTTGGACTTCTGTTTATGAAGTGTCCGCAAGTCCAGCCAAAAATGGTGCGCTCCTATACAAATAGCTCCAAATAACAGTTGATTACTGCAGGAACCATTAATTAGTTCCTTTCCGTCGAAAAGCAATTATAAAGCAGTGTTTATAGAAGGCAATGTACCATATCATAGTGACGTGTGCAACCTTAAAAAGTTTTTTAATTGATTTAGGATTAAAGGTTTACGAGTTACACAAGAGATGAATCACGTTTTCGTACACACTGTACGAGAAGAAATCCTTCGTCTGCACTAATGCCCATTCTGCTTGGTGGCTATGGAGTGCTGGATCCACCGGTTCAGCGTCCTTTCACTTGGGAAACTTTACTGGAAAGTACTTACCTATGAATGTACTACAATCGTTAACATACATTTTAGTCCTGTTCATCCAGTATTCAACAGCTGTGTTATGACCGTACAACATGGGGTGTAAATTGATGCAGCTTGTCTTAATCCTACCAGTGAAGTTAAATTAATCTTTGCCAAGATGAAACAGGGCTTGTTATGAAAGAAAATAGAAAACAAATAACTCATCAGATGGCAGGGGAAACATCGTAAATGACTCTGTTACTCTACGAAATGAATATGACGAGTTGAGGCTGGAAATCAATAAACAATGTAAATGGTAGGAAAACCACTTTTCTCTAATACAAAAACCATGTACATCCTTGGGGCGCGATGGTGGATTCATATTAGACGGAAGATTCTTATAGGCTTTCCCAATTTCTTTTATGTAATGAATTTTTTTGTTTGGGTTAGTAAGATGTAAAGCCTAGACTCAGCCGAACTAATAGAGGAACGGAGGATTGCAATGAAATAAAATGTGAGTAACAAGCGACCTACCCCACAAACGTAGAAAAGTCAACTACACGTGTTTAGTATATAGGTAAATAAACCTTTTCTTGGTTTATATGGGTAATTAGAAGAGAATAACTCCTCTATAATACGGACTGAACATTGATTTTCGTTATCCTGTTTTCCTTCCATCTAATTTTTTCTTTTATTTTCGTGCCATACCTAACTCAATATTTGTCGGTCAGTCAAGACGGGAGAATGGCATGTATTGTATAAAATGATATGCACGTCCCCTGACCTTTTTGGACTAGTAGATCTCCAGAAAATAGTGCTGGGAAATTATAGCCACAAAAAACGAAGATAGGTTCTATTAATCCGCAAATTCTTCCGTAATCATGGTCTTATGCTGTCTGCACATTCACTCACAATGGATACTTGTGGGGAGGAAGTATTGTGCCAGACACTGACACTCGGTTCAATTCCATCCCCATCGTCTATGGTTCACGCGGACACAGTTCACAACGCAAGGAGGAAGATAACGATGGTTGACCTTCGCAACCGAGCGGACACAACACAGAAACAAAACACTCAGGTTTGATCAATGTTAATTCTATTTGTTAATTCTTTATTTGTTACGTTTTATTCTCTAAATAAAGACCACTTTGTTCGCAGCCATTATCAGCCATGTGAGTAGGGCGTTAGAGTATACTCACAGCTAGACCAGCTTGTCGTAAGAAGCGACTAAAGGCCGAGTGGTAGCCGGGGTCCCAACGCCATGTACGCCCGAAAAATACCACCCCATCAAGCTATAGGCTCTGTGAAATGGTCGGGAGTAATCCCTGGCCGTCTTTCGGGGCTTGGCTGATGGACCGGTTCGAGAAAAGGTTGGTTAGGTGGTAGTCGGTCCCAAGGTGAGATACCACCCCGTCACGCTGTACATTCCGCGATATCGCCGAGGGAAATGTTCGACGGTGTTTCGGATGTGTGGCTGATGGCCCAGACTGACACGGAGATAAGTCATGATGGTACCTTCTGATATAAAAAATTCCGGAGGTAAACTAGTCTCCCATTCGGATCTCCGGAGGGGAATATGTCAGGGGGAACATCATGCAGATATCATGATAAATAATGGAACTTTAAGAGGTTCGTCATCGCATAACCGGGCCCGCTTTCGAGGCTCTGCCCACACTAGACTGGTGAGGGCATTTTGTAAAATCAGGGGCATCAGTTTCATCAATACGAATGTAAACGCCGTCCACCAATATTTGCAAACAACGAAACCGGATATCCTTGCCCTAACTGAGACCCAGACCGATTCGCCAACTGATTCGACATATCTTCGTTGCTCAGGATTCGACTTACATTCGAGATTCCGTTTTAAGGGCGGAGTCTGCGTTTTCGTGCGGTCTGATCTGGCTTGCCAGAGGATGGAGGCGTTGGAACCAAATAATATGGACATCATATGGTTGAGGTTCTCTGGTGCAAGACTAATGACCTTGCCCGAAAAAAACCAAATCATTATGGAAAATTTAACAAGCCTCAGGAGTTGCTAAATAAGGCCAAGACCGGTTCCAGGTTGTAGTGCCGATGATGATGATGATGATGATGGTTGAGGTTCGTGCTGAGGAATTCCGTTAAATTTCTTTGTTGTCTTTACCGCTCCCCGAATGACAATCCACCGGCGATATTATTCGAGCATCTTTCACATACCGTCGACTGGATACAGATCAACCAGCCAGCTTCTGAAATTGTTGTCCTTGGCGATTTTAATGTACACAATTCCGACTGGTTGTTACATTCTAACAGAACCGATGAGGCTTGGAGGCTGGCGGAGATGTTTGCTGCAAGGCACAACTTGACTCAACTCGTGGCGGAGCCAACACGAGTGCCGGAAGCCCGAGGCGATTACGCGAACACGCTGGATATGTTTTTGACATCCGAACCGAGTATTTATACCGTAGAGGTTTCTGCGCCACTGGTAAACACAGATAACTGCTTGGTATCTGTCGCGCAAGCACTTGCATATCAAGCGAATTACCGGCCTAGGCAACTTCGCCATGTATGGAAGTATGGGGCTGCCAACTGGGACGATTTGCGAGATTTCTTCACATCCTTTCCATGGTCCGAGGTGTGCTTCGGAGACTCCGATGTTAACGCTTGCGCGGAGTCGGTCACAGAGATTATCCTTCTCGGGGTGGAGATGTATATTCCACATTCCATCAAACGAAGTTCGTCTGATAAACTTTGGTTTGATAAAAAATGCGAGCTCATTACAGCGGAAAAAATAGAGGTTTTAGGTAATGGCGGTTCAATCCCACCGATGTACGGTCTTTTGGCGCCGCCTGTGATCTCGCCGGTACGGTCTTCCATGCGGGATGTGAGATTTTGTCCGCGCACTATTCAACGCATTCTACGTAAACTGGATTGTAAGAACACAACCGGCCCGGACGGAATACCAGCAATAGTCCTTAAGAACTGTGCTCCATAACTATTGCCGGTTCTTGGCAGACTCTTTCGCTTATCTTATGCACGGAGGGCCTTGCCTGCCTGCTGGAAAATCGTTCGAGTTCAGCCAATCCCAAAGACGGGAAAAAAGTGTCTCCCACAAAATTACCGTCCGATAGCATTACTGTATATTTTATCTAAGGTAATGGAAAAAGTCATCAATACAGAGTTAGTTAAGTATTTGGAGTGCAACGGACTTCTGAATGATCGTCTATACGGATTCCGTGGCAGACGGTCCACGGGAGACCTTTTGACACTTATAACCGATATATGGACATCTGCGATTGAACGACATGGTGAGTCAAGGGCGGTCGCATTGGATATTTCCAAGGCTTTTGACCGCGTCTGGTACGGGGCATTGCTGAGCAAACTTCGGTCAGATGGACTTTCCCAACAGCTTTGCGACTGGACGAGGAGCTTCCTCGAAAATCGATCGATCCGGGTTGTTGTAGACGGCGAGTATTCGGATCTGTATTCTGTTAATTCAGGGGTGCCACCGGGTTCTTTTTTGGCTCCACCCTTGTTCTTGCTTTACATAAATGATTTGTTGGAGACAACGGATAACAAAGTGTTCAGTTTTGCGGATGATAGTACGCTTGTTTCCTCCTTTTCGAGTGTTCGTCCGAATAGGGCATCTGCGTCGCATCAGCTGAGATGTAGACAGATTGTGAATCATCGGTTCCACAGCTGATGATGAATGGCCGGGCCCTCGGGGCTGGGGAAAGTTTGAAATTGCTCGGCGTCACGGTCTGTGGGAATGTATCATGGCATAAACACGTGCCAAGTATCGCCAGGTCAGCGTCAGGTAAACTGAGCTATCTTTTTAGAGCCAAGAAATATTTTACTTCGGCCCAACTTCTTCTCCTATATAAATCCCATATTAGACCCGCGCTCGAATATTGCTCTCATGTTTGGAGCTCGGCTCCTAAACATACCCTCGACCTACTTGAGAGCATACAGAGACCAGCGATCCGCCCGATCGGGGACTCGGCGCTAACGTCGGGACTACAGTCGCTATCACATCGAAGACGCGTAGCCGACCTCTGTCTGGATCGGACCCATTTGTGGTTCATCTCCCGACAGCGCAAACATCCCTGCATCAGAACTCGTTCCGTTACAGAGCGGGGAAACTGTGGAACTCCCTTCCCAGGCGAGTGTTCCCGGAGAGTTACCACCTGCAACTGTTAAAAAAGAACTGCACCAGTTATTTGATGGCATCTCGGGGCGCCCACTCGGCGCTATAGTTTTCCCTCTCCCGAGAGAAGTCTAATAAAAAAAAAAATAGATATGTTAGTGTTTTTATACTTCACTTAAACTTATTATTACTATTAAATTGATTTTTTTAAATTATTTCTTTTGTCCAGTCAATTTAATTTTTGACAAAATCCTCCAGAATAAAAAAAAATCGACAAACCACCGCTCAACTTAATGGGTGATGAATAAAATTCACTACGACAATGACTCCATATATTATCGCTTCTCCGCCGCGCGACGGAGAGCGGGAGCGGAGCGACCGTGGTGGTCGGCGGATGTAATTTGACTCAGGGAAAAACGGCTCCTGCAGAGCCGACTCGCTCATGGGGAGAGTTTTCCCGAGAGAGAAAGCGTTTCTTTCATGGTGAAAACAAGGAAGAAGGACTTGGTAATGTATATGTATGAGTTGGTAAAGATCACATTGGTTTTTTCATACACAAGACCATGGGAACGAATCTGAAAACCAGAAAAGGAATGATTGACCACAATAACGATATCGGATTCGTTTATAAAAAATGTAGAAATTGAACTTCCCAGTATTAACTGTCAATATGCAATGCGGGCATGGAAATACTGACAATTTATATTTTAAAATTTATATTTAATCAAAAAATTAGAGTAAATGCCGCTGAAATGTGCAACCAGCCAGATGGTTCTTCGATCTCGATTTCCGACGGTTGATTTTTTGAGGCCTCAAAACAAAGGCAAACCCAAAGACTGACCACAAATACGACCTCGAGGGGGACAATTTGCTATATGAGGTAAGAATGGCAGATTAATAATAAGACGCCTAATTACAATTTATTCACTCCGAAAATATAAGGTTGTTCCATAATAGGGTATCCATGTCGTTTTGTAAAATACGTTATCGTAAGTGATCCACTTTTCATTATCTGTTACTTGTCAATCGGAGACTGAATCGTTTTTCTTTACTCAAATTATGCATTTACATCGTTGGAAGCAACTTCAGTGCGTCAACCGTTTCAGAACCCATTTTCGAGATCCATACCTCCAGAACGAAGTTTTGCAAGGAATTTTTATACAATGTTTTCTGTCAGTCCATCATCTCTGTATATGCCGCTTATTATTCAGTGACCCAGTGGCATTTGTAACAGATACACACACAATACACAGGCAAATAGTGAAGAACACCGAACGAAAAACCAATGAGAAAAAGTATCAGCCGTATACCAAGCAATAACATAGCAATTCCACATCAGCTGAGTGTACTGGTGTTTAGAAATCGATTTCGTACACGCGGCAGTGGCCTGATGTGTTGAGCATTGGTTCAATTTTTAGCGATTCTAACCGTCATAGTGACAGTTCGAATCACACGTTCTTCACTATCGTCGCAAACGTCTATGGCCCTACGTAACTTACTTGAGTTTTTGGAAGTAATAAAACACAATGTGTCACTTCTTTTCTATCAGAGTCGATTTAAAACCGCCAACGAGACAGCACGTGCCCTTTTGCCTCGTGATCCATACCATCGATTCAATTGTGCAATCCGTTTTGGGAATCTTAAATACCCATAAGATACCCAACTGCACGATCGGCTCGCTCGAGAAGTCTTACTGTGGGATTCTAAACAAACAAACGGATCTTTACACACGCGTCCGAGTGCAATGCAAAGTTTTCTGTGCGATCCTATGTAAATAAACGGATCTCAACACACGCGTCTTATTGCTGTGAAAAGTGCAAGGATATACACGCGAGTGATGTGCAGTGCGGGAACACCCTCTATTCATTCCGTCCCTTGTGTCTGTTTTCCTTTATTTCGCACCTCTGTTTGCGTGCCTCAGGCATCGATGCTCTCGATTGATTTATACTCTTTGGAGAGGTTTTCGTGTCTGAGTGGGATAATGTTCATCATGGAAGGGATGTGACCTGGATTTCGGTACGGACCTAGTGGGGTACGGACCTACACCAAGGGCATAACACCTGTAGTGGTTCTTTCGCTTATCTATTGCTGGTCCCAACTTGCATCCTTTCCCGAGGCGATATTGGTTTACTGTGTAGGGCCATTTCAAAGGAGCGGGAACTTCGCGTTGATATGTGTAACATTCGCGACTTGAGCTGCAATTTCTCTTAAGTGTCTGCCCACGTTTCCAACCAGAAACCAACTATCCTTGCACTTAGCGAAACCCAGGTAATAACTAATACAGATATTTCCGATTTTAATGTACCTGGATATAATTTGGTGCCTCTGTTCTTTCCACATCGTGGTCTGGCTACATATATACGAAATGATATTGCTTATCAACTTCTGCCACAATATAGGCTCTGATCCAATCCAGAATTTAATTTCCCGTGACTAAAACTTCACATTCGTAAGCATTACATACATTACTGCTTTTTTTATGGAACCCAAACTAGGATAGAAACGCATCATCATCATCATCATCGGCACTACAATCGGGAACCGGTCTTGGCCTTATTTAGCAAGTCCTGAGGCTTGTTAAATTTTCCATAATCATTTGTTTTTTTTTTCTTTTTTTTCTGGCAAAGTCATTAGTCTTAGGATAAGAACGCATACTTTAGCGAATATGGGGCTCTATCTGATTCTATCGATCGGATCTTGACCCCATATCTCCACACTGAAATCGTTTTTGTGGGTAATTTCAATGTGCATAACTCTCAGTGGATTTGTTACTCCGGACACACAACACCTGAAGGTCAATATGTCAGCTCTTTGCTGATTCAAATAGTTTAACATAAATCGTCAATGAGCCAACACGGGTACCAGACATAAATGGTCATTCCGCCAACACATTGGCCTTGTTTCTCAGCTCCGCCCGAATAAATAGATAATTGAAGTTTCTTCATCCTTGGGCACTTCAGACCACTATGTCATGTTAGCTAAGTTTGCTCTAACCATCAGCAACATTAACGAGGAAACTACCAACGAACAGTATGATTCTACGAGAAAGCCAACTGGGAAGGTCTGATCGCATTTTTTGGAAGGTTAAATTGGTCGCTATTTAGGACAACCTTTAATCCATACACAATAAAGAGTATCAAACCGAAAAAAATATATGGTTCGATTTAGGATGCAGAGAAGCCATTAAGGCTAAAGAGTTGAGCTTCCGGTTGTATAAATCAAACAATACTGAGGAAAACCGGAAAAGATTTAAGAGAGCTAGAAATGAATACAATGCACATATTCAACACGCAAAGTTCTTGCAAGACCAGAGAGTGTGACAAAAAATACTACAGAAACTTCTGGGCGTTCGCGAAAAACGGTCTCCTCATCCATTTTCTTTGCTAATAGTCGATGGCAGACCAGTCACCAGTGCAATAGAGAAGGCAAATTTACCTGCTGCACGTTTTGAAGCCAACTCAACGCTGCCTGATACCACATAAGTTCCGCCTCAACTTGAGCATGCCAGATTTACTTCCGAACGCGTACTATTACCCGAGCACTCACAGAGCTTACCGCACACAAATCCGCTGGTCCTGGTGACGTTCCCACAATTCTCTTGAAGAAATGTTCCTCTTCAGTCGCAAACCACTAGGGAAACTCTTCCATTTGTTTTATTCTAATGGCCGTTTCCCAAATAGATGGAACCCAGCGAATATTCAGCCAATTCCTAAAAACGGTGACAAATCGTCCCGCTGTTCTTATCGGCCTGTGGGGGTTCTTTAAGCATCTCCCAAGAACCATCCATTGTCCTACCCAATTCCCCCTTCCCAACCTGCAATCAGTACCTACCTGAAAACATGAGCCCACGGCAAGATTACCATCTTGCCGTGGCATCAAACTTTCATCCCGGGACATGCTTGCATCCAACGCATCATGTTCCTGAAATCTAATTCGGTTACCTAATCATGTAACCGACGTTAACCCTCGAACATGTTAATGCGCATTGCTAAGAAGCATTTTCCCATACACGTGCATGACATGTTTACCCTTGCCTTATCTGCTGAACCATGGGTCGATTGTTCAAACGACAATCTACAGCACAGCCCATTACTGGCTGCCTACAAGGAGTTCAAGTGTTCTTTAATGTAAACATACACCCGACACATCGACCGATGATGCGTTAGCAATTTACGTACAATCGAATTGATGCTATACGCAGTGGCCAATGAGTAAACAAACAATGTTCCTATGTCCATTCATAGCAGCTGCAACTAAAGTTACCATGATCGGCCACCATCCGATCATGGAATTGGACACGATCATGATTGTATTCAAATAATCATACCCATGAGCGTGTCCCTCGTTACTTTCTTCTAAAACAAACATGCTCCCATCCATTCGAGTCCCTAGCCATTGTGGGCAAAGTTTCTGTTGAATTAACGTCAACCAAAAAATCGATCCTCTATCGTACGGTGGCAATACACCCAGTCCGTACGCCGATCATCATATTTGACCAGGTGTATGTTTATTTTTCCTTTCCTTCGCCCAACGCATGTTTCGTTTGTCTTTCTTTCCGAGGTAAACACATTCAACTTATCTGGACGATGTCTATGGAAACTTTCCAATGGGATGCGATCCGGTTTCTCATTGGTCGTTGGGGCGAATGCAAAATTGCTTTCCCCGCCGATGACATGAGTGGAAACCCACCCCACTCACCGAGGTTCGCTCAGCGTCGCCCAGCTCACGGAGAGTCAGATTTCATCCCCTGTCGGGTATACACGCGTTCGAGGAGTCGAGTTTTGATACACTACGGCATACACACAGTTTTAAATAAGAAATCGCTGGGCGAGTCCACTAAAGTCCCCTTACGTGTCGAATCTTAATAGCAAGTAAATTCTTTGTGAAATGTACATCAAAGGCACCTCTTAATAAAATCAACTAATTAGTGGCATAATTAACATTAAGACGATTTTAAATATAAAAAAAAAACCTTTCTCATCAGCCACATCCGAGAGTTTTATATCTTCTTCTTGGTGATTAGCCGCATTAAGCAGTGGGACGACTGAGAGTTGCAGTAAGTATTGTTTAGTGCGTCAACAGGTGGAGATCTCCCAAATCGTGTCAACATATCAACGGCAAATAAGAACGATTCGAATTCGTTAACCAACTGTGTGCTCGTCGTAGAAACGCTATCCTAGCATCCACGGTGTGCTCGAGCACTTATTGCTAAATATCATCCGAAGTTACAGTTCAACCGCCAAACTTGTGAGAGTTCTGTTTGTTCCCCATTGTCTGAGTACGCCGCTTATGTTAACTTGTTGGTGAATCTTAGTATATCCATGTCCATGCCGGCACATAACCAAGTTATTCACTACAGACCCATAGCACTAACTTCTTTATTCTCGAAGGTAATGGAATCAGTCATCAACCGTCAACTTTCGAAATTTCTGGAATCAAATGACCTCCTCAATGATCGCCAATGTGACTTTCGGTCCACAGGAGATTTGATGTCCATCCACTAGTTCGGTGAAAGCAAGTTTGTCGCATTGGGTATTTCGAAAAAAATTTCGTTCAACAGAGTTTAGAGTCCAGCCTTTTTGTCAAAATTACACTCCAATGAAATGGACAATTCCAATCTATAAGGGACTATCTTTCTGGCCGCTCAATCCAAGTGATTCTTGGCGGTGTCAAATCTGTCTCCCATCAGATTAATGCAGGTGTTCCCTGGGCTTCTGTACTCTTCCCCACTCTCTTCCTGATCTTTATAAATTATCTCTTCTCCATTAGCCACAACCCAATTCATTTTTTTGCTGATGATAGTGTGGCGGTTTCCCCTAACGCCACCGCCCGCCTCACATTTTCAACAGGAACACCCCATAAGAAGGGCATGAACCCAGGCGACGGTGCATTGTCCGAATTTATCGGGCGTGCGGTTGATACGCTATGGAGCGTGGTTTTCGTGCCACACCATGGGGGCGGAAACAACAAAAACCTGGTCGTCGAAAAGCATCAAATTCTATTGGGAATAAGAGCAAAATTTCCTGTAAGGATGAATCGCTTGTTTGTACGTAGCACAATATGAATACCCGATAGAATTTGCCCAACATGCAGCACCACCGACGCCGACGGCCAAAGGAAATATTCCAATTTTGGTTCGCGCCAACATGCACCCCTTCTCGAGTGGAGAAAACGGTCGCATCCTCAACCAACGGATCAATCGAGATATGCGGACAAGAATATCTTCGATCCAGCACCGTCACACACAAGCAGCCTGTCCCCTTCTCATCACCGAAACACGGCAGGCATTCCGGTTGCAAAAACCAACCTACAGGCAAGTAATAGCATGCTTGCCTACAAGAGAAGCAAACACAATGAATAGCCCCCTGCACCATTTGCACAACGATCGACATGCGATCTACGGCGATCCTGGGTGTGGTCGCGATCGTATAAACATTCGTCGTATGTAAGATTCACCAAGCGAAATGTGCACGATCAGCAATAATGCTTTACGCAGTCGTGATCGTGTACACATTTCAACCCCTGTACGAACTTGCAAACATGTAAATTCATGTCCCATGCCTGCATGCCAGGGGATACACACGTAAGCGACAGAAGCGATTATCGTGTGTATGTTTTCACCCTTTCTTTTTTTCTTGTGCTTAACCAAAGCTAAATCGCACCATATATGGCCATCGAAGCGATGGATGGAATTTTGGTGTTCTGTCGTTTCGATGGCCGAGGTTAATCTCGATTCGGATTCCGTGAGGGCTAGTCGCGCCCTCACGATAATTTACATCCCTCTTGGGCCGTCCCAAGGGATTTATTAAACTCAGTCGTTGAGAAGATTTGAAAAGAGTCAGTAAAACCGTTCGGGCTAAGATTAAAGTGGTGCGCTATATTGTGAATATAACTTATATCTACACAGTATTATTTTTTTATCCGAAGTACATTGTCTGCCTAAGTTACATGTGAATAAGAACTACGAACATATGATATATAGTTACCTTGTTTTTATCCGAAGTACATTGTCTGCCTAAGTTACATGTGAGTAAGAATTACGAACATATAATATATAGTTACATTGTTTTTTATCCGAAGTACATTGTCTGCCTAAGTTACATGTAAATAAGCATTACGAACATCTAATGGATATCTACAGTGTTTTTGAAGGATATTGTCTTCCTAAGTTACAGTATATTGTTTTCCTAAATTACACTTACATGAATAAATAAATTTCGAATAAGAAGGCGTTTTAATTTTTGGAGTCGGATACGAACTGAACCAGTGGGGTTACGTGGTTAACCTGTGCCCCTGTGGCACCCTGATGAAAACGCCACGTAACATTAAACACAAAAGACCCATAATATCACGTTGAGTTTCTCATACTGATATGAACATTCCCAACCGAACTCTTCGAATATCTTAGCGATTCATGCTTTATGCATGGAATTCCTACCTTAACAGGATTTGGGGATTATCTAACCGAGTAGAATTCAATCCCCTAAAAACTCAGTATTGCCTCTTGTCGTCAAAGGCGAACCTCAAAGTAAAAATACTGCCGATGAACGGCACTTACATCGACGAAGCCAAGGAACTATCAATCCTTGGGGCTCGAATTAATTCGATTTTTAATTGGAATGACCACATATTTGAAGCTGCGAAAAGTGCCACCAAATGTATGGCGTTCCTTAAGAGATGAAAAAATCCAAACTGGCCAATATTTTCAAGCCGTATATTCGTCCAAAAATGTAGTACAACTCCCATATTTGGTCAGGCACATCCAAAACTGCACAACACGTGCTCGACAGGAAGCATAAACGAGCAGTGAAACTTATTGGGGACTCAGCTGTAAGTCGATCAATTCCGTCGTTAGAACACAGGCGCAACGTATCATGCCTATCTCTTTTCTATAGGTATCACTACGGTCCTTGCTCAACTGAACTTACTGAAAATGTTCCGCCTTTTCAGACATTTTCCTCCTGATATCCGTCAATGTGTAAATGTGCATCAGTTGACGTTGGAAATCAACTTCAACCGTACTAATAATTATAGAGAGTCATTCTTTAGCCGAACCACACGAATGTGGAATGCTGTACCTGATCATGTGTTTCCTGGTCGTTGTAATGTCTAGGCATTCAAGATCAGTATACATCGCCACCTTCTTTCTTTATATACTTCCTCTCCATCCGCTCCCACTGTGCTCTGATATTTAAGGGTACATCATAATCTCTTTTTGTGCGCGCGTTCTTGTTAAAATGAATATCCAAAGTAACAAACAAGTACGGCGATTAATCAGTAATCGCTGTGTAAACATTCGCTCTATTTTGGGTACAATGAACAATGAAAGTACGAAAAATATGTTCAGAATGCAGCCGTAAATGGTGTGGCCGAATTAAAATACGCCAAAAATAAAGGGTAAGAAAAAATCAAAATATATCCACGAATCTGCAATATCGAAGAAGCGCAAGAGTCGGCAGGAAATGTTCATCAAAGACGGTCATTTGTATAATTTAATCAAATGAATGAAAAGCCCCAATTCCCCAATCGGAACGGACGTGTCATTAAATTAAATAAACGAGAAAATCGATTTTGAGGTAATCGTCATCCTCTCAAAACAGTCAGATATTTAAATATAAAACAAAGATTCATGCGGATTAGGATGAATATTCAATATTTAAGTTCACGGTGATAAGTATCTACGTTTATGTAAAATAAAAGAAACCAATACGCAATTGTTTATTTGAACGTAAATTTAACGTTTGTGTTTAAATAAAGAAAAGATTTTGAATGTCTGTATGAAAATAAACAAACGAGTTATACTCGTATTATTATGAATGTGTTTTGTTTATTACAATTTTGGTGGAGCTAACGTCCCATTTATTTGCTTAGTTCAATCTTACCTGTACAAAATGACAAACACTGAAAAAAGAAATAAAATAATATTTATTTGTTATTTATTTATTTTGTTATTAACAAGTAATTTAAAACTACATATTAACAAAACAACACAATGAGCCTAGCAGCTGACACTACTGGCTTTGTACTTTTAAATTATAACTTGATTTTTAGGATTTTTATAAACTTATCTATGTTTTCAATGTTGTCTACGCTTTCTGTTTTACTTATCTACGTTTTCAGATCTTCGAGAATTTTATAAATATCTTAAGAAAGAGACGGCCTATTATAAGTTTTAGGTGAGGACAATCTTTTAGCATATGAATGATTGTGAGTATTGTGTTGCATTTTTTGCAGATTGGGGGTTTCTTTGTTCAGCAGGTACAGGAGCGTAGCCTCCATACGACTTAATCCCAGTATCACAAAGTTTATAATTTTTCAGTCCACTAAGAGAAAAGAAACTGAGACGTCGCCGGGGAGGAGTCGTCTGCAGATCAATAACAGTTTTGGTCCTTTGAGTCGGATCTTGGCGATAAACGAGGATGCCCATAACAAGGTCGGCTCAAGTTAGGAGGACGCTGCCATCCCCAACTGTAGGACTGTCTACGCAACCTGGAGTGGGCAGCATCGGAACAGGCGTAAGCGCCACGGGAGAAGAACCTCCCAGACGGCTTGGATGAGATTACGATGGACCTGTCGGAGCGCTTGCCAGAAGAGAGGAATCAGCACACGCGACCGAAACCAAGTAGATCCACCCTGAACCCCACACCCCCGGGCAGGGGATCGGCCCAACGCATTAACAGGGAGACGAGGGGGCCAGGGAGGACAGAGCCCGTGACCCCCGTGCCAAGATCGAAGCGCGGCACGGAGCACGGGGTATAGCTTCAGGAGGCAGCTCGGTAAGGTCATCGAGGAGGATCGAGATTGAAGCAGGGTTGGAAGTCGGCGAGCAAGAGCTGGAAATCGCCCATGCAAAGGCGAAAGTGGCGCAAGCGAGACTCGAATTGGTGGGAGCAAGTTTCGTGGACGGAACTAGCCAAAGCGAGGCTACCGAAAATGAATATCAGCAGGGCCCTTGTGAACCATGGGACAATCTAACGAAGTTGCCCCAAGAAAGGCGAGAAGGGCAACTTCGCTAGAAGGGGAGGACACCATCCAGGATTTGGCCCAGCCCATAGCCAGGCTCTCGCAAGCATCGCCCCGAGCAGTTACCTCGAGGCAAATGACCGAGTTACCCCATTTCAACGGTGCCAGCGAGGAGTGGCTGGCTTTCCGAAGATCGTTTAAAGATATGGCCGTCAGATTCACACACGCGCAGAACTGAGCGCGTCCTTGGAAAAGGGCGTGAAAAGTTGTTAGAAGTCTCGTATTCATTGCCAAGGACCAACAAGAGGTAATGGGGGGCTGGAGATTCGCTTTGTAAGGCCGGGGACGTAAGCCCTGGCGGAGCTAACGAAATTAAAGGGACCGCCTCGACTCACAGAGGATCCGATCGATATTTGAGTCTTTGCCGACCGGGTGACGAACTCCATGGCCACCAGGTGGTCGCTGGGTAAGGAGCAGTATTTGAACTCACCTGAGACGGTAAAAGAACTGACTGCCAAGATACCGTCATCCATGAGGTACAGGTGGTTCATGTATCACCACAACCATCTAGAGATAACAAGCCGGAATTGAATTGCCATGGGGGCAGACATGTGTGGTGATTTCGCCCCACCCGAAGTACCTTGGGAGCCGAGGGGAGGCTACCATCGACATGCATCATCCCAAGGAGGGCGGGTCTAGGGAAGGAGACCAACCCATGCCGTTCGAGGAAGTGGCGCACCTAGGAACGGAAGCAAATCGACGTCTCCATATGCCCTCTGTTTGGGGGGGACAGTAAGGGGGGAGAAATGGGATCTGGCGGAAAGGGGAAAGCTTTGCCTTAAATGCCTTTGCTCCAAACATCGAAGATCGGATTGCAAGGTACCACCGTGTGACAAGTGTGCAAGAAGGCACCACGTCATTCTCTACCCAGGCGAATTTTCACCAAGGATGGCCAAGAAGAAGAGGAAGGTCACGCCATGACATCTCTCCATCGAACAACGATCCCAAGCAAACCAAAGCAGAAGTAGTTACTTCCATGCGAACCGTGAGTAGCGCCAAATCATGCCTAAAGATGGGTCCCGTGGATTTCTACGGACCTAGGAGATCGACCCGGGTATTGGCTCTGTTTGATGAGGAATCCATCATTTCGTCGCTGGACTCGTCAATCTCGGACAAAATCGATGCGAAAGGCAGACAGAAGTGCTCGTTTTAGAGACAGTCAGCGGACTGTGTATCAGGAGGAACGACTTACAATGAGTCCAAGTGTGAATCAAGGTCAGAAATACGGCAAAGGTAGTGGAAAAAATCCATGCAATTCCGCGATTCCGATTAAAGGGGTGGAGTAGCAACATCAATGGTGCAGAGTTCATAAAAGTATGCCTCAAGTGCCGCCCATGGGAGATCTACCTATCGAACGACTGCACCGCCATCAACACCCGTTCACCACCGCCACGGTGGACTACTTCGGGCCAATGCAGGTAACCGTTCGAGAGAATCGAGTAGCACTGGGGAGTCCTGTTCACATGTCTAACCATGACAGCCGTACACTTGGATCTGGCTAATTCTCTCAGCGTTCCATGATCATGGCTCTGTGGTGGATGGACAGCAGAAGAGGATCTATGGAGCGATAACGGGACCAACTTCACCGGGGCGAGCAACGAACTGGAGAAATAGGGCAACGAAAGATAATTCATTGATTTTACATTATAATTGCACACCATCTCACAAGGTTGTCATTTTGAATGAATTTCCGATCACAAACTCAACAAATATCATTCGCCACTCCAGACACATAACACCTGGTGGTCAGTATGTCCAGCTCTTTGGTGACACAAATGATGTAACTCAACTCGTCAATGAGCCCACACGGGTACCAGATATAGATGGTCATTCGGCCAACACACTGGACGTGTTTCGTCTATTTGTCTTATTCTACTGGCCGTTTCCCAAATAGAAGGAAGTCAGCGAACATTTATCCAATTGCCAAAAAGGGTGACAAATCGTCCCTCTCTTCTTATCGACCCATAGCACTAAGTTCCATTCTCTCGAAAGTAATGAATTCACGTATCAACCGTCAACTTTCGAGAATCTGGAATCAAATGACACCCTCAATGACCGCCAATATGGCTTTCATAGCAACAGGTCCACAGGAGATCTGATGGCGTACCTTACCGAAAAGTGGAGCCATTCCATCCACTATTTCGGTTGCAATAATAATGCAAGGTTGTCGCTTTGGATATTTCAGAAGCCTTCGACAAACTTTGGCATCCAGCCCTTTTATCAAAATTACATTCATATGGAGTAGACAATTCCCTGATCCAATGGATAAGATATAACCTTTCTGACCATTCAATTATGTCAAATCGATCTCCCATCAAATTAATGCAGATGTTTTCCAGGGTTCTGTATTCTCACCCACTCTCTTCCTCATCTTTATACATGTTCTCTTGTCCATTACCCACAACCCACTTCACTCGTTTGCTGATGATAGCACGTTGAGTTTCCCATACTCATACGAACATTCCAAACCAAACTCTTTGAACGCCATTACCAACCAGCTATGTATGCTTGAGTCATTGAATTCAGACCTCAACAAGATATATCAAAGGGGATTATCTAACCGGGTAGAGTTCAATGCCTTAAAAAATCAGTGCAGTCTCTTGTTGTCAAAGGCGAACCCCAAAGTAAATTTACTCTCGATGAACGGCACTTGCAACGACGTACCAAGGAACTATAAATGCCCGGCACTCGAATTAATTCGACTCTTAATTGAAGCGACCACATATTTGAAGTTGCGACAAGTGCGGCCAAATGCATGGGGTTTCTTACGGAATGCAAAAAATACTTCACTCCATCCAACCTAGACACTATTTTCAAGGCGCACATTCATCCCACATTCAATGGAGTTAAACTCCCACATTTGGTCAGGCGCATTCACAACTGCACTGAACGTGCTCGATAGAACGCAAAAACGAGCAGTGAAACTTATTAGAGACCCAACTGTAAATCGATCAATTGCGTTATTAGAACATAGGCGTAACGTATCATGCTGTATCTTTTCTATAGGTATTATCACGGTAGTTGCTCAACTGAACTTGCTGAATGTGTTCCGCCTCCTCAGACATTTTCCCACGATAGCCATCAATCTGAGAATGCGCATCTGTTCACGTTAAAAATAAACTTCAGGCGCACAAATAAACATAGAGAGTCGTTCTTTAGCCGAACCACACGAATCCACTCCACCTGATCATGTGTTTCATAGTCGTTGTAATGTCCAGGCATTTAAGACCGATATACATCGACACCTCCTTTCCTTATCCACTTCTCCTGCCGCTCGTACTGTGCTGTGACATTTAAGGGTACTCCATAATCCCCTTAGTGTAAAAAAAACGAACAACTGCCGTATTCACCAATATATCTTCGGCTGTCTTTTTCTCTATCCATAACTCAAATTACCACTTCGAGGGACTCGTTTTCAGTCGATAAAGGATATAGCAGCAAATTCGCGGCACTAACCCGCGCAGAAAAGGGGATTTTGAAGTACCCTTATGTGTCTGAAGTCGATTACGGAGAATACGCATTGAAAACAAACTAAATGACAGATCGCGCTCAACCTTCACGTCAGAATAGGGGACACTTGGGCTTAGCGACGAAAATATTTGTAGCAATCCCTTTAAATGAGCTTTTTAAATAATCGATTCCCGATACTATTGTGACGCATATGACAATCAGTACTAGAATATTCGAGAAATTCCGAAACAAAGTACTAGGATATTCTAGAAAGTACTGGAAAATTGGAGACTATGAACAGTAGAACATTCAAGGCTATGGAACGGACGGAAACGAAACGCCGAATCAGAATGAGGAAACGGTATAAATACGTCGCACACAGATCAAAAAGAAAGAAGTAAGAAGTAAGCAGTCAAAGACGCGATAAGTACGGAAGCGATAAGTCAAGAAATCGTTAAGTGTACGGTAAAAGTAGCGGTTGTTATTAACGGACTAATAAAGTGTTAGATTAATTCAAAATCGATTTAACGGCTCTTATTTATTAAAAATAATTAATGCAACGAACCCTTAGCTCGCAACACAATTTCGACAGAATATATAACTCACTCAATGAAGTATTTCTAAACAAATGATAGCTTCTGAACACAAAATGTATGGTTATGGTGATTAAATGCGTAGTTTTAAACATGAACTATTATATTACTGACTGGAACAAACATATTGTATTGTATTTACAGTTTTTGTGCAAGTAGCTGTGGCGGTGCCGCCAAGCCCCACGGTACCCTTACCTAAAAACCCCCATTACCTCATCCCAAGACGCATAAGTTTTCGCCAATGCAATCGCATTAGGCACCTGAAAATGCTTCACGCATTAAAGAGATCAAATCTATGATCTTTAAGTCCCCGTAAAGAAAACTTACCTTTCATGCATTCTCTTCGCATACCAATTCTCTGTAAGATTTCTTTATTAGCTTATCAGGAATTCCAAACCAATTTCGGCATCTACGTTGCCAGACAAATTCCCCTAGACGAATTCTCGTAAACAAATGATTCGGTTTACATACAATGTAACCTTCATGGCAGGGATCATAAATATTGCGTCGTCTATTTTCTCAGCCTCGATGTGTGTACAAAAACTATCTACATACACATCGACTGGCGACCCCTTTCAGCCAGCGATACACAGTCCAACGCAGATGCATGTAATTAGCACCATCTGCGTTGAGACTAATGCCTTACCAATGCACTAAGTGCAAACAAAAGAACGCTGTCTACCAGCAGGCATTCGGGCGATACACAAACAATCCAATCACCAAGTATCCCAGACGCATCTACCATTTAATGAGTTGCAACTTGATTACTCAGTTGAACTCACAGGTCATAAATCTCTTTTATCCTACATAGTTCTGGATCCGTGTCCCAGTAACCTTCTCACATAAACAAAGATCTCTTCTTCATCATGCCTTGATCTATGAAAAGAACCGATGTACACACACACTTGTGTATCGTGAAGATCTCCTCTATGAGATCGGTTTGGTTACTCCAAAGAGGGACTTTACGTCTCTCTTGGAATCGGAAAACGCACCCCTCAATTAAGAGAGCCAGTTTCACTGGCCGAATTCCCTTGTCAGCGAATTAATATCGCTGAGTCCCTTTCCATCTGCGGACGACAATGGTCGTGCAGACTTCCGCCCCCGTTCCGCGGACGGGAGTGATAATACCCAGAGTCTAGTGTGAAGTAACAAAAGGAATAGTTAAATAAGTCACAATCGTGTGCCTCACAGATAACTCGCATTTACCACGTACAGTGTTATCCAAGAATAAATTAATAGACATCCTCCGGCCTTCGCACGGGTTTTCCTTTCTCGAAACATCCAAATTATATAGATCAGTGTTAATATTAATTTTCATCCAGATCAATATTGCAACAGAAAAAGTGGTTTATATTTAGTGAATAAAACATGAACGTAACCTCCAGTGTTTTACTCTTCTGGTTTAAATTATTTCCGGTGCTGTGAAGTTTTGTCCTGTTTTATTTTCTGTGTTGTCCGCCCCGTGCCTCGATGTTCGAGTTGTTGCCTTTCCCGCGGAACTTTTAGATTGTTTGGGGAGTGAAGTGAACCCGTGTCGTGCCAGGCACCTACTTCTTCCCTACATAGCTATACTGCGAGGTAGGAGCACCATACCCACTAAATTATATACAGGCAGATTGCAAAATATTAATATACATTATTACTCTAGTTTCGAAATAGTGACTATTCTATAATAAGTTATATGAACGGATGCAGTCACGAATGTTGCAGTGGCCCAAGCGAAGCTTTCAAGTTATTGCAAGGTCTCATCACAAAAGATCTATGCCTACTCTTTATGGGACACATATTGAGGTCTACTACAATGGTTAACTTAAGCCATTACCATGGGCGTTCTAGCGTTTTAGCAGTTACCCTACTGAAACTGTCCAAAAACTATACCTTAAACATATGTGCAAGAAATACTCCGCTATTTTCGCAATCTCACTTATTATACAGCAGAGAATAGCAATTAAGATGTGAGGGTTGAACGGAGAACTGAAAACAAAAATGTACCTATTTTATTGTCCAACATTGGTTCAAAAGGATGTGAGAAGATTATATGTCATATACAAGATAGTGCCGACTTTAGATTATGTTGGCTTTAAATTTTAAAGTGTATTACAACAATATGTCTCCACCGTTAAATTGCAAAGTTCACTTTCTGAACGGACTCTCGTACTTTGGAATCAACCTCAAAGATACGAACGGGGACGCAGAATCACAAACCATGGATTTTACCACACTTAACAAAAGAAAGAAGGGACGCCAACCCAACAAAATTTCCCATACGATAACGACAGAAGAAGATACGATAACGACAGAAGTGGGCGACAATGACGATTATGGATTACAGCAACATATACATACAGTGGGGAGAATTCCACACAGGTAGTCTTCAGCTTTAGGTCATCAACATTAGAATGAACTTTAAAATGAAATCTTATTTTTAATAAAGCTGTGTTTTATTTTTGACGCCCTCACTAAGTAACACACTAATTCGCGCAATGGTAGGCGGTGTCCTAGTTTATCGTTGCTCTAAAACTTTCGCTATAAAAAAAAACATTCCCTATATTGCTTTGTTCTCCTGATTGGTGAATCTTCAAAGTTGACATTACATTCTGTCTTCATCTTCTTGATTTTAAATTCAATTTTATAAAAGCAGCGATTCGTCATGGGATTTCCTCTGTTTCAATTTTGTTGCGTGTGGTTTCTTAAGATAACTTCGTACTCAGCGAAAATTTTTTAATCTGTCAACTTCATATCCTTCTTCTGTCGTTGTTTCATCGGCTCACATTTCTCATTGAGGTGCACTACCTTCTCCAAAGGACTTTCACAGATCGTGGCACATATCATGAAAGTGTTATTTAGTAAATCATTACAACAACGAAAATCACTTTATCAAATGTCATATGTAAATGTCTCGGATACGATATGAAGACTCCGAAATGAAATTTTACACCCAACCTTAATTAGGTTGTCAATCATATTCTGTTGTATCTGGATATACAGATTTATAACATAGTGTGGTTAAATATAATAAAAGTGAATCGAATTCCAATGTTCCTCACGTATTACGGTAAAATAGTATTTTGTTAAATATTTACCACAAAACTACGACAAGTAAATGAAAAAAAAACACCGCATATGCCAGATAGATATTCCACCAGACTCAAGTTGATGACTCTTTAATAGGTTTTTGCTCGAATCGTTTCTGACATTAGTCCTTAATTTCGGTTGAATCTCCTTCTTGTCAATTTCTTTGAAACAGTTCTGTTGACCCAAGGAGCGTCTTGGGTGTGAACACAAAGGATCTTCCAACGAAATTGGATGAAACTTTATACCAAATAAAGATAGATATATGCAGGAGGCTGTCATCCCTTCTAATGCGTAAAATCCTCATGGTTGCCTTGATGTGCCTGTAGATAGAAAAGGAGTTATCGTCTCTAAACGGTTGAAAATACTCGTTGGCGAATCTCCTGAGACGTAATCCTTAATCATCTTTCAGTTCTTTTGTGTCTAGGGCGAATGGTAACTTGGTGCGAGTGTTATCTCATTGATGCCCTTTTTAAGTTGATGCTCAGTGCACTTTATGTACCTGAAAGTATTTTCTGGGTAGAAAAAGGTTAATGGTAAACGGATTTGAGATTTTCTAATAAGCGCCGTTTTAGACGCTAGAAGACAAAGGCTTTGTTCTTGATCACAACTGGATGGTTCTGATTATACGATGGTTGTTTGATTACCTAGAAGTTTTATTAAAGACGCGTATTCTCTTAACTACTTTATTTACGAGCTTCTTGAGACACAAGTTCGCCGGTTTTAGTGGCGTGCAAACCATTAATAGATAATGGGCTGTGTTTTAGCGGACGTTAAGGTTGTTGCCCTCTCCAACATCTGAGACAAAGCATTTCAAGGACAACTAAATAGTAGTACTTGCCTCAGTATAATGTAACGATCCCCTACCGAATATCACGAGCAGCTACGAATTAAATACGCGCATTCTCATCACCAGCGGCTCTCCTCCCTAATCGTTTATAGGGCTCATGTGGTGGTATCAACAAACGAAAAAGGTTTACGTCGTTTGACAGAACTTTATGAGAAGATAGGAAGAATAACCCATAAAAAAGCATATTTAGTAAAAACGATTCGAATGACAGATTTAAAAGATGAAACTCCGGAAACTCCATAAATGTTGGTGAATTACTTGAAAGGGAAGCTCATTGCGAGTGGTTCTAAATGAAGTGTCAATTGACAACTCAGAGTTTCCAGTTTAATGCAATAAACAACTTGTGGACAAACACAACATCCGACAGTATCCTTGAAGTGAATAACAAACTTAAAAGATACGACATTGAGCTCTGACTCAAAATTCAATTAATTCTTTTACTGATAACATCGTGCACCATATTGGCAACAGCAAGATTGTCACACGGAATATCTTCAAGTTATTTTAAAAAAATGTGGTATCCTACACTTTTGTTAGCATTGTACTCCTGTTGACGTTGATGAATAATTAGACACATGGCTATTTTGCTAAGAGTTTTATTCTGGTAATACTTGAAATTTGTTACGGACCTCGTGTCCATGCCCTCGCCCAACCACTAATCTCCAGGACTTTAATTTCCTCTCTCTACCTGTAAATAAGAAAAATCGTCAAGTAGCTAATTTGCATAAACTACTTTATGCAAATTCTACTTGGCAGAAAAAATAATAATAAACGGCGTTGGCGCCGAATAAAATAATAAATACGTCAACGGCGAAAAAAAAATGCAATTCAAATCAAATCTGGCATTAAAGGCGATCCTAATTAAGTAAATTCACAGCGAAATATAACGTCCCTCAACTAAATTGATAATCCGCGGACCCGCGTGAGTAAACGACAATCCTGCAACAAACAACCGAAGAATAAAGCAGAGAACAGGGAACGCGCGACAAACAACCGAAGATTAAAGCAGAGAACGGGAGACGACAATCCCGCGCAACAAACAACCGAAGAATGAAGCAGAGAACAGGGGGATCAAGAATCCTACGCCCCTTGCAAACCGAACACCCGAAATGGCGACCGAGGAAGGTCCAAAACTAAACCAAGTAAGTCCCGTTCCCTTTACTTACCCTAATTTAAACTGTTTTACATATTGTAAATAACCATAACAGATTAAACTTGCTTCTCATAAGATTAATGTGCATATGGAAGCCCGTTGAGTTTCTCGACTCGACTAAGCCACTGTGTATGCTAAGATACAACACCTTGAAAAGGTAAAGCAAAAAAAAAAACAAAACCGGCGCGCCTGGAATCCTGTTCGTGACAAAGAAAAGAAACTCGGAGTTAGCTTTTGATTAATTTTATTCACTATTACTAAGAAACGAATTGCTGCACAGAATTACTCGAAGTTCGTCATACAATTAAAAACCAACAAGTTTGAAACACCTCTCACGACAGACTCTGCGAACCACGGCTGAAATCAAAACGACGAATTCTTTACTGCTGCTCTTGTCCCGTACCAAACATCAATTTTACGATGGCCTTGATTCTCGGCCACTGGCCTGCTATCCCTCTACGATAAGTCTGTGGGGTTTGTTGCTAGTGTGTCGGCGCACGACACGGATTCAGACAAATACCACCACGACTCTATTAGGAGCACTAATTGATCCGCCGGAGAACACAGAAAAGTCAATCCGCCGATATACACTGGAAAGCGATGAAAATAAAACACTATAGCTGTTCTGTTGCAATATATTAGTGTTACGTTTTAATATTATAGTTCACTTGATCAATTGGTGATGGATATCAACCCGGTAAACACGAACCAAACAACACTGAACTTCCGACTTGGCAATAAAACGTATGTGCGCTGGTGAATAGATATTCGCGTAAAACCGACTGACGGACTCGACTTAATAAATTGGATGTAATATTGACCGACTCGCGTAGAGACGGTGTTCGACTTTCGAACTGAATATGCGCGCACCTCGGGGGTAGAAATCTGGTGTGGTGCTTCAACTGGAATCGCTAGACCTTACATTCCTGAAAAACTTCGTAGGGGCGTGTTCCATGCTCTTATATCCTCACAATGATGGATCGCTACACGCGTTGGCAGAGGCGAGACCTCTCCGGGCAGTTATTGCCGAATCAGTCGCCAAGGCCTTTTACTCAACTTGGGTCACACGCTTCGGTGTACCAACTACTCCAACTTCGGACCGAAACCCACAATTCGAGGTGACAATATTCAGGCAGCTAACGAACCTCCTTGGCTGCTAAAGAAGTCGTACCACCGCCTACCACCCCGAATCCAACGGGATGATAGAGCGCTGGCACAGATCCCTAAAGGCCGCACTCATGTGTCACAACGACACCCATTGGTTCGACGGCCTTCCCACCGTCCTCCTCGGCCTGAGGACAAGTATTAAGGAACACCTAGGTGCTTCGGCAACAGAGCTCACATACGGTACAAACCTCCTTCTCCCAGGAGAACTTTTCCTGCACGGCGAGACACCGCGTGACCAACTTCATGAAGTGGGACATCTCCCTGATCTGCTACGCTAGGTTAGGGCAACCCCAGTATCCAGGCACGGCTCCAAACAATTTTTCGTCCACCCTGAACTGCCCAGCTGCACGCACGTCTTTGTCAGGGTGGATAAGGTTCAAAGTCTTCCGCCGCATCAGTGACCGCGTCTTCGAGATCGACATTAGAGACAAGCGATCCATTTGTACAAACTTTCAAAAGAAAATATCCAAAAAACCATCGTGGAAACTTCGATACACGGCCATACATACAGTATAAACACGATTATATTAATATTAAGATAGAATCAAACTACAAAAATTACACACTTATAATAATTATTGTATACATAAAGCTACTATGTTAGAAAAGATCAGGCATATGTAACGGAATCACGATACTATCTTCCTTATCTCCAATCACACCATTTACCAGAAAATTGATCTCATAAGGATCAATTTTCTTTTTTTCAAGGGAGGGAGGATGTAGTGCTCCAAAAAGCCCTACCACATTTTTCCCCCATTCCTAATCCAAAATCCCAGCAATATTACCCTAAGTCCCAAAATCCTATCAAAACCTGAAAAAACCCAAACAAGATCCAAAATTCGCAATAAACGAATCAAACATTCGTTTATCGCATAATATTTGCCCCCACGGCATAATTAAATCCAAAATCAAAATTAAAATTAAAATTCACAATAAACGAATCCAATATTCGTTTATTGTTCTACATTTGCTCCCCAGCATCACCGAAATCCAAAATTCAGAGATCGTTATCTCTATCCAAAAGATCGAGATTGTTGCACGAAAATGTGTATCTTTGGGATACAATTTTCGATTCCTTTTCCTTTATAAAGGAATAGTCAAGTGATCTCCGGGCCGCATTTTAAATTCACAGTCCCTGGAGGAAGTACCCCAGGAAAATCCTGAATAATACAATAAAATCATAAAGGAAACTAGACGACTTTTCATTTCCATGGATAACTAAATATCACCTGGCCCCCACGGAAGACCAAGTGAAGACATCAGGACGAAGGCCGAATCAAAGGACGTTCCTCTTCCCTTTGAACTCAGAGGAAGCACGGCAACGACCCCTTTTGTAGGACAAGTTTTCAGGAGCGGTCAAATTTTAAGAGATCGCCTTGTCCTTTTAAGGACCAGGAGACACGCTTCCTGAAAATAAAAACCCCTACAAGAAACACAACACCCTTATGATGGCCCATTCAAACTTTTCCGCCGCATCGGCGACCGCGTCTTCGAGATCGATCTTAGAGGCAAGCGATCCACGGTCAGCGTCGTGAGACTCAAACCCTGCTTACCGAAAGCTTCCGCCCCAGAACAGCCCACATTATCAGACGCAACTACTACCCTGCTGGCACGACCACCCCGCCCTCTCGGCCATACGCGCATCCAAAGACAACTATCCCCCTCTCAACCTTCTTTACCTCTTTCGTGACTACGTCACTGGGGGGGGGGGGGTGAAGTGCCGGTTCTTTAAAGCTTTCCAAAAAAACCATCCATTCCTTTAAATCAGACCTGTTTTTCCCTCACTCCATACTTACCAGCATTCAAGCAGCTTAAGCTGTCTTTCAAATAACTTTCACCTGAAAGTTAAACATGATCAAGGTATGCATCACATTGAATTTTCCCGATTCATATTAGATGAACCATATCATATCCCCATCGGATCGGCTCGTCAACAATTAAAATAGATAAACACTCGCTGGCCAGCGTAATTGTTGACTCAGCTGTAGCCGATGGTTTTGCTACGGTTCATAACCATTCATTGCCCCAATCCCAAGGTTCGCTACAGTTGCGACCAATTTCCTTTATCAGTTATCTACCGATCATGGGATTTGGGCACGAATATGATTGACGTTAGACAATCATACCCATGATCATGTCTAATGATTCGGTGTCTAAACAACGACCAGCCACTATTCTCACGCTGGCTATTCTAAACGAAATGCTTCTGTGTACTCTACGTAAACAGAAGAAATTATTTTTGCCTGCATGCCAGCATTCCTCTGCATTATCCAATGCCTAAAATAAACATGCACACAAATCTAGTAGCCTTTGCCGTCGCAGCGAAGCTATGTTGACTTAACGTCAATCAAAAATCGTGGCGACACAGCCAGCCCGTACACCGATCATCATATTTGACCAGCCGCATGTTTGTTTTTCCTTTCCTGTGCCCAGCGAGTGTTTCGTGTGTCTTTCTTGCAGAGGAAAAGACATTCACCCTATCTGGAAAGATTGTTTTCCCCTGCGATTACATGCGTGGAAACTCATCGCAATCACGAGAGGCTGGGTCAACGTCGCCCAGCTCAGCGGGTCAGATTTAATTACCCAGACGAGGCGGATGATAAGTCGAGAGTGCGACCAGTTTAAATCAAAAAGTAAAAATTCTTAATCGGTGTCGAGGTCGTCGCGTAGTAAAAGTTTTAGTCGTTAACTTCTACAAGATTTTATAAATTAATGTCAAAATCAGAATTGTGTTCGGTGATTATAAACAAAAATATTTTCGGTGCTAGTGGATAGTTACAAGTTGTAACACTTAATTGCCCTATGAAACGACCCGTCATATTTCAATGCAATACGAACAAAGATCACCGGGACCTACTCAATTTGTAAAATAACAAGAATACTCTAAAATAAATTCGCAAGTGTCATTCAGTTTTTAATAATTGCAAAAGTTATGTTTCTTGCCGAATTGTGAAAACTAAAAAAGAAAACGGAAATAAAATCATAATAAACATTATCAGTGTGTTTCATTTCTTTCCTTCAATTCACCACTTGAACATTCTACCTGGAACAGTTTTGTGGAGTGTCGACGAACGCGGTGGAAAGAAAGTGAATCCATGTCTTTGAGCCATCTACTTTCTTTACCCCACAAGTCTCCATCCCATATCTCTCTCGTTGGCCTAAAGTGAAGCTGCCCTTTCTATTGGCTGTTGCCTGTGGAAGCTATGTGAACGTTTGGATCATAATTTCTCCATTTGCTTCACACGTTCCTTCGATCTCCGCATTAGTCGACATTGCAAGTATTATGCCTACCGCAGTTGGCTAGTCGAAGACGTGTGCTATGGTCTTTTGCAGATTACCGGTTTCCGTAATCAAATTTTACGTGAACACGTAATTAAAATGGAAATTTACGTGATACGTTTATTTTTTGGGTGAATCATGTTGCATTTTGCAACATCCTGTGGGGCCGCCAAAAGGAAATGAGAGTGCGCTGTCATCCATGACTCCGAGACGCAATGCAGCAGTTTCCTTCATTGCAAAGGACCCTTTCCCTCTTTCGGCCTTATTGTCCTTAGCAAGAGAGATATGGCAGAAGTTCGCAGTCGAACATGTCGATCTTCCGAGACATATATAGACATAACTATGCCCCGGATTGCGCTGATATAAGGATGGGGTCTTCATTAAAGGGAATGGTGGCATATGTGCGGCTTTGCAGCCACCGTTGTCGCGCTTGAGGATCCATGTACTCGTATAAGTATCCGGTTGGAGTTCCTTTGCGCTTTAATTTCTGATTGTCTCGACATTGTACAGTCCGCTCTCTGATATTGAATAGCCGGCTGACCGTTTTGTATTGTGTTTGCGGTAAACATGATCATCTTCATTATATCCTCCATTCTCCGCAAGCGTTTCCCGCTTTGATAGGCGATTGTCGGTTAGAAGAGTCGACTGCTGTTTGTCGCGAGATAGTTCTGCGACTCCGCTCGTTGTGATGTTGACAGGTGGCTGGCCTCCGCCGTTGCTTGAAGTGTTTTTTTTTTTTTTGAGGCCTTGGTTTTGGCGTTTCTCGTTGCCATGTGTACATAAAGAGATATAAATGCATATGTGGTGAATGACGTGTGGCGATGATAGGTGATAATTACGATTAAAGTAGGTTAATTAAATTAATTCAATGATGTATTGCATACTGTAAAAGATATGGGGTTTTGGCTCGTTTGTGTGTATAAATGGTAATTGAACATTAGCAGAAGGCAACGTCTGGCTATTGGGCGCTAATGTTGTAGTTGCTGTCTTTGCTGTTGTTGATATTCTTCTGCCGTGCGGAGTTTTGGAATTTAAATAGTATCTGGTTGGGCCGCATCATTTTAATCGATCTTTATAAGAATATTTGTTGTTCACGTCAACCACACTTCCGGATTTTAATGGCATGTCTGATTTCAACTTGTGAGATTCACTATCCATTTGTTGATTAGATGTGGTGGAGTAGAAAAGATAAATGGCATGTTGTTGTTTTGGCCTGGAATCGTTGTCATGATATCATTAGATAATTGTATATTCCTTGATTCGTCTTGTTGTAGCGGTTGTGTATGCTGCATCTGCTCACCACAATCCATAAAATCATCATCGTCTTCCATTATGCCTCAGAGTTTCATCACATTCCCGAGATCAAGTTTTGTACGTGCCACTGGTGGTGGAGATGCTTCTTGTATAGCAGGTGTTGGTGTTAAATTGGTGCCTGTTGAATCACTAACAGAATTAGCATATGTTGTGATTTGATATGATGCTGTCATTTTGTTGTTGAGGGCATCATTAAGATGGCAGAATTCGTTAATACAACCCCAGGAGGAGGATTTGTTTGTCCCTTCCTTTTACGCGGTTTAGGTTTCTGGATTTTGACCTCATCTATGGGAATCTCGTGCGTCTTTGTTTGTACTTGTGGAACACATCCGCTAATGTAAACATTGCTGGGGTGTTGTGGGCGTGTCATCATATTTTGCAACTGGCGTAGAAATTCTAGCTGGTCCAGGGGTTACTGACTGAATCGTTTGGGGTTGAAGGGAAACTGCTGCTGAAACTATGCCAGACAATTGGATGTTCTGGGATGGCATAACTTTTGCAGTTGCCGACATTTGCAAATCGCCGACATGTTGTGAAGGAGGTGACTGAAAGGCGGCACCTGCCGCATCAGCCGCGGTAGCTATTTGTTGAATATTTGTGATATTCAATTGGTTGAGATTAATATTCTGGTTGATTTGATTAAATCCTGTTAAGCTCTGTTGAAACTGCGTTGGCAGTTGTGAAAGGATCGGACTGTCGAGGCCATTTGGCATTTGTATTTAAGCGAGGTGGTTGCAGTTAAGTTGAAGATTTTGTAATTGTGCAACCACACCTTGGCTTAGAATGTGGCTGTTTATAAATTGTTGAGATCGAGGCGCAGCAAACGAGGCCACTAATGCCGCATGAAGTCCACTTCGTTGGGTTATAATCGGTTGTGTAGTGTTGGTGATAGTTTGTAAGTACGCCGTCTGCTGAATCAGGGTGGCCTGTGATGAAACTATAAATGTTGGCGTAGTCGCCAACTGGATAGCACCCTTGGCGTTAAGAATTCGAAGTAATTGTTGTGATTGTTGTTGTTGCAGTTGGGGACGTGTATTACTTAAGCCGCGAAGACCACTGCCTGAATTTAGGCGAGCTTCTCCATGGGAACTAAAATGTATGTTGGTAACGTTGCCTGATGGTGGATTCGATCCATTGGTCGCGTGATGGTGTTGAAAATGATAATTTCAGTTATTACTATGATGGCCACCATAGGGATAACCTTGCTGACCTTGAGGACCAGACGCAGACAATGTGTTTTTGGAATTGCTAGAATTCGCTGAATTTCCTATAACACCAGACTTATCTGTATTGTTCCCTTGATACTCGTTCGTGGAAATTAATGCTCCAGTATTATTGGATATTCTAAAATTTAAACTGTAGTTTCCATTACCCGATTCGTATTTCCGCCGCTGAAGTCGTATTTGATGAACCCATACTACGGCCATGACGTGCAGTCATTGTTTGTGGAGCAACATCATCTTCATGATAATTTTCATTAAAATGTACTTGCTGAGATTGTTGCTGTTGCATGTGCTGTGACAGCACATGATGCCCATTAGAAGCTACATTGTTGTGTAGATTGTGATGGTGTGGTCGTAAAATAAGTTGAACACCTTGCGGCGTATTTTGTTGAAGCAAAACTGCCATTTGATTGAGCAAGAGAGGTTGCGTATTTAGGTTGATAGTAGGAAGAAGACAAGGGGATGGTCTGGCCTGCCTCCTGTTTAACTGGCGTTGGGAAACGCAATCCACGACTCTAGAATTACAAATAGGGGGATTATTGTCACCAACTCCAGACAGATACCTACCTATGCAGATGGCATTAATATCATCGGTAGATCCAATTCGGTTGTACAGGACTCCTTCATCCAGATCGAACAGGCGGCATAAAACATGGGACTGCACATTAATGAGGGGAAAACTAAGTACATGGTGGCAACTTCTGCGAAGAGAAGACCTAGCGTTGGTCGAACTATCAGGGTAGTGGAGCACGAATTTTAAGTAGTGCAATCCTTTAACTACCTTCGGTCAATAGTATCAGCCGATAACAATATGGAAGAGGAAATACACGAACTGCTGATCAAATCCAACAAAGCCTACTATGGTCTATCAAGGCTCTTTAAATCCAGAAATTTATCCAGAACATCCAAACTACTACTGTACAAGACCATGGTCTTACCAACTACTCATGTATGTATCCGAGACCTGGGTGCTCAATAAAAGGCACTCTGAACTCTTAGCCGCGTTCGAGAGGGAGGTCTTAAGGAGAATTGTTGGCCCGTATGTGAGGGAGGACGATTCCGGAAACACTACAACCATGAGGTGTACGCAATCTTCCTTGAAGCTAATGTTGTAAGAAAAATCAAGCTCGGTAGACTGCGGTGGGTGGGCCCCTAGCTCGAATGAGCGAAGAGGAGCCTGTCCGGAAAGGCCTTTGTGGCAGGATGTATGGAAGGAGACAGCGCGGCAGACCTTGTCCGCGATGGAGGTGTGGGGAGAAAGTATTGTGTCATTCACAGCCACTAGATTCACTTCCTCCTCCATCATAAATTGTTCGCCGTGTAAAACACTGAAGGAAAGGCACAAACACGATCACACAAGTAAAAATATAACACTCGATTGTTGGTTGGTGATCACCACTTTAAATTAATTTTATTGTTTGTTTCTTTATTTAACGATAAAAGGATCTTATATTTCACTTAGGACTTGTGGGGATTATTCTTTTAGTTTTGAATGTATATCAGATTTTAATCAGTACTTTCACCAACTTTAACTAAAGTTACTTGTACAACGCGAACACGACTCCGGTATATATTTGCGCGTCTCCGCAGTGACGGAGAGCGGGTGCGGCATGACCATTGTGGTCAGCGGATGGAATTCAACTCAACGATATTTAATCGTTTTGGGGTGAGTTTTCCCAAGAGAGAAAGTGTTTTCTTTCGTGGTGAAAACAAGGAAGAAAGACTTGGCAATGTATGTGTATGTGTGAGTGAAGATCACATTCGTTTTTTCCATACACACGGCCATGGGAATGAACCTGAAACAAAGAAAGGAAATGGGGATCGTGGGGGTCTTTGTTTATGTGAGAGGTTACTGGGAAACGAATCCAGAACTATGTAGGATAAAAGGAATTTATGGCCTGAGAGTTCAACTGAGTAAACATTAGATGGTAGCTGCATTTGGGATACTAGGATGATTGAATTGTTTGCGTATCGCCAGAATGCCTGCTGAAGGACAGCGGTCTTTTGTTTACTCATGGTGCGAGTTAGGGAAATAGTCTCAACGTGGATGGTGCTAATTACACGCAGCTGGCGTTGGACTATTTATCGCTGGCTAGAAGGGTCGACAGCCGATGTGTGCACAGATAGTTTTTATGTACACATATTGAGGCTGGGATTAGCCAACTCAAGGGTAAGATTCCCTGATATGCGGTCGTATGATATGCGAACTGATGAATTTTATTACAGGTAATTTAGGATTAGTATACCCGCCTGTCACCCTGGAGACCGGGGTTCGATTCCCCGTCGGGGAGCCCCTGACGCAAGACTAATGACCTTGCCCAGAAAAAATAAATCATTATGGAAAATTTAACAAGCCTCAGGACTTGCTAAATAAGGCCAAGACCGGCTCCCGGCTGTAGTGCCGATGATGATGATGATAATTTAGGATATGGTAAGAAAGAACTCGGGCTATAGTGGTTAGTATACCCGCCTGTCACCCGGGAGACCGGGGTTCGATTCCCCCTCGGGGAGCCTCTGGCGCAAGACTAATGACCTTGCCCAGAAAAAATAAATCATTATGGAAAATTTAACAAGCCTCAGGACTTACTAAATAAGGCCAAGACTGGTTCCCGGTTGTAGTGCCGATGATGATGATGAAGAAAGAACTCTTACAGGAATTTGTATGGGAAGGGAATGCAAGAAAAGGTAAAAATTTGTTTACTGAACCTTTTTAGATTATACCTTAGATAATCCCAGATGCGTAATGCATTTAAGGTGCTAATGAGATTGCATTAGCGAAATAACGTGATTGGGTGGAAGTTATGGGGGCTTTTTTAGGTAAGTGCACCGTGGGGTATGGCGGAACCGCCACAGAGGTATGGCCTGGGAGTGCCAAACTGGATGACATCGGCTCGAGATCCGGACCGGTGGAGAGATTTGTTAAATAAGGCCAAGACCAGATCCCGGTTGTAGTGCCGATGATGATGATGATACTATAGTATAATAATGATGTAATAATGTTTGTTGTCCACACCCGTCGACACTTACACGACACTTGAGTATTTTGTTTTTTGTTTTTGGTTTTATCTACCTTGATATACTTATTAACCATTAAGTTAAAAAGGAAAATCAATAAGGCCCGGTAAGATTTACACAGGTATATTTTATTAACTAAATGTCACTAGTTTCTGCACTAGCACCATTTACGCGTATCGATCCGAACTCAACCCATGTGTGTCATATCTAATAACGAACAATTATTCAAATAAATATTTATATAATTTGAACACTGTTACGACGTAACTTGCGCAGCATTAAATTGATATCGATCGCTCTCGAAAGCTGTAGAATGTCATCTGCTAGCACAACAAGAATGTCATCTGCTAGATGGGTATCCCACTGTGTTTAGGATATTCAATTAAAATAATACGAGTACTAACTTTTGATGTACAACTTCACATGCTGCTTTGCTGACAGGACCATAATTTGATCAATCACTCAGCAGCCCCTTTCAAGGTCGAGATATGAGAAAAAGAGTAATCCAATGGCCATGACAGTTGTCGGCGTGAGTATGCAGATTTAAATGACTAGTTTACGACATTGTGGGGGTTTCTTTTTTTTTTTTTTTTTTTTGTTTTTTTTTTAAGTTATTCTACTTCCATTCATCTGTCGGTTGTTTAAAACTTCTTATTACAAGACGTTATTTTAAAAACAATTTTTCAAAAGTTGGGCAACTGTTGACAGCATTCTAATCCCCATGTGATATGTGTACTGAGAACATGTAGTATTCAGTCTGAATATCACAGCAATGCCCATTATGTTTTCAAAATAACATCGTAAAATTCTAAAGTTACAAATTTTGTATTCATGAATCCGTCCGATGAGTCCAACGTGTTAGGAGACCTACCAGTTTATATTTATCGGCCACGTTCTGGTTTTCTCACAAATAAGCAAAACCCCCAGACAATAGCAACTTCGTTCTTCTGGTAAACTTTTTAAATTTGTTTGTTTGCTAAAAAAACAAAATAAACGGATCGTATTATATTATATTAATAAATAATTTCAACACTTCTCACACAAAAGATATGGGCGTCCCCAATTGGGTTGATGTGTAATAAGATTATACTTTAATTATCTTCGTTACTTAAACGCATCCCAAATTAGGTGAAGGCCTAAAAAGCTTCAGCAACCGATACGGTCTGGACCGTTTTATGTTCATGAATTAACTTAATGTTAACTGAGGATTTAGAGTGCCCTGTCATTGTGAAGCGTCTATTACATTAGGAAAAGGATGATGAAATTATCCCCATGTAATGTGGTTGGGGGTTAATTGATCTCGGATGTAAAAATGCGAAGGGTAACGTTCTATTTTGTCAAAACGTTACAGATTAGGGTAAAAATTGTTTGAAGCCTGTCGGTAAATAATAATAAAAAAAAAAAGAAAATAGTCACAGTACCAAAGGAAAGGGAATAACTGTCAAATCGTCATCACACTTTCCACAATTCGTAACCACCATCGTAAAAGTAGGAGTGAACCCGAAAATCTACGAAGATGATGGACAACAAAATCTTGTCTCCAAAATTTTGTGACATATGGCACAAGATATACACCCGCCATTCTTTCTCCGCGGTATGTACTGAACTTTCTTTCATAGAGCACAACATATAACCGAATTTTTGTCAATTTTTGCTTACGTATTCTTTTATCATTCCTCCTTATCGTGTCTGTACACTTAAGTGACATTATGAAGGCATTAAAATAACTTTTTTGTCTGTATGAGATATATAAAAAGATACGCAAAGAAAGAGATAAAGAGATATTATATTAACTCATTAGAACAAAAAAAGGATAAGAGCTAACAAGGGGAGGTTTAAAAAATAAACGACGAAGGAAATATATCAATGGTAGTTATCAGCAAACAATGTAGGAAAGTCTGTGAAAACATTGAGATCAAAACGGAAAAAAGGTTCACTCAGAGTGCTCTGTAATCGTGATGAAATATTTCGTTGTCTCTGCTGAATTTTGGTTATAGAAGTAATGATTCAACTGACCATTATTGACTTACCCCACGCAGTACATTTCGAAAGGCATCTCAGGTAATAAAATTTTCTTAAATAGAAGGTGGTTTTCCGTCAGAACTAATGCAACCGTAAACAAACAGATTTATCAGACGAATACAAATTGTTACTTCGACGTCAATTACAAGCTACATACTTCGATTCCTATACTGTCGAAGTTTTCCAGCTGGTTCCATTATTTGGGGTCGGACGTTTCTGTTCATCTTCTGTCGGATCAAGTCCAACTTCCTTCTTAAATAACGAATGTTATCCTTTCCAAGAAAACCCTTGCCAATGACAATTCTGTGGTTAACAAGGGTTAGGTGCTCGTTATTGATTCGATAAAAGTAATGAAATAGATAAGAAAGTCGATACGAATTGATCAAATATTTACGACACCTTGTATCTAACGATGAGCACCGCGCAATCTATTAAAAGCTGACTGACGACAAGGTCATGAAGCACCATTAATATTACGCTTACTATTATTCATATTTAGACGTACATTGGTATCTTATTTGGGAAATTGAAAATCGAACACGAGAACTTGGGAGAAAGTGCAGTATGAAATTATTTTTAACTTATTTACTTAATCAGTGAAATGTGTTTTATCGATTTCCAAATATTCTGCAGTTTCATGCGCTGCCTTTGTGACCTTGAAAATTCTTTTCTTTATATTAGTACCTGAAATTCGCTTACACAAAAAGATTAGTTTATGCTGTTAAAAAGGACCTTATGAAAGAAAAAGGAGACGTATGACCACAGTGGTAATTACTATCTGAATTTGTAATGTGGTTTAACTGATTATTCGCGAGCGTTTGTTTTTCCTTAAGTTAACTGCGATGTACCGAAGAAGCGAATATTATCGACCACGATATTAAACAAGTAAATGAAATAATAAAAAGTTGAAAATAGAGAAAAACTATTAGACGGACATTTTGAGTGTAATAAAATCCACTATAGGCTCAACGCCAAAATTAAAGTTGGCAACCAAAGTGAATATGTGGGGGTTCTTTAAAGCATTCACAAAGAACCACCCATGCCCTTTAAAGCTACCCGCCTTTCCACAGCCAACAAAGCCATTTAGCTTACCTGTAATCCAGCAGCGTTAAGCTACCCTTTCCATATTATACCTTATTATCATCTTGCCATGGCATCATACGAACGCATATCAACCAAACCACTTCGGTTCATTTTACACGAATCAGTTAGGAACATGATCAGTTCCTTTTTTTTTTTTTTAAATATATCATTTTTTATTTCTTCCTATTATTATAATTTACTTACTTGCTAGACAAAAATGATTAAACTCTAGCTTATGTTATCTTATTTGTTAACTTACTGGTCCCTTGCGGACTCTCTAAGTTACATGCATACGCTTAAAGCATGAAAATTTGTCTTTCGACATTATTGTTATTTTGTTTACATGAATTTTTAGGGAACTTAATTGGATACAAAGAAAATGAAGAAAAGAAAAAATGTTGTTCTTGTTATTGTTTTTACCTTATATCTAACTTAAATACTAAACTATCTATAGATTTTTTTTTTTTTTATTTTTTTTTTAACCTAACTCTATTCTAAACCTAACATCAAAACTAAATTTTCGAAATGCTACATCTATGTAAGCTTTCCGTTGTTTGTCGGGTTTTTTTTTTTTTTTTTTTTTTTTTTTTTTTAATTATTATTATTATTATTTCTTTAGTTTTATAAGGAAACAGGTTTTTAATCGCCACTCAGCCACCAAAATCTCTGGTGTTGCTTATTCGTGTCTTTTCGGTCTCTCTGTGCTACTGCCGTACTGAGCTGCAAGCTCTCTTCATTAGTGTGCGCAACCTCTCGATTAAAACATATTCGTTTATCTATACCCGACCGACGCACGTGATAAATCAACGGTATAGCGGATTCATTTTGTATGAGGCCGTTCATGTCAAGACTAAGGAATGCTTCTGGTGGAATAAAGCCATTGCGACGTACCTCCTCATAATACATATTGTTTGGGTAATATGCACCAAAAATCAAGTCGTTCTGTGAGCTCATTGATCTCGCAATATGCCCTCGGATCAGCTTGATCATAAAGTTATCCACTCTGTTTATATTGGCCCCACTGTACAACGCTTCATTGGGATAATATTTTTTGTGATCGGATTCAGAAGTCCGATGTAACTTAAGGCACGTTCTGAGGCATTGCCTCTCAAAAATCCCCATCTTTTCCATTAAGCTAGATCCCACATTAAACCGCACTGGGCATCCATATATGATCATCGGTCTGATGAGAGCCATGTAGCATATAACTCTAACTCTGCTGTCAAGTTGACTACTATGAAACAGTCTTTTTGTCATAGCATAAGCTTTCTTTGCCCTTGCCAGGGCAGCCTCCACATGTTTGTTAAAATACAGATACTGATCCAGCCAGATGGCTAAGTATTTGACTACGGTTTTGGTTTCCAGTGTTTGTTGGTGTGGTCCCATAATAGCTAGCTTTCGCCAGTTTATCCTGGTGTCTCTGGTAGCTTGAGCAAGTGGTGTTCTAAAGAGGATGGTTTCACACTTCTGAATATTGATTTTGAGCTTCCAGTTGTTGCAGTATCGCTGAACATCATTGAAATCTCCTTGTAATAATCCGTTAATGATTTCAATTTTTGGTGCTGTTCTATATATTATCAGATCGTCTGCATACGCAATAGCCTGATGAAGAGACCTTACCAGGTCGCTAGTGTAAATATTAAAAAGGATCGGAGATAACACCGCTCTCTGTTGCAGACCGTTTTCTATATTGTAAGTAATGTTGGAGGTCACATTGCCACTTTTCACGACGAATTTCCTTTCATTCAACATGTCGTATAGTATATACAGTAGTGGTATATGAATGCCTAGTCTCATTAGCTTGTAATATAACCCTTCTAACCAAACGGTGTCGAAGGCCCTCTCCAAGTCAATCAAACAGGCACCTGTGCACTGTTTCAGATTTTTATTCCACTGAATGTCTGAAACCAGTTTAGCTGCGGCTGTCATACTCAATTGTGCATATGCAGTTTATATTTTGTCTGTTAGTATGTGTATGTTTAAGCCGTGTGTCAATAAGCATCATATCGAGGAACGAGCCCCCCTGGGGAAAGAAGGATATTCTGTAGCTAGCAGGTCAACCTTATATTCAATGTGATGTTGATCTAGCCAACTAGCTAGTTGATTTCCTCTCGTGTTGGATATGCTATTTCCCCAATTTGGGTGTTTAGCATTCAAATCGCCACCCACGATGTAATAGTTCCCTTCCGAGTAAAGTTGTAAGCATTGGAAAAGAGTCTCTAGCTCCACTATAAATTGATTTTGTTGATGTGCTTCTGGTGCGTAGGCAGATATCACATACATCCCCCTACCTTGTCGGAGGGGTATGCGGATAATGCACGCTTCAAGCACCTGAAATCTGCGAATCTCACCACTATATATTACCTTATGTTGAAGTTGTTTTTTAATAAAGATCGCCACCCCTCCTCCTTGTGTGGAGTTGGGTCGGTCTCTTCGTATAATGTCGTAGTTTGTGTGACATAGTTTATGCCTCTGATTCAGCTTAGTTTCGCTAGCCCGAAGCACGTCAGGACTTTCGTCTTGCAACAGTTTAAAGAGAGCGGCTCTTCTCTCGATTCTGATAAGTGAATTTACATTCACGACTAAAGCCTTAATTGTGCTTTCTGTTGGGGGGTTTATATTGACGGCTGGCTAGACAACTGCGAATAGACCCAGTCTAGTCTAGTGTCCTGTTCTTTTATTTGTTTTTGCATTTGTGTCATCTGCATCTGAATAGCGAGCAAGGTTGTGAGCACATCTGCTAGTGTTACTGTTTCTGGAGGCACAGTATGTTGCGGCGGTACCTGTGTGGTGGGTTGTGGCGTGTTTCTCCTACCAGCTGTTACCTGAGCATACCAGAGCTGGGGTGTTACATTTAGTGCCGGTCGGGCTTGAACTATCGGGCGTTCTATTTTTCGTTGCTGTGAAAACTTTTTTTCCTGTAATTCGCGGAATTTAGGACAGCCTCGATAATTAGCGGGGTGTCCCTCACTCTTACAAACTGCACACTTTAGAAAAGATCTGTCGTCTACCCTTTCTTTACCTAACGTGCATTGTTCTGCGCTGTGGTCCTGTCCGCATCTTACGCATCGAGACTGCATTTCGCAGTTTGCTGCTGAGTGCCCGAACCTTTGGCAGCGAAGACATTGGATTATATCCCTGCCTTTTTTCAATTTGTCCCATGTGACAATTTGATGGTTCAGGATAGTGATTTTCCTAAGTCCACCAATTTTGCTCCCAGGGCCCAGCTGCACCAGGAAGAATGGTCATTTTCAATTCTCCCGTCTAGCCCTAGCTGTATTGAAAGGTTTTACTGCACTAAACTCAATATCATTACAGTTAAGCTATCGCAGCGTTTGTAATAGAACTTCTGGTTCTGTTTCAGGGTCAACGCCTTCTAGTAGAACCGTTTTATTCTTTATTTCTTTCGGGGTGTACGTGTAAAATTCCGCGGTGCCCCGTTTTAGCACATTTTTCATTTTTTCGAAATCCTCAACCGAATTTGTCTGTATGGCAAACCTGTTCCCTGTCAGTCTTTTAATTGAAAAATCTTCCCCAATAGAAAGCTTACATAGACTTACCAGTTCGTTACAGTCCATATCTGTAATGTTGATGGGTGGCATCTTCGCTTTTCTTTTTGCTGCCTGTTGCTCTTGTTGTGGTTGTTGTTGCGTCATCTGTTGTGGTGGACATTCTTTTTGTTGGCTTGGCTTCTGTTGTGCACATTGTTGCTGATTCTGCTGTTGTTTCGCTATTAGCTGCTCCTTTTCAGCAAATTCCTTTTTCCTGCGACGCTTCTCTGCTAATTGCGCCGTTGCTCGGGCTAGCCTTGTTTCAAGATCGCTGATTTTCTCTTCTTCGTCCTCAGTGTCGGTAGTCGCTAAACATGCAAACATGTTATTGGTGAGATGGCCGTCTTTATATGGAACCGGGGGGAATAGATTGTCCTCTTCCATGATCAGTTCCTCTGGGCGGCAACATGCCAATCAAACGTACACCGATCCTCCTATGTCTGCTTGTTCCAACAATCCGTTGGTCCAAAAAGACACGTCGGGCAACTCGCCTGCTTGCACATCTGCAAGCCAGATTTCCGACGATCGATCGTCTATGCCGATAACCGATCATCGAGTTGGACACGATATGATTGTTATTTAAACAATCATACCAATGATCATGTCCCACGTAGCGTTTTCTAAATTAAACAAATCTCCACACTAGCTCTTACCGCTGGTATAAGCGATAAACACCCATTGGATCGGACACGATCAGGATTGTTATTCAAACAATAATGCCAATGATCAGGTCCCATGGTATAGTTCCCTTAAACAACTCTCGTACCATTAACCAATACAAACAAATGCGCATCTTACCGCTTGCCCTTTGAGATAGCGTTACAGTATATACAATATACCCTCTATCGTTTATGATAGAAATGCCTTCAGCCTATGCACGTTCATTATTTGAACAGCTGCATGATTGCTTTTTCTTCTTTCTACCAACGCGCGTTTCGTTTGTCTTTCCTTCCAAGGTAAAGACATTCACCCCAATCTGAACAATATCTATAAGGAACCTTCCAATGGGACGTGGATCAGTTTCTCATTGGCCGCAGCGTCACCAAAAAGATCGATTTCCCTTGTCAGCACACGAGTGGAAATCCACCTCACCCACCGGGGTGGTTCTGCATCGAGCAGCTCTCAGAGAATCAGATTGCAACTCACGTCGCGTACACATACGCTGTGGAGTCAAATTCTACCAGCCGAGCAGACTGAACGAGGTCGTTGCGTTGTCGGAGTCGCCAGAATTCGATAAGTTGTGTGTTCGATTCGAGTGTAAATGCACCTCGTGCGAAAATTCCGTACTTAGAAGTTCGTGTTCTTGTAAAAATCATAGCTTCCGTGTGAACAATACTAAAATAAATTATAGTGAATACAGAAAAGTTAATAAACAATATAATACTTTTTGAACGCGTGTAATTCGGTGGATAAAATAATATCAGAAATTAACGGAGATCGATGGCTTTCTATACGAAGGCTTGTGCCTTAAACCACTCTTTGTAATTCATGTGCCCAAGTGCTACCGTTTTGTAAATTGCAGTAACGTCAGGATATTTTCATACTGTACAGAATTTTGATGAAATAAAAAAGCATTAACATTAAGCAAACTCAGTGTGTTTCATTTGTTTTTATGTTTTATCAATTATTGGTCGGTGGACAATTATCAGTGAACAATCTGTGGTGTTGTGCTCAACCTGCGTCCGTGCTGACGCCTCCAGCATAAACATACCCACAAATAATTTAATAATGAAGCGCAATTAAGTCACAAAATTAAGTGAAGAAGAGGAACAACACCTTTGCTTGTCTGGCCCCTTCTGAGTCCCAGCATGAAGAATGAATGAATGAATAGGGGGTAGAACCCTCAGTTTATTTTGCTTAATATAAGTCGTATAACATCCCGAGAAAGTTTGGCGCAAGGCTAATAACCTTGCCCGGAAAAACAAATTATTATGCAAAATTTACCAAATCTCGGATAAGTATCGGATACCGATGGAGAGACTTGCTAAATAAAGCCAAGACCTTATCCCGGTTGTAGTGCCGATGATGATGATGATGATGATGATAAGTCGTATAAACATATAAACTTATAAATAGACTTACGAACTATCTTAAAAACTAAGGCATGTGGGTTGGAGATGGGGGACTAACTTTAAAGTAATTTAAAAATTGGAACAGGGAACTAAACAAACATGGATAGAATAGTAGTCTAAGTGGTACGACAGGAAAGGGCGAGGATAAGCCGGATGCTAAGGGGTGAATATGAGTGCGGGAGAGTGTGGGCGGTGAGCGGGGTGGGGTCAGGGGGGGTTAGAAAAGAGACTGTGGAGTATATGTTCGTCTTGGTATCGGCGTTGGCACAGGTTGTACGAAGATTCTCCATCATGAGTTCACTGAACACAAAACACTGAAAAACGCAGCAAACCGTTCACCAAGAAGAACGGAAATGATAAAACAATGCTCTACCTTCACAACCGAGCGGCCACGGGAACAATGAAGCGCACTTTTTCTTTTATTTAGTTTTATTGTTATATTAAAGGAAAACACAATTATTGGACACTGCAGCAAATATAATATTCGACGGGGCAGTTGCAAACACTGCACAACATTGATTTAAATTATTGAAGATGACCCGTATGTACAAGAAAAATAATAATGGCTGGTGTGTACTACATGTATGACTTTTTACTTTTTTAGCGCACTTACTCGACTCGCGGTGTATTATCGCGTCTCCGCAGCCGGCGGAGAGCGGAAGTCGGCATGACCGCGGCGGTCAGTGGTAAAGGACTCCCAGGTAATCATTTCGTGCAGAGGTGATTCGTTTATGGGGTGAATTTTGTGGTGTCGTGGTAGATATCGTCTCCACTAAGGATATGTTTTACCTACCACAAGAGAGATGTAATACAGATCATGGTGGTATGTTTGTGATCGTACCCATCACCGTGTTTATGGTTGCGTTTAGCAAAGGATAAACGAGAAAAAAAAGGAACAAAGGGAGAAGCGACCAAATGCTTCGTCCGGTGATGAGAGTCGTGTTTGCGCTCTGTATCGTCGCTATAATAGACGTTGGGGGGAAAATGTGCTTATGAGATTGGTGGCAGAGACGAATCCCTTGCCTGCATATGTATATGCAGGAAAATTAGTTTGTGGTGACGTACGAAATTGGTGATTGTTTGTCTATTGATGGTGAATCTCCGGTCGGCTTGTTGCAGCTGTAAAAACAATCCGCCCGACGTTGCATTTCAATTGATAACAATGGGTGACGAATGTTTTGTATTTATGGTGCATATGCACATTAAGGAACTATTTTTAGGAATTTTATCTAACGCGTTGTATGCATTAAATGTCCTTGGAGAAGGAAATGTTTCAGGTATGGGAAATTGAAATTTGCCTGCGATTCTTGAAAAGGTAGAAAGAAATTCTTAGAGGAAATTATATGCGAAGAGATGCATGAAGGTAAGTTTTCTTTCACAGGGACTTTTTAGATTATAGATTTGATCTATATAATGCGTGAAGCCCCCCGCTTGGTAGAAACCTTGACGTGGTGCGGGGGCTTAAACTACAATGAATCACTCAGGCTATGCTGACGAAAGCATACGCTTCCAGTAGGACCACTCATGTCAGACAGGCTAGCGAGGAGTAACACACAAAGATCTACCAGCCGTAATCCAGGGTGTTACGCGTCAACGTGCTCATTCGATGGTTTGCAGCCAGGGATATACCGGCTGCATTATAACGGCGCCTCTCTGACACCGGGTCGAATCAGAGCAGTAAGCAGACCTTACAATATCAAAGAGGCGCTCTGATGAGGCGGGCTATTTGAAACCCCAAGACTCGTGGGAACAAAAATGAATAATCAATATACAAAAAAAATTTCACGAAAAACCCGGTAGGCGTAAGTGTGATGAGCCGACACTACCATGAGGGAAAAAATCATCAAGAAAACACCGACTCGGCAAAAAGAAGGCGTAGGGAAAAACTGAAAAAGTGGGATATACCCGTCGGGACGTGGAATGTTCGAACGTTATATAAACCAGCCGCGAAACAGACGGTCGTACCGTGACAAGATGGAGGCAGTACTTTGAAAACCTGCTCAATGTGCGCACCCATCAACCACAAACAAACGCACCAGACGTACATACAGCCGAGCCTCAGATCCCAGAGCCCTCTTTCGACGAAGTTGTAGACGCAATAAATCGATTGAAAAACAACAAAGTTCCCGGAGTCGACTGCATACCGACAAAGCTTGTGAAGCATAGAGGAGAGGCAACCGTTCGAAAGATCCTCCAACTGTTTAAAACAATATGGGATAAGGAAGTCATTCCGGAAGAATGGCAAACCTCAATAGTCGTCCCCATTTTCAAAAAAGGGGACAGATCCGACTGCGAAAATTACAGAGGAATATCATTGCTCCCAACCACATACAAAATACTAACAAATGTCATACTGGCGAGAATCACACCGTACCCAGAAGACATATTGGGAGACTACCAATGAGGATTCCGTAGGAACCGGTCAACGAGCGACCAAATGTTCACAATAAGGCAACTACTGGGAAGGAAGTGGGAATACGGAGAGACGGTTCACCAACTGTTCGTTGACTTCAAAAAAACCTACGACTCAGTCGCAAGGCAAAGACTCTACCATATTGTAGTTGAGATGGGAATCCCGAAAAAATATGCCGCCCTCTGCATGAACCAAAACAAAGGACGAGTTAGAATAGAAAACCACTTCTCAGAATCATTTGAAATCCGGGACGGACTAAAACAGGGGGATGGCCTCTCACCATGTATCTGTAACCTTATCCTCGAGTATGTCATAAGAAAGGTACAAGACAACAACATGGCCGGATCATCCCTGAACGGGGTCACACAAGTGCTCGCATATGCGGATGACATCGCCGTTTTGGGCGATAATCTAAAAACTGTAAGTAAAAACAGTGAAATCATCATGCAAGTGGCAGAAGAGGTGGGCCTAGAAATAAATGAAGACAAAACAAAATACATGATTATGGCGAGAGCAGGTGGACCTCAGAGAACACACATAAACATCGGGGGCAAGATGTTTGAAAATGTCAAAGAATTTAAATAGCTGGGAACAATACTGACGGCCAGTAACGAAATGTCGAAGGAAATTAACAAAAGACTACACTCCGGCAACGCTAGTTGGCACGCAGTCAGTAAACTGCTGAAATCCAAACTGCTATCACGTAATATAAAGCTCCGTGTCTATGGAACCACAATCATGCTGATTGCTGTATACGGATGCGAAACATGGGCTCTCACAAAACGGAAAGAAAACAAATTCCGTGTATTCGAGAATAACGTCCTAAGGGATATCGTTGGCGGCCAATATGACGAGGAGGCAGGACAAAGGAGGAAACTCCACAACCACGAATTGGAAGACCTATACCGCAAACCTACAATAGTGAGACAAATCAAATCGCGAAGATTAAGATGGGCCGCACATGTTGCGCAAATGGGCAACGATAGGACCGTGCATATAATTCTTGACGGTAAGCCAACGGGAAAGAAACCGAGAGGGTGGCCGCAACGGAGATGGGAGGACAATGTTAGGTTGGACCTCGACGACATCGGATCGGATGGTTGAATGTGGAAGGAGAGCGCACAGGACAGGGAACAATGGCGGAGTCGAGTCGGTGAGGTCATGAACTTACGGGTTCCTACAGGCCAATAAATAGTATAATGCGTGAAGCGATTGCATTAGCGAAAGCTTATGCTGACTGGGTAGCAGTTATTGGGGTTTTTTCAGGAAGGCGAACCGTGGGGTTTGGCGGAACCGCCGCCACAAGACGACGTTTGAGAGCGGGGAAGGTGAGATTGAAGTTAAAGAGGATGGGGTGAGAGTTTTCCCACCTCAGCATTCGGAAAATGGGTTCATTAGAGTCGTAAGACGCGTGATGGGCGGGCAAATAAAAGAGACGAGGGTTTCGGGGATTAGTGGAAAATGTGATGGAGGAGAACGGGCTTGGGCAATAGATTGCACCTGAGAGTAGACGGTGGATGAAGAAGATGTCGACATGAATTCTGCGCTCTTCAACTGTGTTAAGGTTAATTAGGTGAAAACGGCTCGTGTATGGGAGTAGAATCAGAGGATTTTCCCAATTCAATCCTCGGAGGGCAAATCGTAAAAAACGACGTTGCACGCTTTCGAACCTGCGAATTTGGGACGAGTAGTGGGGAGCATATGCAAGAATGGGGTGGGCAAAGGTTATATAGAGCAATCTGGAAACGTAAGGATTAGAGAATTCTTTCGACCAGGGTTTCACAAAACCAAGGACAGAATTGGGCTTGAAAATAATGTCATCAATATGTGGGATGAAGTTAAGCTCCCTATCACATAATATCCCAAGTTCACGAATCGTTTGTACAGGTGCTATCTGTTGGTTGGGTAAGACATAGGGATGGCTTTCTATTTTTAACTATTTGAATCGTTGGATATTAATGCTTTATTTTTATATTATATTATTAATCATATATGAATTAGGGATATAAATGTGGATGAGGAAATTGTAGGCTTTGAAAAGCATCACATAACTATTCACTGCCTGGATCAACGAAGGCGGGCGGAATGTTAGAGTAAAAAATACAAACATCTTCAGGCTGCCACCACGTCCGCCTCTAAAAATAATTACCATCATCGTAATCTCGATCTAATAGTTCGCATGCGCCCCGTTTGTCCTGTTGTCATCAAGGATAAGCGGCAACGTCTCAAAACACGGACAGCAACAACAAATCGACAATACATTCCGTGAACTCTATCGTGTAGAAGAACATAAATCTACATAAAAGTCATCGTCTGACAATAACCGGTCACGTTTACTTTGACGAAAAAAGAACTTCGATAGCTGCAAGAATACGTTTCGGGGTCTCGTTATTACCAAAATCTGGTTGTAAAAAAATGCGACCATGAAGCTTAACAGATTGGTTTGCTATATTGCTGACAGTGGACGAATCGATGACTCGCCATGAATGACGTCGATATTACCATTCTTCGGGGATAGTGTAGAATTTTGTTTAAATTTTTGTTAATTGATTTGATTGCCTGTTTGCGACTTGTTGATGGAGTATCCGAGGGCAGAAGCAACATAAAAATCTAACTGCAACTGTTGCATGATGCACCTAGCTATGATGAGAACCCTCTATGTGAGAACATCCTTTTAAAATAACTCTCCACCCTCTACAATTGAGGTATTAGCTTGTGTTACACCCGATTAGCTTAGTTTCGATTCCAGCGACATAGGGAATAATGTGACACAGGGCGAATTCAAGAGAACAGTGCAACAGTACTGCTCTTGATCGAAAACACCCCAAAAGTCTTGGAGTGAAGAGGAGCAACGATAACGTTGTGGCGAAGAACAAAGAACTGATCTGATGAACTGACAGGGGTTCGAAACCAAAGAAACAAGGGGAGAGTACAGTTGCGTCGGTGCGGAACGAACGTGCGAAAATAAAAAATCATAACAAAGTCGATCGAACAAAAGACTTTTGATGACGGTGCAATAATAATAAGTAACGATCGAACAATGGGACAACAATATAAGTGACGTTGACAAATTATTAATTCGAATGAATTGTTTTTAAAACGAAAAACTGAAGTTGGGTCCGCTAGCGAAATTGTGGATATTCGGGAATTAACTGAAGTACGTTTATTGGAATTAATTGCATTTGATATCAAACCGGACACGAGAAGTTTGATTAAAGGAAACAACAAGGAAACAGATAAAACGAAAAGGAAGACGGGGAGTTCAATACACACTATCCAGTCATTTGTGATTTTGAAAATACACCCAATAAAACCAAAAATCCAAAGTGAATTTAATGTATTTCAATAGTGTTTTATTTTAACACTCCACAAGACTCTTCAGCTACACCAGTTGATTCATTGATAGTTCCCTAGTGCATAGCTTCAGATTCAGACTTGCTATTTCCCTTCTGGAATTTTAGTCAGTCCTTAAGCGACAGAGAGATTCCATTGAGATACCTCCGCGAACATTGCCTGCGAAGAAGACGAAGTCGTGTTTCGAGACAAGTACAGAAAATTTACGAAATGTATCTAATACAAGGATGGGCTGAAAAGTTTCCGGCTTCAACATGAAGATAACAGGACTCGTCAATAAAAGCTAGTGAATATAGTTGTGCATCTTTTGACAGTGACTTACCAAAATTTCAGCTATTTTGGACGCGTTTTTTATATATTGGTTTTTGACAGTCGTTTGAGTGAGTCGATGTGAGTGTTTTTGTGAAAATGGACAAAATTTAGCATACGGCTGCCATTAAATTTTTGTTTTTAAAAGGCGATATCCTATGCAAACCAAGGATGAGTTGGGCTGTGTGCATTGGGACCTGCACCATCATTTACCACCGTGAAATTTTGGGCAGCTGAATTTAAACGTGGCCGTGAGAGCTTGGTAGACGATGAACGTTCGGGATGTCTAAAAACGGCAACAACTGTAAGACGACCGCCGAATTAAAGTGAGCGAGATAGCAGAGGCTATGAAAATGTCCAAACAATGTTTTTGTCACATATTAAATCAAGATTTAGGCATGAGAAAGCTGTCCGGGCGTTGGGTGCCGCGTTTGCTCGCGTCAAACCAAATACATGTTTGAATGAACAGTCCCAACGCTCTCTTGACGCAGTTTAGGCACAATCAATCTGATTTTTGGTGCCGATTAATTACTCTCGATGAAACTTGGATACACCATTATATGCCCGAAACAAAGATACAGTTAAAACAGTGGATTGCAAATGGGGAATCGGCTCCAAAAAAAAAGCAAAAACTGTTTTTTCGGCTCGGAAAGTGATGGCGACTGTTGTTTTGGTATAGTCATGGAGTTATCTTAATCGATTATCTTCAAAAAGGAAGAACCATTTCAGGAGCATACTTAGCATCATTACTTGACCAGAAGGCAGAAATTGCGGAAAAACGGCCACATTTGCAGAAAAAGAAAATCCTGTTTCACCAAGACACCGCTCCGTCTCACGCCTCAGCGGTTGCCATGGCGAAAATACACGGATTACGGTTTGAACTGCCTTACTCACCAGATCTCGCCCAAAGCGACATCTTTTTGTTCCGTAATCTAAAAATTGCGTTCGGAGAACAGAGATTTTCGTCAAATGAAGAAAAACGGTCTTGTATCTTTGTTGGGTCGGAAAATTTTCAGTCCGCATATGCACTTGGCCAGCCACTAAAAGTTTTTGCAACGGTGCGAAATAAAGATACAGTCCACTGATCACACAACACAACACCGAATTAACAGCACCTGAAACAATTGTAATCATCAAGTCCTTCCGTGCAGAAAATGGGATTAGAGTCGTTATTTGTGATGTCGCATCGTTGCAGGGCTCGATCAACATTCCAATCACTGTCAACCACATGCATTTGTGATAGCGTTTGCGTTCCATATTCAAACGATAATTTCATCGTAACAAAGGACCTAGGAATGCTTAAAAGGTCTGTAGTGCTCCTCGAAGCCCTAGCATTCCCCCCCCCCCCCCCCCCCCCCCATACATTTTGCACCTTCTTCCATAACTCGATCCATATCCCCAAATGTACATTGAATCCAATGTTGAACAAATTGAAACAAACGTTCAATTGTCGCATTGATTCAATTCCCAGAAATCCTTCAATCCTGAAATCATATGCACTGTATATTAAATTATGGATATCCAAAATACCTAAACTAAATGTGCGGACCAGATGTCCCATTTCCGAACAAATATTATTGAGAATCATAAAATGCGCGTCTGCAATTTTATGATCCTCTAGAATTTGTTTGCACAAATTTGGTCCGCAAGATCCTTTATAAATGCCGAAGAGTCAGTTTCGATTTGGTGTTGTGCGACTGCGGACGAGTTCGTGAAGTCTTAAATAAAATAAACGATTTAAAAATTAAAATATTAAATTTTTGAATAAAAACAAAACGGTAGCCCACTCTTCCTGGGGAACCAGAAGCACGGTGGGCACCAGGACAAATTGGATAACAGGTCTTTTCAAATTTTGGATTAGATCAGTGAGATCAGTGGCGCACACGGAAACCATGTAACAAAACCAGAAAGTACTGTATACGAACACGAATGTTTACAGAGACACACGCGACGTCATCAGGTATAAATTTTACGTCATATCGTTCATTAAGGAAGACCTCAAATGTATTCACTTTCTCATCTAATAGAGTGGTTTCGATGATTCAAGAAAGGCAGGGAAGATGTGTATGACGACAAATGTGTGTCATCGTCCATCTGATGTCACTACAGAAAAAACATCGATAAAGTGCGTAATTTTGTGAATCCTTAATGAGATTCGTAAAAATGAACATTAGCATGCGGAAGAACAATAATTCATCGCCTTTTAACTGAAAAAGTTGGTAGAAGTAGTTGAATACAAAGATTGTTCAACATCAAATGAATCATTAAATGCATTCGAGATGACGAAAATTTCTTTAACCAAATTTTAACTGGTGTTAAAACATGGTGTTTTTAAAACCAAACAAGAAACAATGTGCTAAAGTCTTGAATAGCGGTTAACAGATGAAGGATATTCAAAAAGATATGACGGTAATCCAAAAAACGAACAACGACCATCATTCTTGACAGCATTCCACTCAATTTTTTAATTTTTTTTTACACAAACGCGCGATTTAACATTCCTAAAAGATAAGATAGTTAACAATCCTAAGATTGTACACCAGACAAACATTGAAATATTCCTAAACCACGAACAAAAGATAACATGAGCCATTGTACTCTAAATCATTTCCGTATAGATAAACAACAAGCATCATTCCAAACGATATGTACAATAACATTGAAATATTCCTAAACCACGAACAAAAGATAACATGAACCATTGTACTCTTAATCATTTCCTTATAGATAAACAAAAAGCATTATTCCGAACAATATGTAAAATAATGTATCGGGAAACCGACAAATATAAATAGATTTAAGTTCAAAAAAGATTTCAGCTCCTGTCTGACTACGGACTCATATACACGTTCCGTGCAGTAGAAATAGTGAATAAACGGAGACGTAGTTTCCACTTAAGAAAGAAAAAGGTCTCTTCTTTTCAATTATTTTCTCCCGGAACGGCACAAATAACTCGCGCACAAAAGGGGATTTTGGAGTACCCTTAAATGTCAGAGCACAGGGCGATAAACTAAAGTTATTTGATACACTTACCGAACGAGCAAATCAATATATTTCAGTTCAGGAAATTTATTTCGAATTAATAAAATGGTTTTTGTAAAAATTAATCAACTCCTTGCTTTTTTAGTCCACTTTATTTTGTTACTTGTTTCCAGTTAATTTTGTTAATTTCCAGTTTATTTTGAGAGAGAAAGTGTAGGTGCATATGAGAGGATAACGTTAATCCTCATCAGAAAAAAGTACGATAGAAATTAAAAATTAAAACAGAAGATAACAATGTAATATATCACAATGTCAGTTATGCTATAAATAAGAAATTTCTAATATTAATTTTGGCTCCTCGTTAGTATAGTGGTTAGTAGTTAGTAGTTAGTCACGCGGGAGACCAGGGTTTGATTCCCCGTCGGGGCGCCTCTGGCGCAAGACTGTAATGACCTTGCCCGGAAAAAACAAATCATTACGGAAAATTTAACAAGCCTCAGGACTTACTAAATAAGGCCAAGACCGGTTCCTGGTTGTAATGCCGATGATGATGATGAATATTAATTTAGAGAAAATGAGAAACCCCTTTATTCATCTATTATGAATTCATTACGTACTTTATACATCGAGCGTCTTTTTTAATCCAGCTAATTAAGAAATGGTTTGGGGGCGACCCTTAACTAATGAACAATACTGCGAGTGATCAGATTAGAAATCTTATCGACATTTTCGACATTGAAAATACCGGAGCGGAATGGGCAAAACCAGAACTTCAATAGTGGTCTGAAAAGCCCTACCATCTCATTCCCTTCGACATACATCGAAATCCCTACACCTAAACTTAAATCATACAAAATTATCATCTAAATACAAAATTCGCGATAAACGAATCAAATGTTCGTTTATCGCCCTTGCACCCAACTCCCCATAATAATCCAGCTAATCCACAAATACATTATCCCGATCCAGCAAAATTCCTGGTAAATGAATCAAATATTTGTTTATCATCCATACATTCAATTTCCTGTGATCCTCAAACAAAAGTAAACATATGGTAAATTGAAACAGATGTTCAACTTCCATACTCACGCTCATGATTCCGAGAATTCGCCTAAGCGAATTCTTATGTCAAAGAACAAACACTTGGCTTCAGCCAAAGTATCTAAATCGAGATTTTGCTTTCAATTCGATTTCACGAGATACAAAATCTCGATTTTGTTTCATTTATAAGGGTGGTGAATTTCAGATTCGTTTGCCAGTGATAACGCTCTCATCCCAAACTCTCAGTTTGGCTTTCGTGAGCGACACTCCACTTGTCATGCTCTACTAAAACTTACACACGATGTCACAACTGGTCTGGAAAACCAATGCCCTAACGTATGCATATCTCTCGATATTTCCAAAGCATTTGGTTGTGTCTGGATCTCAGGACTTCTTTATAAGCTGCGCTGCTTATTTGGTCTGAATTCCAACATCACATAGCTCCTAGCATCTTATCTTTCTCGTAGGAAATTCATGGTCAGAATAAGGCCTTCCCTCTCACAAACTCGCAACATAACCGCAGGAGTTGCCCAAAGATCCATTCTCGGACCACTTTTATATCTTTTATACACATCCAATATTCCCCAACCTCCACCTAGTGTTGTAATGCTAAATTATGTTGACGATACTTTAATCTACTCTAGCAGTAGATTTGTCAAAGCGGCAAGAATCCGCGTTAACAACTTCCTCCCGCTCATCTCAGCATACTTTAACAAATGGATAATTCGCATCAACCCAACCAAAACCCAGCTAACAGTGTTTAAGGGCAAAAATGCTCACTGCACAACCAACATTAAACTCTGCCACAACAAAATTAAACTCAAACTTAATAACACTCTCACAAAACCTTCCAAAACTCTAAAATATTTGGGAGTAACCCTTTCCAACGACTGGTCATTCTGAACCCGCATCAAATATTGTCTTCATAAAGCCTCAATACAGGTTAACCTCTGCAGACGAGTGTTGTGGAAAAAAAACAGCTCATCTACAAACAGATAATCAGACCCACTCTTACATACGCCTGCCTATTATGGTATCACATCTCACCCTCCCAAATTGAGAAATTACGAGTGTTTGAACGAAAATGTTTCTGGTTTATCACTGGCTCAAACCGCAAAACCAACTCATTAGATACCATAGTAACAACGATCTCTTCACCTCAGGCAGACTGGTTAACGATCTAGACGAGGTCGTGTACCACAACACTGAACTGGCACACAATCATTTCAAATACAGCAACATCTAACCATTCTCCAAGATTCTTACTTTTAACACTGAGCCGAATGGCACCCCTCTCCTTCAAGAACATACCTGGTCTTATCCCTTACTGCCCTCAATCAAAACGAGAAATCCCACATCCACAAATCAAATATTGTAAATTGTATATTAAGCTAGATTAAGTTATGTTAAGTAATTTTAAGTAAGCTAAGTTAAAGTAAACAGAGTTCCTGGTTTTTCTTCTGACCTTTTCCAGGAAAAACAATATTACCAATGTATCTAAATCCCATTAAATCCTAAGCACATGTAAAAAAGAACTGTTTCAAAAATGTTAACAAATAACATGTAAACACTTATTATGTATCCAATCTATTATAAGTTAACTGTATTACTTATTGTAACTCTTAATTTTTGATCAAATAAATGCAGTAAATACAAAAAAAAAAACTGATTCGAAGATCAGTCTCAATTGGCATCGATTGGAAAGGATGCCAATACATTAAATAAAATTATAAAATAAATATGATTAATAAATAAATTATATATATATATATATATATATATATATATATATATATATATATATATATATATATATATATATATGAATACTGGAAATAATGGTGATTTATTTTTTATTGTGCTTGGCCGATTCCCAGCCCCAAATTTAACAATCGGTCGTCACTCTTTCCTGAGGTCTGAGGAAGCACAGCGGCAACCGCAACGAGCCTTCCCAGGAGCGGTCTATTAAAGAGATTCCTCCTCCTTTTAAGGACAAGGAGACACACTCCCTGAGAGAAAGGCCACACCATTGCGCATAATTGGTTATGACAGAATCGGTGCCATAAACACCATATCAGTCGCCTGAGTTGCATTTTCGCCTTTATCAAAGCAAACGTGTAAAATATACCAAATTTCCTCTACGTTAATTTCCATATCTTACACCTCCATATTTGGCAACTAGATAGATCAATCAAAAAGATATCAAGGACTCTTTTTAACACGGAATGTCACTTTTCCAACAAGTTTAAATTTGAATTTAATTGATCAACACTTTGCGAGCTACGTATCATTACAGCCATATAACAAACCAAATAATGGGTCTTTTTTCCCCCAACGTTATAAAAATGTAAGTACCTTATTTGTTAATTTAACTTTTTAAGTTGTGTGTAACTTGTAGCATTAGATCAACGATTTTATTAGTCTATAAAAATGGGATCATACAGGGTGGCGCAAAATTAATTATCCCGTTTTGTTTTCGAATTACTTTTTTTACTAAATAAAAAAAAATGATTTTGAGTTATGGAAATCTTTATTTGGACCTTTACAATTTTTTCTAGTTCACGAATGTCAAATATGATTGACGTACAACGCCATTTGCAAAAATTATAACATCTTCCGATAGGGTGATTATTTTTGCGCCACCCTATATAATAAAAGTTGAGTGGGTAATTTAACAATATGTGACTGGCCTATGTGTTCACTGATTCTCATATTTTCCTACCGGAAATTTGATCATTTATTGAATACAACTACCGAACAACTCAGAAATATTCTATTCATGTCTTAGTCACTTTAAGCACTAAACTAACCAAAGAAATTGCCCCTGCATATCAAAGGGCATATTAAACTCGAACATAATATGATAAAATTCGTTTAAATATTAAGATAATATAGAAGCATATATATATAGAAATTCCAAGGCCTTAGAAAATGTATTTTGAACACCAAAGTTATCCATAAATTGTCAAATTCCCAAATAAGATTGAAAAGTTTATGATTCAAAGGTAACTGTTATCAAATAAGTTAACATCAAATAGCAATTAAACTCAACCCCTGATATTATAAATCCGGAAAACTTCCTCGGAGCATCACGTGTATTTTGATTCCACAGAAAATTGAATTACTGTTGAGTCGAGTACTAAAGTTTAACTGTCATAAAACATAAAACTACAATCAGAGGACTAATACAATTATGTGAAACTATTACTCTCCCCAGATTTACAAGAAATTGTATGGAATTCGGAAGAAGTATTACCTTTCCTGAAGAGAACTTTTTGCTTATTAATAATAGTCTCTGTGATTATAATTTTGTTATCATAACATATCTTTATCCAAGACTTCTTATTCACAAATATCAACCCGTTAGCTAGTTTCCCAACTTTGTTTCTGACACTAAGAATTCTATTATCCTTAAAATGCAATATCATGTTTACGGTACTCACCACAACTCTGCTAGAATATTTATTCCTCTCGCAAGCTCAATAATATTGTATTATAATCCTTTAATTCTAGTAGATGTGTTTTGCCACTACCAGCCGACTATTCAACGTTAAATTTCCACGATAAGAATATCACAAACTTCTTTTTTATATTATGCACTACACCTCAGATAGCCAGTTAAACGAATAGCTTAACACACACTAAGTGCATCGAACTCGATTTCCGCTTTTCACAAACACATTTCCCTCTAACATCAACGCGCAATATTTTTTGTATGTTTATATTAATTTTGTTTTCTAAATCAAATTGAAAACAAATATTCCTAATCTTTACTTGGCTTAATTAAATTGCTAATGAGAACTTTTGCTTGGCACAATTTATAGCCAACGATCGCGATTCAAATTGGAAATGCCGCGCAACTATACTCGTATACCATAGTATCGTAGACTCTGACGCGCTGGACCATTCGAATCTTGACGAGATGTATTCCAAAAAGCTCCCGAGGCTAAAATGCAATCACAGCAAACAGCAGGTGTGCAAAAACCTAACCACCTGCACAAGACGATGGAAGTATTTCGTAAGGATGTACCGACTGTTACTGATTGGTGCGTCGTTTGAGCGAAAACTGATGGCGAAACAACTTGTAGCCCGACACACAGTGTGCACAGCATCACGGGGAATGTTTTGGCAAATGGAGAGAACTTTCTCCGCCGAGAGAAAAGCAGGAAAGTTTGGATATTATTTTCCCCAGCTGCCTGTTGGACATATCAACCAGTAAATAAGATGTTCAATCAGATAAAGCTTTGCTCTTACAGGTGCTATTAAAAGGATATATATGTCAGAAATGGTAATAAAAACCAAATTGATTAGGGGTTTTAAACACGTTCTGGTAGGGAAAGGAATTGTGTAGGGGACCGTTTAAATATTTTTCAGTTATGGTGCCTGATGGCGGGTGGAATAAATTAGTTTGATTTGGACTCATATCATGACATTACAGAAACCATTGTACAGAATCCCTAAACAAATACTTGTAATAAATGTTGCATCTAGAATACTACACCATCCTAAGAAGTAGATATCACAAAGAAACCAAGATTGATGCACCGGTCGACGGAAAATGATGTTGTCATTAAAGAAACATTCTATAGAAATCATAACTACCTTCTTTACACGTCAGCGAAGCTTCAAGAGAAGCCTACCACAACAGGTTTTCCCTCTAACCTCATTATCTCTTTAACTGTCTAATACATTCAGGACTATGAACGGTTCTTGAAATCATAGATATCTAAAACACTCAGGCAGCATAGAAACACACAGTTGCCTTAAAACCGATATTTCTCTCACAACATCTTCCTCCATCTCTGCTGTTCGATGACAACGTTAAAGTAACTTAACCACATAGCATGTGTGAGAAATAGTTACTCAAAGTAGAGTATTGTGTTATGAGAAAGATGAAAATGATTGATGAGGATGAGGAATAGATAGGGTAACAATACTGACCTCTGAGAAACGCCAACAAATCGTTTAAGGGTACAAAGATATAATGTATTCCAAAACTACTTACATTGTTTTGTTTTGTTTTTAGTTTTATATCCGCATTTATTTAACAATTCAATTACAGATTTTACTGAAGACTAAATGTTAACTTCTATTTTACAAATATCATTCTTACATTAACTTATTGGCTCTTCGCAAGCACTCTAAATTATACATTATCATTTTTCTTATGCCTTTCGGCGAACAATAACTGTTTTTATAACATGTCACAATAATTAATGTTTTCTTTTTAAAATGTATTCTATTTTTTTCTACATCACGTTATAATTAATATATATATATATATATATATATATATATATATATATATATATTTTTTTTTTTTAATGTTTTTTTTTTAATTTTTTTTTTAATTTATTTATTTATTTATTTATTTATTTATTTATTTTTTTTTTTTTTTTTTATTACATATATAGGCGGTTGACAAGCTAAATAAAAAAATAAAAAAACGAAACCAAACGGACAAACATAAACTAGGAATACAAGTAAAAATAAAAAAATAAAAAATTAAAATTAAATTAAAAACAAAAATAAAAAAAAAATAAAAATAATTGGGAATTGTGGATAGGGGGAAGAAAAGCGGTGCGCCTGAGAGGCATACTATGTTTGGGGACGTGTAGTCCTTTCTTCATCACTGATCCACAACCAGTTGAGATGGGATCGATCTTTTATTGATTTATCTCTTTCACCGATCGCCATACTAAAACGCAGGTGATCTGGAAAATTAGAGATATCGTTATCGTGTAGAATTCGTTTCTCCCTGGCATCACGGAAAGCGTGGTTAATAATAGGTACCCCGCGTTTGTCTTGGATAAGTCCTTTTTTATCCAAGAAAGGGAACGCTTCTAGGGGAATGGACCCATTCTAAAGAGTACTCTCCATATACATATCATTAGGATAGAATGCTCCCGAAATGAGATCATTTTCACTGCACATTGCTCTTGTTGTGTGATCACGAATAATCTTGATAATGAAGTTATCTATTCTGTTTAGTCCTGATTTGTCATACAGGGCTTTATTGGGATAGTGTGGGGGTAAACGTGGGCTCCTCGATAGTATAGTGGTTAGTATACCCGCCTGTCACACGGGAGACCGGGGTTCGATTCCCCGTCGGGGAGCCTCCGGCGCAAGACTAATGACCTTGCCTAGAAAAAAACAAATCATTATGGAAAATTTAACGAGCCTCGCAGCAGGTCTGTGTGTCTCTCTGGCACGGATGCCTGAGGACTCATATCACCCTTTCCTGCGATAGCGCCTATTGTCTATAGAAATAAATCTTCTTTGAGGTAAATTAACAGAGAATTGAATTGAATGTATATGCATGTTGTAATGGGAATCCGAGCTTCTAGGATAACATAACACATTATTTCTTTGAGGGCCAAAAGGAGCAAGGCACTTTTATTATTTAAGGAGATAGTTGGTTTTAAAAACAGGTAGAAGCTAAGGTTCACAATCTCTTCTGCCTTAAAGATTTATCACGAACTTTAACGGTCAGCAAAACGGCATAAATACTTTATTAAGTCATTCATTTCGGGCATCTTAGTAGCACTCGTCGGCTGGGCGTTCTTCATTTATGACCTTCGATTATAGTTACTTAGTGTTTACTTATATATGAATGTATTTTATGTATATCAATGTATCAGGCTCTGGCTTTATTTTTGGTATACAATATGGATTAAGTATTGTTTGTTTATTAATATATGTATTAGTCTTTATAATGATCCACACAGAATTGTATTGAAAAAATAAATCAAACGACTCGTATACCATAGCAAATGACATCACATCTCCCTTTAGTAAATAGTAGTCGATGGTAATTATCCGTATCCATTATCCACACGGCACTGGGTTTATGTATCGAGTCTTTGGTCTTTTGCTGTGAGTGTACCCGTCATAACGTTGGTTCAAACCACATTTTCTTCGCTTTTGTCGCAAAACGCTTTAAGTCAACTGACTGCGAATATACTTACTGCACATTTTGCAACCAACTCAACGCTGCCTGATACTACAACTGTCGTATCCTTTCACTCAGGGAGCGTGTCTCCTTGTCCTTAAAAGGACGAGGGATCTCTCAAGACCACTTCTGAGAAGGCTCGTTGCGTCGCCGCCGTGCTTCCTCAGACCTGACGGAAGATTGGGGACCTCTTAAATTGGGTCCTGGTAATAGGCCAGGCTCAATTAAACGGTCAAATACTTTAACTTTAAATGTATGTTGTTAGAAAATTTAGTTTTTCTGACGTCCTTACACCTCGGACGCCAATCGAGACAGATCGTCGAATCTTTTTCTTTTTTTTTATATACTGCATTTATTTGACCAAAAATTAATAGTTACAATAAGTAATACAGCTAACTTATAATAGATTGGTTACATAATAAGTGTTTAGATGTTATTTGTTAACATTTTTCAAACAGTTCTTTTTAGAGGTGCTTAAGATTTAATGTGATTTATATATATATTGTTAATTTTGTTTTTCCTGGAAAAGGTCAGAAGAAAAACCAGGAGCTCTGTTTATTTTAACTTAGCCTACTTAAAATTACTTAACATAATTTAATCTAACTAAATCTAATCCTATTTACAATTTACAATATTTGATATTGCAATGATAGTGACAATTTGAAATTGACTTAAAAATAATATTTACAATTTTTGGTTATGGATGTGGGATTTCTCGTTGGGATTAAGGATAGTAAGGGATAGGATCAGGTAAGTTCTTGAAGGAGGGGGTTGCCACTCGATTCTGTGTTAAAAGTAAGAATCTTGGAGAATGGTTGGATGTTGCTGTATTTGAAATGATTGGGTGCCAGTTCGGTGTTGTGGTACACGACCTCGTTGAGATCGTTACCCAGTCTGCCTGAGGTGAAGAGAGTCCTGATTTGGAGACAATTACGGCAGTGAGTGTCCGTATTGGAGGAGGGTGATGGTAGGCCTGTTATTATCGGGTTGGGATTGTTAGGAAGGTTTTCTATGAAATTTATGGACAGTTCTAGGATCCGTCTATCCAGTCGTTCGATGCCTGCGGTGTTGTAAAGGTCGTTGTTAAAATGGTATCTATATGAGTTGGTTTTGCGGTGTCAACCAGTGATAAACCGGAAACATTTTCGTTCAAACACTCGTAATATCTCCATTTGGGAGGTACCATAATGGGCAGGCGTATGTAAGAGCGGGTCTGATTATCTGTTTGTAGATGAGGTGTTTGACCTTGAGAGACAGGCCTTTGGGTTTCCACAATACTCGTCTGCACAGGTTGAGCTGTATTGAGGCTTTAAGGATGTGGGTTGAGAATGACCAGTTGTTGGAAAGGGTTACTCCCAAATATTTTAGGGTTTTGGAAGGTTTAATGAGGGTGTTATTAAGATTTAGTTTAATTTTGTTGTGGCAACGTTTAGTGTTGTTTGTGCAGTGAGCGTTTTAGCCCTTAAGCACTGTTAGCTGGGTTTTGGTTGGGTTGAGGCGAATTTTCCATTTGTAAAAGAATGCTGAGATGAGCGGGAGGAAGTTGTTAACGCGGTTTCTTGCCGCTATGACAAATCTACTGCTAGAGTAGATTAAAGTAGAGTAGAATCGTTGAATCTGAAATTCATCACCCTTATAAATGAAACCAAATCGGGATTTTGTATCTCGAAGAGATGAAATTGAAAGCAAAATCTCGATTTAGATTTGGCTGGAGCCAAGTGTTTGTTTTTGAGATAAGAATTCGAAATCTCAGAAATGCAGTGCATATGAAGATATGCGCTGGGATTCGGATTTTGTTTACGTATGGTAATTGAACATCTGGTTCAATTTGCCATGCGTTTGATTCTGTCTGATAATTATGGGGAATTGTATGTAAGAGTGATAAACGAATATTTGATTCGTTTATCGCGAATTTTGTTGGATCGGGGCAATGGATTTTGTGAATATAAGTTTGGGTGTGAGGGATTTGGATATATGTGTGGGGGAAGGAAATGGTAGGGGTTTTCAGAACACTGCACATCAGTTCCACCTCAACTTTAGCACAAGCAGTACACCATAAGCCAGATTACTTTTCGAACGCGTACTGTTGCCCTCGCACTTAAGGAGCTGAACGTAGAGAAACATGCTGGTCCGGATGGCATTGCACCAATTCCTTTGAAGAGCTGGTCGTCTTCACTCTCTAAACCACTGTGGAAACTCTTCCATGCGCCCTATTCTACTGGCCCTTTTCCAACTAGATGAAAGTCTACGAACATTCAGGCAATTCCCAAAAAGGCGACAAATCATCCCTCTCTTCTTAGCTGTCCATAGCACTAACTTCTATTCTCTCGAAGGTAATGGAATCACTGATTCCCATTTTGTGATTGACCGCCAACTTTCGAATCAAATGACCTTTTCAAAGACCGCCAATATGGTTTTCGTAGCAGCCGGTCCACAGCAGATTTGATGGCGTACCTAAAAGAGGAGCTATTCCAGCCATTACTTTGGTGATAGCTAGATTGTCGCTTTGGCTATTTCGAAAACCGTTAACATGGTTTGGCATTCAGCCCTTTTGTCGAAATGACATTCGTGTGGAGTGGACAATTCACTGATGCGATGAATAAGAAACTATCTTTCTGACCGTTGTGGTTCTCGATAGTGCAAATCTACCTCCCATCAAATTAATGCAGGTGTTCCACAAGGTTCCGTACTCTCGCCCACTCTATGCCTCATCTTTATAAATTATCTCTTCTCCAATACCCACAATCTAATTCGCTCGTTTGCTGATGAGAGCACACTGAGCTTCTCATACTTATACAAACATTCCCGACCAAACTCTTCGCACCTCATTACCAATCAGCAGATTGTGTTTACTACATTGAATTCTGACCTTAATTGAGAAAAAATGTCCTTCGGTTTAACGCCTTCGTATGTTAAAAATTTTATAATAATCCCTTGCGCAACAGACGTATTTACCTCTTGCTCGCTCATGGCTGTACTGACTACAAAGTCGAGCGAGACGGCTACCCAAGCCGGTTCGCCTACTCTTCGTAAATCAAACAACAGCCACACAATATACCAATGTGGATTAGTTAATCGAGTAGGACTCAATGCCATAAAAATTCAGTGCTGCCTCTTGTCGTCAAAGACGAACCCCAAAGTAAATATGTTAAAGATATATTAACAATTATTTTAAGGGTGTGTATTTTTACACAAAACTTACCCCCTTTTAATTTTTGAGTGTTATGGTGTATTCCTGGCTGGTAACAATCCTGTGTGAGTCCCAAAGCGGCTCTCTCTTCCCTTCACACATTATCCATTTTCATCACCAAAAAGTTCCTTTTCAGGATTTAAACTAGGTTCACTCACTCAGAATTCAAAACACATTTGAGTCTTCAATATTTAACAATAATTTAAAGTATTTATTTATTGTTTACAAGTATTTAACTGTATTAATAAGTATTTAAAGGTACTCACAAGTAACTTCCACACAGTTACTCAATGTGCAAATTTTTTGTATTACAATAGAACGAACTTCGCACGCACACACGACTCGATTCGAAAATTTGTTAATTTAATTTTTTTTATTCTTCGGAGCGACGACCACACGCTTTCACTAACTGATTCAGAAGAAGGAAGTCTCGTGCCCTTCCATTCAATATCCTTTTAGGCGATTGTTATTTTGTGGAGACGGAATTAGGGAGACTATGGCTGTGTGCAGTATGTTAGTGATTTTGAAATATGGGTTTTAAGTTATTTTAATTATTTATCTATTGTATGTGGGAATATTCTATTGTATTTGTATGTGATGTGTTGATATTGATAAAGGATATTCTTGTGCCGACACGAGATTACAATATGGGGGGGGGGGGGGGGGGGGTGATAATTAAATTAACTTAATTATATAACAAATATACTGTCAATGAACGGCCTTTGCATCGACGAAACCAATAATTAAATTTTGTCGTATTAATTTTACTCTTAATTGGAAGGACTACATATATGAAGCTGCGAAAAGCGCGGTCAAATGTATGGGATTCCTTAAAAGATGCGAAAACAAATTCACTCCATCCAACTTGGCCACTATTTACAAGGCGTACATTCGTCCTAAATTAGAGTTCAACTCCCATATTTGATTCAGCGCATCCAAAACTACAGCACACGCACACTAGATAGGATGGAAGAACATGCAGGGAAATTTATTTGGGGACCCAGCCGTAAGTCGTTCAATTCCATGGCAAAAAGATAAGCACAACGTATCGTGTCTATCTCTTTCCTACAGATATTATCATGATAGCTGCCCAACTGAACTTTTTGAATGTGTTCCGCCTCTCCAGACATGTTCCCGCAATACCCACAATGCGCATCAGTTTGCGATGAAAGTCGACTTTATGGCGTTTAGCAAGGATATTGAAAGACGCGAGTTGAATGCACGGAGAAACTGGTGAGAAGCGAATCACTGAAGCATCCGACTAACGCCCGCGTGTACGAATTCATCGTTATTCACCGATACACTCAACTGATGTGAAATTGCTATATTATCGGTATGGTATACGGCTCTTGTTATAGTGTATTAACAATTTGTTTTGGACTTACTTGTTTATGTCGCTGTGGGTTGTTGTAGTTCTGGGACAAGGTGCATGGAGCGTTGAAGGGATGCTCCCCTGTTCAGCTCCGGTTAGTCTTTCTTCAGATAACTGTTCAGCTAATTCTTCCAGTACTCTTTATTTCTTCAGATAACTGGTTAATTTTCGACTGCTAATTGAATCTCGATTGACTTGTATCGATGCGTCAAATATATTTTCATTTGCCGTTGGCGTTTAATTTTTATCCGGCGCAAACGCAGTTTTATTATTATTTTCTTTACCAAGTAGAATTTGCACAAAGTAGTTTATGCAAATTAGCTACTTGGCGAGTTGTTCTCCTTTTAGAGGGGAAACTTACGAAAGGGGATTCGTGGATGTTAGGAAGGACCTGGGCACGAGGTAGGTCCGTAAGAACCCCCCCCCCCCCCCCCCCCCCCCCCCCACCCTAAATAATGATAGCTTCATTCTTAGAATAGGAATGAAGCTTGGCTACAAAAGTATCTAACTGTAGCGTTGATCCCTACACTGGTTGTGGTGTATTATCTTCCCTTGTTTGTCGTGGTCTGTCTGGCTTTTCCTTCCTCTATTCGTAATAGGGTTTCAGCCTATTATTGTGTACCACTACATTTCTTCTCCCTACCTTTACGACGCTATTTACCGGACTATTTATTTGTACTACCTTATAGGGACCCCTCCATATGGGAGCCAATTTTCCTTGATTTTGCGCGTTCCGTATTAAAACTTTGTCGCCCACATGGAACGTGAATGGGCGTGTCTTACGGTCGTAGTACTCTTTCGACTTCCTCTTGGAAGTTAACAGGTTATGCCTTGCTATTTCGTACGTATGTTGAAGTTTGTATTTCAATAGCTTATGGTAACTGCCATGGTTATATACCGGTTCCGGAGGTTGCTTTATGCTCGTCAGTACCTCCGGGGTGAACCCAAATAGACAGTCCATTGGCGTAAGTTTAGTACCTTCGTGAACATTGGTGTTGTGTACGAATGTTGCCGTCCCATGATTGGGAATTTCCATCCACAATACTTCGCAGGTAATCTACGAGTGGGCGATGGGCTCGTTCTAAGGCTCCATTCGATTGTGGGTGGTACGCTGAGGTTTGTACTTTTGTCAAAAGGCCTCTTTGCAATGTCGGTTATTACCATGGGCATACGTATGTTCGGTGAAGATTTCATGGTTTGACATGTTTTACATACTTTGATGTACTGTTTAATGTCGCGCATCATGTTCTTCCACCAAAAGTGTGTACGTATTTTATGATACATTTTGCTCACTCCTTGGTGTCGACCCAAAGGAGGATCATGGTATTCCCGGAGTAGGAACTGGATATCTTTAGGATTGGTTATCTCCATTCCTTTTTCCGTGCAGGCCGGAATGGGATTCTCGTTAAGAGAGGACTTATCTTCATTTGGACTATCCTGAGTTCCTTCGCATGCCCTTAACTTTTTAGCTTGGGCGCGTGTTAGTACATTGCACTTTGGTAGTGCGGGAATCTCATCACAATTTTGCGGGATACGACTCAAGGTATCCGCATTAGTGTTGTATTTACCGGGTTTATACTCGATTTGGTAATCGAACTCAAGCAGTTTGCGATGGAACCTTAGTAAACGTGACGTGGGGTCCTTCACGCTGAATACTCCCTTTAACGGTTTGTGGTCCGTGTATGTTGAATTTTCGTCCTTGTAAATAACAACGGAAATTCTTAGTCGCCCAAACAATGGCTAGTAACTCTTTCTCGATCGTAGAGTAGTTCTTTTCCGCCTTATTCAAGGTTCGACTGGCATACGTGGTTGGCCCTTACCGATTTCGCCTTGCGACAGTACGGCACCCAGTGCTTCATTACTTGCACCCGTGGTCAGATTAAAGGGTTTGGTAAAATCTGGATAGACTAATAGTGGCGGCGAGACCAATAACTCCTTTATGTTATCAAATGCTTGTTGGCATTTGTCTGACCAGGTGAATTTGACGTCCTTCCTTAACAAATTTGTTAAGGGGCGTACTATCTTCGAAAAATTTTGAACAAATTTTCGGTAGTAGTTCGCCAAGCCTAGAAACGATTTAACGTGCTTTACCGTTTTGGGAATGGGGAAATCCCTGACACTAGCTGTCGTGTCGGGATTTGGCATTTCCCCCTTTTCGGAACAAACACATCCCAGGTATACTACTTCCTTCTGGAGGAACTTGCATTTCTCCGGTTGCAACTTGAGGTTGTGGTATCTAATTTGATCGAATACCCTCCGGAGTTTGTCATTGTGGTGTTCTAGGTTTTTCCCATATATGACCACGTCGTCCAGATAAACAAAGCATTCGATCCCTTGCAATCCGGTTAGGACATGGTTCATGAGCCTAAGAAACGTAGCTGGTGCTCCCTTCAGCCCAAATGGCATACGTTTGAACTCATAGTGCCCGTAATTTGTGCTGAACGCTATCTTACTTCCATCCTTCTGATCTACTAAGATTTGGTGGTAGCCGCTGGCTAAAACGAGCGTGGAAAAAAACGTGAGTGACCGAACTGGTCTAAAATGTCCTCTATTCGAGGGAGAGGGTACGCATCACTGATGGTTTTGTCGTTCAATTTTCTGAAATCGACCACAACTCTCCATCGGGTTTTTCCATCGGGGCCCGCTTTCTTAGGAACTGCCAAGAATGGTGAGTTCCACAGACTTTTGCTTGGTTGAATGATATCATTCTCCAGCATATCCCGTACTTGCTCATTTATCACCTCTTACTTGCACTCAGGCAGGCGGTACATTCTTTGATTTATCGGTGCTTGATCCTGTATCACCAGTATCTCATGCGTTATGGCACTGGTATATGTTAGGAGGCCACCTTTGAGGTGGAAAATGTCGTTAAACTCCTCACATATTTCCACTATGGATTGACACTCTTGAGGACTTAGGTTTTTCCCTAAGTGGAGTTCCTCGTGTAATTGTGTCAACCTTGGATCTTTTGGTGATTCCTCCTCTGGGAATAGATGTCGGATATACTGGAGGTTTTCTCCCTCCGAAAGTTTTTTATCCGCATTGTATCCCGTAGAACGGTTGACCCCATTTTCCAGCGGAAATATGGAAAATTCCTTCATTGGATGTAACTCCGCCATGATTCGGTCTATGGTTTGGAGGTAGCTTGCGGTATTGAGTACCTCTACTTGGGCACTCTTCGCTTTTCCTACAATACAATTGGATATGAAAATCCCTGCTTGTATTGCTTTAGGTACTAGAATTACCTCTTCCCGAATTTCCATGGGAAGTCTCAGCATTTTTCGTGAACGTGCCGATATTTTTTCCGGTTTGTTCAGAAAAATGTCTACCTCCGAAGCGTTTGTCAGTGAGTGTTCCACCACTGTTACTTCTTTGTTAGCTTTCTTTGGTTTGTCAGCTATCACTATGGGGTTGGGATGCTTGGAGCCTGACAATTTTTCGCCCCCTTTTCCCTCTTTGGGTAAGGTATCCGGTGTACTTCCGACCGCGGTCTGGACCTCTGTGGATCCCCTTGGCACGGGTTCCCGATTGGTTGCCTTATGTCCTGGCGTCTGCTTCCCATCTTTTATAAATTCAACGGAAAAACTTACCGGATCTACATTGATTTGGGTTCGTCTTTCCTGAGAGAAGGAAATATATTTATATTTAAAAAAACAAAACGAACAAAGTGAAAGTGGATTTAATCATTAAGCACTTCTAGAATGAAGCAGATATTGCAAGCGGTTTAGGGTCACCTACATCTTTTGGAAATTACTACCTACAGGTCACAAACCGAAAAAAAGCCTAGTTTTAATTTTGAAATGAATCTAGCTGCAATCACGATGTACGAATCTTCTAAATCTATTCATTTGCCGCGGCCTTCTAATTTCAAAGTAGTCACACATAAATATTAGTTTAAATGCAACACTTTGTATTTGACAGACACCAGATCGCCTGATTATGGGCGACAATTTTATTGACATTAGGGTACCGTGTGAAAAATACTTGCCATGCAAAATTTCGGAAAAAAATTCCGTTTCAAAATTCCATTCCAATATATGAAGAAGAAAGGAAAGATTAAAGCATGGTTCTACCCAACATAACAATAGAGCGATGCGTTCTATGGCGATCTAACCCAAGCGACCTTAAGTGCAAATACGTACATATCACGACAGCTATACCACAATGCAGCCACTTCCTCTCCTTGTCAGTGCAACAGATTTCGAGTCAACTCCTCCCTTTACTCGCTCAGTCTCAACAAGGATTCACCCTCGCAAAAAAGTCACTCACTGCCAGTATAAAATGGAAATGAAACAATCTCTCCAACTAATGCCGGACAAATACAAGTCTTCTCCCAACACTGGGGCACAGATTAGGAAAGCTTTTCTTATCAGGGCCGAAAGTAAAAAGAGAAACGGGAGCGCAGAGTGGTTCAAGCTTTATCTATGCACAATTCGACCTCGTCCTGTTGCTATGTAATTGACATGATCCTATGATACCTTGCATCCTTTCTCTACGTTTATCTATTTTATCGTTGTACACGATGCCAGCAGACACAGTGTCTAGGGCGCAACATGTTTTGCCACCACGGTCCAGTGTCCTCTTAAGTGATGCCACAGGGAAAAGCAACATGTGCTAAGATTATCACGGTTGCCACGCTCTAAGGACACTCTTGGCCAGGGCACGACTTTGTTTATAATGATAATCATGTCCCGGGGATATTTTTGTGTGTCCCTTACATACGATAATGGCCATAGGGCATCTCTTTCATTTCTAATAAATATACGCGGATCATTTTTTTAAGGCTCTGGGTTCAGAGACTTGAAACATATTGTGATGCGAATCAGGGCAGAACTGAGTGTTATTGGAATTGCAGGTTTAGACTAAATGGAGGTGTTAATGGACGTAGCTAGGTTGAATTTGAAATGGTCTTGACAATGAAGGAATATTTTTTTACGTACGTATATTTTCTGTGTTCTCTTACGACTGTTGGGCACATTCCCTGAGATGCGCGGAGATGAAGCACGGTCATGCATTTACATTTATATGAAACCATGACAATAAACGTAGATATTATATAATATGAATTTTTAAGGTGAAATTACTACTTCTGAGTGATAGCGATGAGAGATAAGGTGAATACAGTCATTGGAAGCTTTAACATGTTTGGTAATTTTACTCCTTTAATAAAATTTGAATTTGTAGTGGGGAAATTTAACGTTTGCCTCTTTACCAAATTGAGTTAATGTTTCAAAATAGATTGCCCTTCGTTTAGGAAACATTACTGACGATTTTTTCGGTATCGATTCGCAAGTTGCATAATGTAAATTGTATTTCAATCCCACTACATTATAACGTGAGTGAAATATGATTTTGCTTTTACTGTAGAACATTAATCGTATAATTATGTAAACACTGGGTATCTTATATCTGTTACCGGGTAAGCAAAATTTGACATTTAAATAGCAGAGGAATTCAATATTTCGGTATTATTCCTCTCAGTTGAAGAGGATATTACTTCCGCTGAATGCTTTGGGGAAAGACGGCGAAGTGTAATTGTAATTGCAAGTATGAATTGTAGAATTCGCACAAGAAAAAGTTTCCACTAAACAATTTTGTTTTTATAATGACGAAACTTTTCATCAATTTGGTTTTTGCTTTTTTCGTAATACATCAGCAAAAAAAAAAGCATTGATTGGTAGCCATAAATGTCAATGCATAGTGCAAATAGAAGAAAAGGAAGAGAATTTGAAAAAAGATTTCGGCGCACACTTCTTTGAATGCCAGTGGATTGTAACCACAAGGAGCAACACGCCTTGGCAAAGCATTCCATGCAATTGTCCTTTAACTTTTTGAATTTGTAGTCCGACTAAAGAAAGACTCCTCAAAAGTGGCCGATGTGCACTCTGTAAGGGGTAACTTCCACAGATTAACCCTTAGGGAGGTCGGTTAGGGAACGAAAGCAATGTTACTAATGACTGATGTGAATGTGTAAATCTCGTTTAAATCTCCTATGAGTTGCATTGCTAAATTGTACATCCTATTGGGACATGGAGTGCTGTTCTCTATCTTTCTAATTCTATCTAATTCGTATGGGATAAAGAATTTCTTGATAATTTCAAAGTCAAAATCATTAACTTGAAAGCAAGGAACAACATTTTCATTGTATTGATGAGGTAAAAATTATCCTCAGTTTGTCAAGTTATAATCAACACCCAAGGTATTGAATCTTAGAAAAACGTAAGCTTAGTCATTGGCGATAATAGATTTGTAGTGCCAGAGTTTGAGAGTAGAAGAGGTGGTATTTGCGAGATTCGTTATTTTTATGTATAAACGGTTTGGTGGGTGCGTGATTAAGTAAGAAATAGGGAATGAGATAGAATAGAGAAGATTTGTGCACTTAATTGAACCTAAGAGTAAATGGTGGATGAAGAAAATATAGACATGAATTCTGAGTTTTACTAATATGTTTAAATTAATTACTTTTGTAGCAGTTAATATGGGCCTTTCAATCTGAGTTCACAGAGAGTGAATCGTAAGAAGCGTCGCTGAAGGCTCTCAATTATGCGAAAAGTAGTCCTATAATATGGGGACCTGATTGGCATATTCCAGCAGACGGCGAACAAAAAAAAAGAAGGATAGAGGTATTGGGTCATGCAGGGGCATCAAAATTCCTTCAACCAGTGATCCATAAAAGCGATAGTATAATTGGCCCTAAGAAATATTTCAACATAAAGAGAGATACAGGAATGTCTGGTGACCATATCAACGTCATTAAAAGTTAGTATAACAAGGAACAGCCATAAGTCTCTATGGGGTCTCCCAATACTCTCTCCCTAACCATTTACTATCAGAATGTCAGAGGACTTCGGTCCAAACCCCATGCGATCTTACAAAATACTCAGTCCCTTCCCTTTCATATATACGCTCTGAACAATAGCCCCCAGTATCAATAACTTAGAACTGTTCCCCCCTCCTTCACAGTTTTTCGCGATGACACCCCCTGCCGGGGCGTGCTGCTTGCCATCCAAAACGGACTAACATCTTCTCTTATCGCCATCTCTTCTTCTCCCAACCTCGACTATGTCGCTATAAAAATTGAACATTGCTTAAAGTCCGTGTACATCATATGCTTCAACTATCGAGTCATACGAACTCGCAATTGCTGCAATCGACCGCTTAACTGAGCTGAGTTCTTCCCAAGACGACATTGTAGTCCTTGGCGATTTTAACCTCCCCCATCTCCAATCGACGCTGTCTGGCGATAAGTCCCACTATATCTCAAACCCCACTACTACCAAGGAATGTCTCTTTGCAGACAGCCTCACCGACTCTAGCCTTTGTCAAGGAAACAATGTCCTAAACCATCTGGGCAGACAACCTGACCTTGTATTCACGACAAACCCCTTTAATTCCTCAGTTACCTTTAGTCACCACACCCTATCAACTATTGACAACCACCACCCCCCGCTTCTCTTATCCTTATACAACGACTGCTCAGCCCACTCCACACCTCCCCGCTACCAATTTTCTTTCAACTTCCGAAAAGCTAATTTCCGCCTCATAAATAAGTACTTCAGCAATATCACACTCCGCTTAAACGATATAAGTGTAGAGGTCTATAGCGTTTGGAATGGTAGTGAAGAACGTGTGATTCGAACTGACAGTTATAATCACCATAAATTGAACCAAAGCGCAACCCATCAGTTTACTGGCCGTGCTTAGAATTCGATTTTTAAACTCAAGTATATTCCACTGACGTTAATTGTTATGTTATCGCTATGGTATACGGCACTGATGCCTTTTCTTATTCGATTTTCGTTCAGTGCTCTTCACTATTTGCTTGTGTATTGTGTGTGTATCTGTTAGAGACGCCACAGGTCGCTACAGCCTCGCTCGACACAGAAATCTACAACGCCATATCCTTATATGTTGTGAAACACTTTCCTAAATACGCGTTCTCCCCTGGACTACTCCAACTATCTCGGTTACTTTTATCAATTCATCGAGCTTTATAGCTCCCTCTACCACAATTACCTTGCCAAAGCTCAATTCAACCTGATCAACGACCCCGAATCTTTCTACCACTTCATCAATTACAAACGGAAATTTGATGCCTATCCCACCTCTATTTTCTACGGCTCAACTACTACAACTGACTCCCATGCCATAGCCAATCTTTTCGCGTCCTTCTTCAAACAATCCTTCATGGACGACTCTTTCGAGCCTAACCCCTCCTACTTTACTGGCATGTCTGGATTCTCCCTCGGCCGTCTAATCCCTCTACACATTCAACAATACCAAGTTATAGAAAAACTTAAACAACTGAAAGACGATTTCAGTCTCGGCACAGACGGATTCATTGCTATCCTCTTAAAAAAATGTTCCTCTTCTCTCTCTCTGCCGCTCGCTTCAATCTATCCCTTGCACAAGGTCTATTCCCTGACATTTGGAAATCCTCTTACATAACCCCCATACATAAAAATGAGCCAAAAAACGATATATCCAATTATCGTCCCATTGCTAAGCGTTTGCACATTCCTAAACAGGCCAGCCTCAGGAAAACTGAGCTATCTTTTTATAGCCAAGAAATATTTTACACCGGCCCAACTTCTTCTCCTGTATAAATCCCAAATTAAACCCGCGCTCGAATATTGCTCTCATGTTTGGAGCTCCGCCTACTTGAGAGCATACAGAGACGAGCGATCCGCCTGATCGGGGACTCGGTGCTGACGTTGGGACTACAGTCGCTATCACACCGAAGGCGCATAGCCGACCTCTGTCTGTTTTACAGATATTATCACGGGTGCTGTTCTTCGGAGATTCCTGGTATTGTTCCACGCAATTCGGTTTATATGCGTTCCACAAGACAATCCGACGAATCGCATCCGTTTGTGGTTCATCTCCCGACGGCGCGAACATCCCTGCATCAGAGCTCGTTCCGCTACAGAGTGGGGAAACTGTGGAACTCCGTTCCCACGCGAGTGTTCCCGGAACGTTACAACCTGCAACAGTTATTTGATGGCATCTCGGCGCGCCCACTCGGCGCTATAAGTTCGCCTCTCCCGAAAAAAGTTCGAAGTCCTTCTATATGATGCGTTATGTTTGCGCTGCACAACCATCATCTCTCCCAACCAGCACGGCTTCCTCTCCGGCTGGTCCACTACTACCAACCATGTCGAATTCATATCCCGCACACTCCTTGCCGTAGAAAACGGCGCTGAGGTCCATGTAATCACTACCGACTTTAGCAAGGCCTTCGATAAAATCTCTCACCACCTCATTGACTTTAAATTATCTTCCCTCGGTTTTGAACCCCTGCTGATTAAGTGGATTTCATCCTATCTCAATTATCAAACCTGCCGAGTGCGATTTAGATCCACCCTCTCCGATTCTTTTTTTCGAATTTCAGGTGTCCCCCAGGGCAGTCACCTCGGCGCCCTCCTATTTATCGTAACCATAAACGGCATAGGCTCTTGCATCAATCACTCCTTCATCTCACTTTACGCGGATGATACCAACATTTTAAAGATTTAAAAATATGTAAGGCCGGGGAATCCACTTTATCAAGACGGATTAGAAACCACGGGTAGATAATTTGACCAGTATAAGTTTGTGGCAGCGTTGACTTCCTTGCCGTCTTCTAATGCAAGAAGTGTAACGGATATGAATTTGACAAAATTTCCAATTGTAGACATATCTGCACGGCAGCCACGTGGTCTAAACGAGATAAGAGATTTGCAGCGGACTCGTGACACCTCATAGAGTACACTGTCGAAAAGATTGTCGTATATCAGGTGTATGCATAAGATCTTTCCAGTTTCTTTGGTAAAAAAAAGACGTAATTTTCTAGGGAAATTAATTTTTTTTTATTCACAATATTGGCTTTCACCTTCTACACATGTCGCCCATCGTTCAGGTAATTTATGAATAGCAACTGCTTGTCTTTCGCGGCTAACCGTTCGTCGAGCCATTTTCCGACTTCCTCGAAATCGCTGAAGTGTTGCTCTGCGAGCGCGTGCTCCATTGATGCTAAGAGGTCAATATAGAGGCCATAATACACAATACCGCTCTGGTCTCACCCGACACAGAGCACGGTCTTCCTGTCGAAGGGATTTGGCCTTGGCGCTGAAGGACCGCCTTCGCCAGTTGAAAACCACTATTTGTTCCGCTTCGGGTTTTCAAAATAAATCCATTTTTCGTCACCCGTCATAATTCGATGGAAAAATGATTTCCATTCGTGGCGTTGAAGCAGCATTTCACAAGTGACTTTGCAATTTTCCATTTGACGTTCATTCAAATCGTGTGGGACCCATTTATCGAGTTCATTGATCTTCCTCATTACTCGTAAACATCTGCTGATTGTTTCTTGGGGCACATGTAATGCTTCTGCTAATTGCCATTGAGTTTGAGTTGGGTCATCATCCAATAACTCCTGCAATTGTTCGTCTTCACATTTTCGTGGTCTACCAGAGCGCTCGCTGTCTTTCATATTGAAATCACCACTTGTAAATTGTCGAAACTATGTCTCACATGACCTAATTGACGGAGCGTGTTCACCGTATGTTTCTACCAGCAAAAAATGACTTTCAACAGCCTTTTTCGTTTGATTAAATAAGAAAAGCAACGCGTGCCGCAAATGTTCTTTTACAAAACTCGACATGAACTCTAAACGATAAAACAAAGACGCTAGTTTTTGGCGGACTTAACTTTTGTATTAGTTAAATCTCAGACGAACCAAGCGACGTTTGTCCTCTGTTAGTAATATTAAAGCAAGAAGATGCCCTTCCAACACATCTTGGTACTCTTTGGCGTGCATTCTTCCAGAAATAAAAACAATGCCTGTTTTCAGATTTTCAATGAAAGCTGCCCACACCATAACTCCTCCCCCTCCTAAAGGCCTGCGTGAAATGATTTTCCTTTCTTTCCTGGGATCATGCCAATAGTACTTGAAGCCGTCGGTGCCGTCCAGATTAAATTTATTGTCATCATTGAAGATCGTGTGGGGTTTCTCTATATCACATGGAGAACCAACCCACAATCCTAACCTAATTTCGACCGCCAACAGCGCGTCACATTACCCCCTATCCCACCGTTCGTCTATTTTACCTGTAAAAGAATGCATAGCTGAATCCATTATTTTATGCGGATAATGCAGAATTGAATTCAGCTACCTTTTGCCATACGGCAACTCCATTTTTGCTAGCCCATGAGATTTCCATCGGAAATCACATCATGTCGGTTAGCAACAACAAGTCTAAGCCAACGACGCCGTCGCATCATAGCGAAGTTGCTGGGGAATTTATCAAAATATTTAATTAGTTCTCATGATAAATTACCCTAGCCAATTTGGCGTCACTTCGGCTTTTCTTCAGATCACCCATTCGCTTGGGATCAACGATCTCATTTTACAGGTGAATAGCGCAAACAACATGTTCCTCTCCTCCACAATTCTGTCTTTCCGTAGTTCGATGCCCTCTGAGAGGTCAGTGGACCAGTCTCAGACGCGGCATTAATACACACACACTAAGCCAGATCAACCCTGGGCTATTGTGCTTTCCTTTTGATTTCTTCATCCTTTCTACGCCCATCGACGTCGAAAGAATACGCAAGTACTTATCCACCTCGATGAGCGTAGGAAATTGAAGGATGCACAGGAGAGCACGATTACCATTGGCTGATCGTTGTGTAAAAGCAGAAATCCCAATTTCCTTCCCTAATTCCAATCAGTCGCTTGTTGTTCATCATCGTGAATAGTCACGCCGCCGCTCGGAGTTAAATTTAATTGCCTCGTTTTTGTTTAGACAGTCGAATATTGTCGTTGCGCGAGTCACGTCACAACATCAAAGTGCACACATGCATTTGCGTAAAATGTTTAATAAACGCGGTCGCAGTACCGAGAAAAAAAAGTTTCACCACTAGTATAAAATTTATAAAATTCAATTTAATTACATTAATTATAAGTTCTAAGTTAAGTGAATTAAAAGAAAGACAGAACAACAAAAGAACGGATTAATATCGAAACAACATTCCTGTGCTCCAGCGTTTCATTTACTCTTCCCGTGACACTGGGATATATTTTTGTGGACAATTTAATTGGCGATTTGGATTTCAGCGGAACTACAAGCGGAAAGGAAGTGAACCGTGCGCCCGTGTCTGCCGCAAATACTTCTTCAACCCCCCAGTCGCATGAGACCTCATTTCACTGCGTTGGATGTGTGTTTCAGCTAATTCAATGCGTGCTTCTTAATGTCGCTGAGTGGTGATTTGCAAAACCACTTTCGATACTTCAAGTTGATTGAGGCCATTGCCCATTTTCTAATGAGGCTAGAATCGCAGTCCAAATTAAAACATCGAACCATTTGGAACGAAGAAGCTCTTGTTTTGGACATTTCACATAGAACTGTGGCGTCTCTAACAGATACACACACAATTCACAAGCAAAATAGTGAAGAACACCGAACGAAAATCGAATAAGAAAATACATCAGAGCCGTATACCACAGCGATAACATAACAATTCACATCAGTGGAGTATAGTCGAGTTTAAAAATCAAATTCTAAAATCGGCCAGTAGCCTGATGGGTAACGCTTAGGTTCAATTTTTGGTGATTCAAACTGTCATAGCGTCAGTTTAAATCACACGTTTTTCTTCACTATTATTTCAAACGCTATAATTTGTGACTGCGACGTGATCTGTACACGCAACACACACTTCCCGTAGTAAACAGAACTTCACACGCGATCATGACTTCTGCATAAAGCACCAAGACACACTCGCTTGCTCCGACATTTTCTCGTTCGCACCGAAGCTGATCATAACGAAGTTACTGGGAAGGGAGTGGTGTGGCGTCTCTAACAGATACACACACAATTCACAAGCAAAATAGTGAAGAACACCGAACGAAAATCGAATAAGAAAATACAACAGAGCCGTATACCATAGCGATAACATAACAATTCACATCAGTGGAGTAAAGTCGAGCTTAAAAATCGAATTCTAAAATCGGCCAGTAGCCTGATGGGTAACGCTTAGGTTCAATTTTTGGTGATTCAAACTGTCATAGCGTCAGTTCGAATCACACGTTCTTCTTCATTATTATTTCAAACGCTATAGATCGGCTCGTTTTACCGTCGGCGAATATTTTGTTGGTTTCCCAGATCGCTTATTTCTCCCGTAATTTTCAATGTCGGCTTGTAGAAAATTCGTCACTACCCCTTGAGAGCCATTTATTTCATTGGCAATTTGTCTTTGCGGCTTTCTACTATTTTGTAAATTGACTATTCTTTGTTTTTCAATATTTGTTAAATATTTCCCACGTGGCATATTTGGAACTTTAGAAAAACTCACTGCATAAAACAAAATTCTCTTTATTATCGCTCCAGAATGCCTGCACTGTCTTTTTAAGAACTTTTTTGTACCAAGCTATGCGTTACCACTAAGCCTTGAAAAAAGACCTCGAAAAAAAGGCCCGAGTTTATACTTTTTCACCTGCGAAATTTGGGTTTTTTCAGAAAACTTAATTACCCCTCATGGTGAAAAAGCTCTCTCACCAACTAAATAAGCGTCGAAGATGATGACAAGAAATAAAATAGTAACAAAATTGTAAGTATAAATTAATAAAATCATCATCATCATCGGCACTACAACCGGGAACCGGTCTTGGACTTATTTAGCAAGTCCTGAGCCTTGTTAAATTTTCCATAATGATCTGTTTTTTCCGGGCAAGGTCATTAGTCTTGCGCCAGAGGCTCCCCGGCGGGGAATTAATACAATAGTAAGTACAAATTCTGTCTAACCGCCACAGATGTATGAAATGAAGTTCAATAAATAATGCGTAAGCTACAATATATCATCATCATCATCGGCACTACAACCGGGAACCGGTCTTGGCCTTATTTAGCAAGTCCTGAGGACTGTTAAATTTTCCTTAATGATTTGTTTTTTTTTTCGGGCAAGGTCATTAGTCTTGCGGCGGAGGCTCCCCGACGGGGAATCGAACCCCGGTCTCCCGTGTGACAGGCGGGTATACTAACCACTATACTATTGAGGAGCCAAGCTACAATATATATGTTTTGTATATATTCCATATCCCACATATATATTTACGTCGGCGTGAGTTATCAAAGAAATCTCACTTTTTTCAAATTAAAAAATATTCTTTTAAACGCAGGTGACTGTTGATCCATTCTCTTCTTTTTAACGGAAACACGACTGTAGTTCACAATTTGTTATCAATTTTTTAAATGCAAGAATTAGTTGTCGTCTATCCAGTTACTAGGAAACTACTCTGGTCACATCTAATTGCTTGACCAAATTTATTACACGATCTTGCCTTGGTGAGTTACTTGGGATTACGAACCTTCTTGTCTTTTGACTATAAAATGAATTATAAATTCACAGGCTCTTATATTGACATAACTTGAAACTCTTCAAAACTATTCCGGTGCTTCCGATGCATGCATTGCTTATTTGGTTAATTGGGATCCCCCGCCTCCCCTTGCAGCTTAGCGTTTAGAATGAATCTTGAAATTTAACCCAGCTCTTAATGTAGCCATCATTTCTCTACCCGACAAGCCTTCTGTGGATACGTGAACCTAATAAAATAAAAGATTAACAAGGAAAACACGAAAAATCAAGAAACGTTTCCCAATTTTGACTCGGTCGAAACCCGGTTTGCCATTATGAGAAGACATATTGCTAGTGAGGAAAAATGATCAAGAAAATATCCTTGAAAAGGGTCATTGAGAATATGGAGGAGTAATCTCAACACATTTATGCAATAAATCGGACATAATGGCGCACCATGAAAGAACGACCCAGCAGACAGTGAAAAATTGGCTACTCATAAGAGCTCTACCACGTATGGTGCCTTAAAGGCGCAAGTGATAAATATATCTTCCAACTGGTTATACACGCTCACTCACATTCTGACACTTGCCACATTGAGAAGTCAGAAGTCATTCAATCGATTAGTTCGATTACGTAGAAGACAATGTTGAAAATTTGCACGTAATTCAAACATTCAAAAATACCTTCGTTTTCAAACTCACTTCAATGAACGCCTCCTTTTGTGCGCATTTTACTGCAGTTTGAGATGTGAAGATATACTCAATTTTTCCATTCCAACAATTCATCTTACAAACACTCGTTAATTGTGAATCTCGGTGTACACTGCACGCAACAATAAAGCAGACGCTTCTGTCTTTCACCCCAATAAAAAAATTTAATTTGCGCTAATAGCGTTGATTCAATCGCCCACAAAAGTAATACCATGCGACCACAGTAAATTACTATCCTGGAAGGTTTTATCACTTCAACTGGACAAACGTTTTCAGATAAGGATTAAAAATCAAAAGAAGTATTTTTTAAAGGTTGTTCTGGGAGAATGCGAACAATGGGATGATATTAAAGAGCGTAAAGAGTAACGTCATCTAGCAAAAACGATAACATCCTTTATATTCCAGACATGACATAAAGCAAAACACCTCAAAATAAATGATAGTGAGGGAAAACTCAGAGCACGAAGCCGACATCATAACAGGAAATAGTGATGGACTAGCAACAACCCAACATGACATTATTGATCCTTGTTGAGTAGAAATGCCCTCCTCTACGAAAGAAATACCTTGGCTCCCAAACACACAGACCAAAATGGAACATTGTTAAGCTTTCAAAAAGAAATTATGTATGGCTGGAGGAATGGGCAAAAACGTGGATCCCAACAGCCACTTTGTAAAGGAAGCATCAAGGGCGAAAAAACTGGAAACCTCACAACAAAACTCTTTGCATTTCAACCAGAAGAAATCGTCCCATACGTACTTGAATGCTATTATTCACAGGAGAAAGCATTGGCAACGAATGTTTATGATCTTGATGAATCATGAGAGACGTGCACGCACTGCTAACGAATATAATGATGTGCACTTTCACAGGAGATTATAGAGGATAACACAATTCAAATTTTGTTATATGGTGAAGGAAGATTGTCGAAAATCGAGGATACACCCACAAAGTATTTTCTCAGAAAAATAATCGGTCTTTCAACGTGACTTCAAAGGTAGTATTACGATTACAGAAATTGAAATATTAACGTGTTAGTCTCGTCCACCGATTTCAATCTTGATTTCGTAAGTGATAATTTTAAATTAGGGATTTGTGGGGAAACTGTAGCAGAGTTTTTTTCGAAACTAAAGCTCTAATATAAAACAGTGGATAGGGTTAATGATACCCATTTTATTAAAATACGATCCTTGGGCGATCATTTCATGGGTTGCGTTATTTTACAGGCACTCTTCTAAGCGCAACGCAACATTTCTGACAATTGCCCGGCACGTATTCCTCGATATCAGAGCCATTTCCATATAGATATTTAGTTTGGTTGATCCAAGCCCTGTTACGAACCGACATTGAGTCCAGGTCCCCCCCAGAATCCACTAATCCCCCTTCGATTCCACTCTTTACCTGTAAAAGGAGAATAACGCGCCAAGTAGCTAATTTGCATAAACTACTTTACGCAAATTCGACTTGGCAGAGAAATAAATAAAAAACGACGTTGGCGTCAGATAATAAAAATAACGTCAACGGAAAACAAATATAAAATTCAATTCGACGTAAAACGATTGAACCGAACAGTTCATCACCAACTTCAATTAAACACTCGTAACACCGGAACAATAATTATCAACAACGGACAAGGAACTGAACAGGGGAGCAAACAATCAACGCCCCCTGCAACCAGTCGCAGCCAGTAACAACAATCATAGACCACAAGCGGTCCAAATTCAAGTAAGTCTCCCCTCTTCTTACTTAAAATTATATTAAATAAAATTGTTATATATAACCACGTAACAGCCCTCAATCCATGCCCAAGATATGATGTGAAAATTGTTCTTGGTGATTTGAATGCGAAAATAGGTCGGAAACCGGTTTTCAGGCACTACGCAAGTGCCCATAGTTTACATTATTATTATTATTATTTATTGGCCTGTAGGAGCCCGGAAGTTCATGACCTCACCGACTCGGCTCCGCCATTGTTCCCTCTCCTGTGCGCGCTCCTTCCACGTTCGACCATCCGATCCGATCTCCTCGAGGTCCAATCTAACATTGTCCTCCCATCTCCGTCGCGGCCATCCTGTCGGTCTCTTTCCCGTTAGTTTACCGTCAAGAATTCTATGCACGGTCCTATCATCGCCCATTCGCGATCCAATTACTCTCACTATTAGGTTTGCGGTATAGCTCTTCCAATTCGTGGTTGTGGAGTTTCCTCAATTGTCCTGACTCCTCGTCATATTTACCGCCAAATATACGCCTTAAAACTTTATTCTCGAATACGCGGAGTTTGTTTTTTTCCCGTTTTGTGAGGGCCCATGTTTCGCATCCGTATAGAGCAATCGGCATGATTATGATTCTATAGACACTGAGCTTTATATTACGTGATAGCAGTTTGGATTTCAACAGTTTACTGGCTGCATGCCAACTAGCGCTGCCGGAATGTAGTCTTTTGTTAATTTCCTTCGACGTTTCGTTTCTGGTCGTCAATATCGTTCCCAGATATTTAAATTCTTTGACATTTTGAAATATCTCGCCCCTGATGTTTATATGTGTTCTCTGAAGTCCACCTGCTCTCGCCGTAATCATGTATTTTGTTTTGTCTTCATTTATTTGCCCATAGTTTACATGAGAACACTAATAACAATGGACTACCAAGTCACCAAGCATTGAGGAAACATTAAAAGCCATAAGACAGCTCCAATCAAATAAAGTCCCCGGAGGTGATGGCATACCAGCTGAGCTCATCTCAAACAAGGAGGGACAGCGTCACATCACGCAATTCAAGAGTCGTGGAATAATTGCCCCCATACATAATATGGTAGATATCACACCATCGCGCAAGCACTTGCATACCAAGCGAACAACCGGCCTAGGCAGCTTCGCTATGTACGAAAGTATGGGGCTGCTAACTGGGACGATTTGCGAGATTTCTTCGCATCCTTTCCATGGTCCGGGGTGTGCTTCGGAAACTCCGATGTTAACGCATGCGCGGAGTCGGTATCAGAGATTATTCTTCTGGGGATGGAGATGTATATTCCACATTCCATCAAACGAAGTTCATCTGATAAACCTTGGTTTGACAAAAAATGCGAGCTGATTACAGCGGCAAAAAATAGAGCTTTTAAGCAATGGTGCTCCAATCCCACCGATGTTGTTAGAATCAGAAACGCGTGCAACCAGGCGATTGATACCGTGAAGAAGGCTCCTTCGGTGCCCAACTGGTTTGCGCTCCTTCTGGTCAATGGCAAAAGCTGTCAGCGGTAACTTCGCCTCCTCCTCTTTCCCTCCGTTGGTGACAGACAGTGGGACGTTAGTCACGAATTCAAAGGATAAAGCTAATGTGTTCGCAAATTTGTTTTCGGTGAATTCAAACCTCGATCCCGGCCTTTTGCACCTATAGCGTTAAGCAAGGATAGTGAAGAAGGTGAATTGAACACACGATGAAACGATTAAAAAGCGAAGCAGTGAAGCATCAGACTACTGACCGTGTTTTGAATTTGATTTCCAAACTCGACTATATTCCACTGGTATGAATTATTTTTATTTTATCGCTTGGTATACGGTTCTGATGTATTTTTCTTATTCGATTTTTTTTGTTCGGTGTTCTTCACTATTTTTGCTTGTGAATTGTGTGTATCTGTTAGAATCGCTACACACCCACCTGTGATCTCGCCGGTACAGTCTTCCATGCGGGATGTGAGATTTCGTCCGCGCACTATTCAACGCATTCTACGTGAACTGGATTGTAGGAAGGCAACCGGCCCGGACGGAACACCAGCAATACTCCTTAAGAACTGTGCTCCAGAACTATCGCCAGTTCTTGTCAGACTCGTCCGCTAATCTTATGCACGGAGGACCTTTCCTGCCTGCTGGAAAATCACTCGAGTTCAGCCAATCCCAAAGACGGGAAAAAGGTGTCTCCCACAAAATTACCGTCCGATAGCATTACTGTCTATTTTATCTAAGGTAATGGAAAAAGTCATCAATACAGAGTTGGTTAAGTATTTGGAGTGCAACGGACTCCTGAATGATCGTCAATACGGATTCCGTGGCAGGCGGTCCACAGGAGACCTTTTGACACTTATAACCGATATATGGACATCTGCGATGGAACGGCATGGTGAGTCAAGGGCGGTCGCATTGGATATCTCAAAGGCTTTTGACCGCGTCTGGCACGGGGCATTGCTGAGCAAACTTCGTTCATATGGACTTTCCCAACAGCTTTGCGACTGGACGAGGAGCTTCCTCGAGAATCGATCGATCCGGGTTGTTGTGGACGGCGAGTGTTCGGATCTGCATCCTGTTAATTCGGGGCTGACCCAAGGTTCTATTTTGTCTCCAACCTTGTTCTTGCTTCACATAAATGATTTGTTGGAGACAACGGATAACAAAGTGTTCAGTTTTGCGGATGATAGTACGCTTGTTTCCTCCTTTTCGAGTGATCGGCCGATTGGTGCATCAACGTCACACCAGCTGAGATGTAGACAGATTGACTCTCTGAATCGGGATCTGGATAAAGTGCTGCAGTGGGGAAAGGCCAATCTTGTCGACTTCAACGCAACGAAGACCCAGTATACACCATTCACTAAGAAAAGTGGATCATCGGTTTCACAGCTGATGATGAATGGCCGAGCCCTCGAATCTGGGGAAAGTTTGAAATTGGTCGACGTCACGGGCTGTGGGAATGTATCATGGCATAAACACGTGTTGAACATCCCCAGATCAGCCTCAGGAAAACTGAGTTATCTTTTTAGAGCCAAGAAATATTTTACTCCGGCCCAACTTCTTCTCCTATATAAATCCCAAATTAGACCCGCGCTCGAATATTGCTCTCATGTTTGGAGCTCGGCTCCTAAACATACCCTCGACCTACTTGAGAGCATACAGAGACGAGCGATCCGCCTGATCGGGGACTCGGCGCTGACGTCTGGTCTACAGTCGCTATCACATCAAAGGCGCGTAGCCGATCTCTGTCTGTTTTGACCAACGTAACTAGTCAAGTGAAAATAGGGGGATTGCTGTCCAAACCAATAAACATATTTAATAGACTCCGACAAGGGGACGGTCTGGCCTGCCTCCCCTTCAACCTGGCGTTGGAGAAAACAATCCGTGACTCTGGCGTTACAACTAGGGGGACTATTGTCACGAAGTCTAGCCAGATTCTTGCCTACGCAGATGACATCGACATCATCGGTAGATCCGAATCGACTGTACAGTACTTGTGAGGGTTCCTTAAAGCTGCGCAAACAACCACCCACAATTCTAACCACATTTCCACCCACAAGTCCAACCACAATTCCAACCCCAACCCCTTCACCAGGCATCATCTCAAATTCCCTGAAAAGAATTCATCATTTAATGCAGTTAATGCATCACCATAAAATCACTGAAAAGAATTCTTAACATGCAAGCATCATACAACGGGAAACTTCATTGGCGCCACTGCCACACACGTGCGCAGCACATTTTTCGGACTTGTCCACGGTCACACCAACTTTCGTCCAAGCGACAATAGCAGTTCACGCATCTCGCGTCTAGTCGCCAAGAATCGAATGCTACAGCATGTAAACATCCACACAAAGAATTCGACCCTTTCCACTGCCATCGATGCCGTGCACAATCATCATTGTGCAAATATCTTATTTGCTTGTAGCACAAGATGCCTTATGTCATGCAGATTATTTGCGCAGCTGCAGGCGCACCACCAATGGCGCCCTCTGTCTCATTTCCTTTTTTCTCGGCTCCGTTTGCCCATGACCTGACAACATCGACAAGCGATATAATCCCGCCAAGAACAACGCAGAGAAATCCTCATCCATTGGTCGCCACAGAGAGAAACTTCACGTTTCTCTCGAAAACCAAAACCCACCCCTAACCAAGGAACGACTCTGTGCGAATCAGTTCAATGAGTCGAGTTCCATCCCTCAGCGAGTGCGCACGAATCGGGTCTTATAAATAGTTTATGTAAAATACACTAAAGCAAAGACAGAATCATTAAGCAGTGTTACTAAATTAAATTCGGCGTTTATTCACAGTATGTTAGTGCCAACATATTTTATGTAAAATACATTAAAGCAAAGACAGGATATTTAGCAGTGTTACTAAATTAAACTCGGAGTCCATTCACACTAAGTTTTTTTTGTGAAAATCTTGTATATAAATAAAATTTGAATAAAAACCCGAGTTGTGTTTCTTTTCTCTTTTGCGCAATAAGGCGAACGGCAACAGAAAGCGAATAGACATTATTCCTCTCAAAGCGTCTTAATGTTCCGTTAATCACTACCAACTACATTCTAATCTTCACGTGGGATATTAGCGAACCTGTACCCGTGCTGGCTCTCAATGCGTAATATCCACCATAGACTCCTCCACCCCGATCGAGCAGGCAGGACAAAAGCTGGGACTGCACATTAATGAGTGGAAAACTAAGTACATGGAGGCAACTTCTGTGAGGACAAGACCTAACGTTGGTCGAACTATCAGGGTAGTGGAGCACGAATTTGAAGTAGTGCAATCCTTTAACTACCTTCGGTCAATAACATCAGCCGATAACAATATGGAAGAAGAAATACGCGAACGGCTGATCAAATCCAATAAAGCCTACTATGGTCTACCAAGGTTCTTTAAATCCCGAAATTTATCCAAAACATCAAAAGTACTACTGTACAATACCATGGTCTTACCAGTGCTCATGTATGGAACCGAGACCTGGGTGCTCAATAAAAGGCACTCTGAACTCTTAACCGCGTTCGAGAGGAGGGTCTTAAGGAGAATTATTGGCCCTGCATGTGAGGGAGGGCTGTGGGGGTTCTCTATACTACATGGAGAACCAACCCACAATTTCAACCTAATTTCGAACGCCTACAGCGCATCACATTATCCCCTATCCCACCGTTCAGCTCTTTTACCTGTAGAAGAAAGCATAGCTGAATTCATTATTCTATGCAGATAATGCAGTATTAAATTCAACTCCCTTTTGCCATACGGCAACTCCATTTCATTAACCCTATGAGATTTCTACAGGAAATCTCAACGTCATATTCGTTAGCAACAACTAAATCTAACCAAACGACGCTGTTGCATCATAGCAAAACCGCTGTGGTTATTTCAGCATCTTTGAGTCTGGTTCCCACGCTGATTATTTCCCAAGCATCAGCGGCGTCCTATTGACTTTCCCCAGACACTCTATTCGCTGGGGATCAATGATCTCTTTTTACAGGTGAATAGCAAAAACCATTTTTTTCACCTTTCCGTTTTTATCTTCCCATAGTTCAATGCACTCTGAGATCACCACAGTCACCGCACTAGGCCAGTGGGTCATCCTCTGAGGCTGCATTGATACACGCAGACCAAAGCCGGATCAGCCCTGGGTTATTGTGTTTTTCCTTTTGATTTATTTATCCTTTCTATGCCCATCGACCGTCGAACGAATACACAAGTATTTCTTCACCTCGATGAGCGGAGAGAATTGGGAAATGCACAGGAAAGCGCGATTACCATTGGCTGGTCGGCGTGCAAAATCAAAGTTTCATCCCTAATTCCAGTCAGTCATTACTCAACCACTACCGCGGCAAGTCACGCCGCTCGTAGCTAAATTTAATTTCGCCCTTTTTAACATTAGTCGATAATCGTCATTCAAACGGAACACACATCTCCTGAGTTGCTGTCCAATTTATGGTAAAATAAAAAGTTGAGTCAAATTTTTAATTACTGCGGTCACGTGTCGAGAAAGAAGTGTTTCATCATCATCATCTAAATTAATATTCATCATCATCATCGGCACTACACCCGGGAACCGGTCTTGGCCTTATTTAGCAAGCCCTAAGGCTTGTTAAATTTTTCATAATGGTTTGTTTTTTCCGGGCAAGGTCATTAGTCTTGCGCCAGAGGCTCCCCGACGGGGAATCGAACCCCGGTCTCCCGCGTGACAGGCGGGTATAAAAAACCACTATACTATTGAGGAGCCCAAAGAAGTGTTTCATCTTGTATAAAATTTATTAAACTCAATTTAATAATATTAATAATAAGTTCTAAGTGAAGTAAAGAAAAACAAAACAATACAAACAGTGGCCATCAAGCCACCCACAAGTGTTTTATTCTTTTCCCTTCGTGGTGGGCCAGTGCATCTGCATGAATGACAAATGTGAAATTAAATTGCTTCAAAATAAAAAAAAAACAGATTCTCAGTAAAATATCATTTTGTGTATCATTTGTTTTATTTCCTTGGTGAACAATTTGTGGCGAAACAATCGGTGAGAGAGTGGGAAGAAAGTGAACCTCGTGCCCCTGTCTGGCATCATAACTTCTCAACCCCCACTGGACGATTATGGAGACGCTACAACCATGAGTTGTACGCGATCTACTTTGAAGCTAATGTTGTACGAAAAATCAAGCTCTGTGGGCTCCGGTGGGTGGGACACCTAGTTCGAATGAGCGAAGAGTAACCTATAACGTTTGCGACGATAGTGAAGAACGTGTGGTTCGAACTGACGCTATGACGGTTAGAATAACTAACAATTTACCAAATGCTCAACACATTAGACCACTGCCGCGTGTACGAATTCGATTTCTAAACTCAAGTACACTCGACTGATGTGGAATTGTTATGCTATCGTTGTGGTATACGGCTCTGATACATTTTCTTATTCGAATTTCGTTCGGTGTTCTTCACTATTTGCTTGTATATGGTGTATGTATCTGTTAGAAACGCCACAAACCTGCCTGGAAGGTCCTTTGTGGCAGGATGGATGGAAGGAGACAGCGCGGCAGACCTTGTCGGCGATGGAGGGATGGCGTAGACCAGGACACCCAGAGCCTGGGTGTGCCAACTGGATCGGTTCGAAATCGGGACCCGTGGAGAGATTTGTCAAATAAGGCCAAGCCCGGATACCGGTTGTAGTGCCGATGATGATGATGATGATGGTCCAGAAAGAGCCTGTGGGGGTTCTTTAAAACGTTCCCAAAGAACCACCCATTTCCTTAAATCAATCTACCTTTCACTCGCTTACACCTGAAAGTAAAACCCCACCAAGCTTGCACATCATCAAATCATTTCGTTCATATTACATGAACCATACCAACCCAATCGGCTCAGCTTGTCAGCAATTATAATCGGCAAACACACGCTGGCCAGCGGATCTGTTGACACAGCTGCAGCGGATTTTTCCGACCATTGATCGCCCAGCGACACCCGATCATCGAATAGGACATGGCCGCGATCGTTGTTCAAATAATCATCCTAATGATCATGTCCTATGATACAGTTTTCCGAAAACTAACATCCATTGAATCGGACACGATCATGATTGCTATTTAAACAATCATATGCCAATTATCGTGTCCCACGTACAGTTTTCTTAACCAATCAATAGCCACCCTAGCCTTTGCCATAGGCGAACAAATCTTCGGTTAGCTTATCGTCACAGAGTAATCTATTGCCTGCAACGTTCGCATGCAGCATTGGTTAAACCAAACAAATGCGCATCTCAGCGTATGACCCTTCGAAATAGAAACCTATTTCTTCCTTCGCCGATTTTCGCTATCGATGGAGTGAAACGGTCATCATGGAGTCAAATTTTAACAGCCCAACTGCACGCACCTGTCGGAGTCGTGGAGTTGTGAGTGAAAAACAAGCACACGTACCGGGCACGTTACTTGCCAACTACCAAATCCGCCCCCTTATATTAATCGAAATTACCGTGAATACTATAAATTTAATAATATGCATCTAACAAAAATGACGAAAACTAAAAAATCATTTAGTGTTTTCTTTCCCGTGCCGCGGTTCCATGAGTGTTTGTTTCGTTGTACTATTGTTTTCCATGGGTGAGAGTGAACTCTGATGGTGTTTCTGTTGAATCAGCGTCCGTGTGGACGCACTACCAGAAACCGCCACAAGCCTAAAGAAAAACGTCCATTTATTATCACGATTGAGATCTATGTACAGGCCAGTGTGTGTCACCTCCTCGGAATATCAAGTTTCCGAGGAAAATTGGACGAATAATTGAAGTGAGAGATGATGCGCAATTCTATTGCAAATGCGTGTTATGATTGAAACCACAAAATCACGTAAAGCTGAGTGAAAAAGTTGTTGATTATCGACAACTTTCTTCTTCAAACGAAAAGATCGAGAATCTCATCAACCGATTTACCCACGGTGTCCACGTTTTCATCATTTTTTCACAATCTAGGTCGTCCCGTTCATGAATTGTCCATGGCAAAGAAGTCTCCCCAATTTCGTGTTGAGCACATGGTTCTTCTTTATTAATATGATGAATTGAATTCTGTAATAACAGCAGACTTAATGCTTTTTGTAGGACCCACGCACACACAACTAACGCTTCGCTCCCGTAAAACGCTCCATAGTGACTGAATTCTTCACGGCGGGGTTAGTTATCGGTGTATGCCCTGCTCCTCTTTTTTAGTTTTTTTTTTAGATTAAAATACGTTTTATATTTTACAAAAAAAATTACAGTTTTTACTTAAGACTAAATGCTAAGCCTGGGGGGATGGGTGCGAACATACAGGGCAAAGTCTCTGATTGCCTTCAACCCGGCGAAGACCAGGACGATCCTTGTCCCTGTTCAATCCAAGTAGGCATGCAGTCTCCACGTGACACCCCTGGATAGCTACTTTGACACCCGCCAACTAGTGAACCAATGCATGCAGCGACATCCTGAGAAAGGTTGGCGCAAGGCTAATAAGTTTGCCCGTAAAAATGAATTATTATGGCAAATTTAACAAGCCTCGGATATGGACCGGATACACGACGACGACCACGGAAACGAAAATGGCTAAACGATTTGAGAATTTTTTCATGGAACGTACGCTCACTATACAGAGCTCGAGCTAGTCGATGCCCTGTCCGAATATAAGGCTGACATAACAGCATTACAAGAAATAAGATGGACAGGGAGTGGTGTTTTTCAAAGAAAAGAGTATGACATTTATTACAACTGTCACGCAAAACACCATGTACTAGGGGTAGGCTTTCTAGTCAGCCAAAAACTGAAGCCTGACATCATCGGCTTTAATGCAATAAATGAAAGGCTATGCACTCTTCGCGTGCGAGGCAAGTTTAAGAACATAAGCCTCATAAACGTTCACGGACCTACAGAGGAGTCCCCTGACGACGAAAAAGAAGAATACTATGAGAACGTCGATCGGACCCTTAATGCCTGCCCAAGATACGATGTGAAAATCGTTCTTGGGGATTTGAATGCAAAAATAGGTCGGGAGCCGGTTTTCAGGCACTACACAGGTTCCCATAGTTTGCATGAGAACACTAATGACAATGGACTACGAGTCATCGAATTGGCAGCATCGAAAAACTTGGTCGTTGCGAGTACCAGATTTCCGCGTGAAGATATCCACAAAGCCACCTGGGTATCACCTGATGGAGCCACTCGCTACCAAATTGACCACGTGCTGATAGATCGTCGCCACTCCTCGAGCCTGATGACGATACGAACGTACCGAGGTGCCAACGTCGACTCGGATCACTATCTTGTTGGTACAGTTTTCCGAGCGCGGATTGCCTTACGGAGACGTATTGCATCCGCGGATCAGGTTCGAATCAACACGGCTGCCTTACGCAATGAGAATACCAGCAACACCTTTGGTCATGCGTTAAGACTCGCCCTCGAAGAGCTCGACGGAGGGAGAGTAAGTTCTGGGGCCAGAATGCCGGGCGTAGAAGAGAAATGGACACGCCTTAAAAATACTGTCATTAGTACTGCAAACTCCATCTTAGGCAGTAGTCGTAGAGATCGGAACGACTGGTTTGATGATGAGTGCAAACTAGCGACCGGGCAATGCAGCAGTCTCATAGGACGCGGGTACGCGAGGAGAAATATAAAGAGCTCAGAAGATCTGAAAAAAGACTTCACAGACAAAAGAAAAGTACCTGGGAAAAAAACCTTGTCTGTGAACTAGAGAAAAGTAGAGAGCGAGGTCCGCACCAGGCGCGGAAGTTCTACCAAATAATCCGCAGTATGGCGCGGTACACACCACGCTGCACTTACTGCAAGGATAAAGAGGGTAATCTGATCACCGATTCTGGAGGCATTCTGGAGCGATGGGAAGTGCGCTTCAATGAATTGCTAAATGGTCAGCTCACAGAAGAATTGGAGGCTCCACCAATGCAAGATCAAGACCAAATACTGCCGCCACCAAGCATTGAGGAAACATTAAAGGCCATTAGACAGCTCAAATCAAATAAAGCCCCTGGAGCTGATGGCATACCAGCTGAGCTGATCAAACAAGGAGCGACAGCATTACATCACGCAATTCATGAGATCGTGGTGCACGTATTGGAGCAAGAGGAGATGGCGGAAGATTGGCGTCGCGGTATAATTTGCCCCATACATAAGAAAGGAGATATCGCACTGTGCAGCAACTATAGGGGTATAACATTGCTGAGTGCCCCCTATAAGATACTCCCCTCTATCCTACAAGACCGAATAGCCCCATACGCTAAAGTCATCATTGGTCAATATCAGTGTGGTTTCAGCCCAGGCAAATCAGCGATTGATCAGATATTCACCCTTAGGCAGGCGATGGAAAAATGTCAGGTATTTAAGATTCCATTATATCATATATTTAGAGACTTTAAGGCCACCTACGACAGCATAGCCAGGGTAGAACCATATAATTCCATGAGAGAATTCGGGATTGCTGTCCAAACCAATAAACATCTATAATGGACTCCGACAAGGGGACGGTCTGGCCTGGCTCCTCTACAACCTGGCATTGGAGAAAGCAATCCGTGACTCTGGCGTTATAACAAGAGGGACTTGTCACCAAGTCCAGCCAGATACTTGCCTACGCAGATGACATCGACATCATCGGTAGAACCGAATCGGCGGTACAGGAATCCTTCACCCAGATCGAGCAGGCGGCACAAAAACTGGGACTGCATATTAATGAGGGAAAAATTAAGTACATGGTGGCAACTTCTACGAAGAGAAGACCTAACGTTGGTCAAACTATCAGGGTAGTGGAGCACGAATTTGAAGTAGTGCAATCCTTTAATTACCTTGAATCAATAGTATCAGCCGATAACAATATGGGTGAAGAAATACGCGAACGGCTGATTAAATCCAACGAAGCCTACTATAGTCTATCAAGGCTCTTTAAATCCCGAAATTTATCCAGAACATCCAAGCTACTACTGTACAAGACCATGGTCTTACCAGTACTCATGTATGGATCGAAGGCCTGGGTGCTTAATAAAAGGCACTCTGAACTCTTAGCCGCGTTCGAGAGGAAGGTCTTAGGGAGAATTGTTGGCCCGTATGTGAGGGAAGACGATTCCGGAGATACTACAACCATGAGGTGTAAGCAATCTTCCTTGAAGCGAATGTTGTAAGAAAAAACAAGCTCGGTAGCCTCCGGTGGGCCTAGCTCGAATGAGCGAAGAGGAGCCTGCCCGGAAAGTCCTTTGTGGCAGGATGTACGGAAGGAGACCGCGCGGCAGACCTTGTCTGCGATGGAGGGATGGCGTAGAACAGGACGCCCAGAGCCTGGCAGTGCCAAACTGGCTGACATCGGCTCGAAATCGGGACCGGTGGAGAGATTTGTTAAATAAGGCCAAGACCGGATCCCGGTTGTAGTGCCGATGATGATGATGATGAAATGCTAAGCCTCTTTACATGTATTCTTCTTATATCAACTTGCTGGCTCTTCACAAGCACTCGAAGTTGTACAATGTTTTTTTGTTTTATTTCGCCTTTCGGCATTTACTAATTTCTTGATTAACATATTATATGTTATCTGTGTGGGGGATTGGGAGCGAACATACAGGGCAAAGTCTGTGCTTTCAACCCGGCGAAGGCCAGGACGATCCTTGTTCCTGTTCAATCCAAGTCGACATGCAGTCTCCACGTGAGATCGCTGGATAGCTGCCTTGGCACCCGCCCAGTAGTGAACCAATGCATGCAGCGACATCCTGAGAAGGCTTGGCGCAAAGCTAATAACCTTGCTGCGCGGAGATTGCGATGCATCTTCCTTTTAAATGAAAACAAATCGAGATTTTGTATCTTGGAACGAACGTTTTAAATGGAAAATCTCGATTTCGGGTGTGGTGTTCAATGTGCTCATTAGGCTAATGGTTCAGTTTTATGAGTTCTCATGAAACTATTGTGCATATTAGGATATCCATTGGAATTTGGGTTTTTTGCTTTTTGTTATCCGTCTGGCTTAGGCAGACAAGAGTTTGCGTGTTCTTCGGATGGGTAACACGAGTTCCGTGGGAATTAGGTATTTGTTTTTGAATTGGTGCATTTACAAGTCATAAAACATCTGGCATGTGAAGATATGCATTAGGATGTATATGATTGCTTGAATTGTGTTTCGGCGGAAAATAGATATGCCTTTGTTTAGACACATGCACGTTTTGGGCTTTGGATCTTATAGGAATTTGAATTGAGTCGAATTCAATGTTTGAGAGTTTGAACGTTTAGTTCGATTTGGTTGACATTGAATTCAATGTTGATTTGGGCGTAGGGATCTGTATGTGGAGTGTATTGATAATTGTTAAACGAAATTGTTTTTACGACGTGCGTACGTAACACTTGCACATTCATCATAGGCTTAATTTCACGGAATTAAAACACACTTTTTTAAACAAAATGCAGTACTAACACATAGTTAATTTATTACACATTAGTTTTAATTTTATTTTAAGCTCTATGGCTTGTTAAATTAAAATTACACACACGACTTCAAACCGCTCGTCTATAAACATACGTCCACCTTTACTACCGACGGGTAACACTTCAAGATCGTCTCGGTCAAACTTCTCAAACCAACTCCCTTGAACATTTTTAACTCACTCTCTGAAATTTCGTTTTTTCATCGGACGAAAACTTTTCTTATCCTGCACATAAAAGGATTTTCCTTTCTTTGTCTTTCCCAAATTTAGGATCGAAAGAGGAAACACAAAAGAACAATCAACAAAGGATCTTGCCGAAGAGCATTTACGATCCTTTGTGTCGGTCAGCGATAAGCGTACATGTAGTTCGTTTTATGGTGCGAGTTGTTTGTTTTAACTTGGTTTGGTTAAAACAGAACATGACGCTGATTGTGTTAATGGTTTTGGGTAACCATATTTCTAGATGATCATAAAATTGCTGGCGCGCATTTTATGATTCTCAGTGATTTTGTTTGGAGAAAGACATCTGGTCCGCACCGCACATTTGGATCTTAGGAGATTTTTGTGGGGAACCTGTGGGTCGATTTCTGGCGCAAGACTAATGACCTTGCACAGAAAAAGCAAATCATTATGGAAAATTTAACAAGCCTCAGGACTTGCTAAATAAGGCCAAGACCGGTCCCCGGTTGTAGTGCCGATGATGATAATGATGATGTGGGTCGATTATCCTAACTAAGTTTTCAATGTGAGCAAATTGAACGTTTAGTTAAATTTGTTTGAAATTGACTTGATTAGAGCAAATTGAACGTTTAGTTCAATTTGTTTGGTATTGCATTAATGTGAGACCATTTGATGCATGGGGTAATGCTATGGCTTGGGGAGTGCCTCATCCTTTAAGTGGATATTATTGTCGTGTATCGCAATTAATGGTGGAGATTGGCTCCAAAAGGGTAAGTATTATGGGCGTAACAGGGGGAAGGAGATTGTTTCTATGGAGTAAGGAAATTGTAGGGCTTTCCGGAGCACTACAAGGTTTTCAAAGTACTGCTTCCATCTTGTCACGATATTGTTTATTTCTGTGACCATACAGCCGTTTGTGTCTCGGATTATTTTGGCTCTCCCTTGGTAGCCATTTCTAATTGAGTTTATGTCGGCATACATACCTCTGATGTTCTTTGCTCTGGCATTTTCTAGGATTTGTTCGATCCGAGTCTGCTCCCATTCGCGTTTTTTGCGTGTGAAAAGTTTCATTGTCTCTTTTCGAATTGTCGCCTATTTTTCTACGTTGACTTCATCATATCTTTCTAAGTGGATCTGTAGGAAGTACGAGATCGCGACGCCACATGGGCGAGAGTTCTACCTCGTCCCCACAATTCACTTAATGAAAGTTCCGCCGTAATTAGCTCACCGAGGGGAAACAGCACACACCGGAGAAATAATAAAAACACGTCGCCAATACACGCGGAGAAATTAAACACAGTATTCCTTCGGTTTAGTTTTATATTTAATTATTAATAAATTGGCAGAAAAAAAAAATGGAAAAACAAACTACTTTGAAAGGCACCACGCACTGCAACACAACCGATTATTTTTTATTATCGGTTCCCTGTGCGCACCAGGGTAGCGATGGAGCCGCGACCCGCTCGGGTCGAAGGATGGAATTTGACTCCTGGTAATTATTTCATGCAGAGATCACTCGCTAATCTTGATCATGGTGGTATGTGTGAGTGAAGATCACATTGGTTTATTTTTCATAAACAAGGCCATAGGAATAAACCTGAAACTCAAGGACGGGGCATAATGGGCATCCCAGAGATGTGTGTTTGTTCAAACAAACGAATCGCGTTTCGTCGGATGCTAATGGCTTTGTATTTGTTTATGCATCTAGTTCGTAAGGGACAAGATTCGGCGAATCAAAGGACAAGGGAAATATGACCTAATGCATAGTTCGGTAATGAGGGTCGGCTAGATAAATAGCAGCCGCTCATTACATAGCAAATGTGATTCGGGTACCTAAACGATATGAATTGTCTATGGTATGCATTGCAGCTGTTACGATAGCCGCAATGCCGATGCACATGGTGCTAATAGGTTTAAGACGCGAGATGCGTATTTCCTTTGGTTTGCACATTGTGCGAGTCAGAGAATTTTATTGCTGGAAGAAAAACGTCGCCAGCTAAATGTATACATAAGGAAGTTTATCGTATACCTGAATGAAGCTGGGAATAGGCGATGCAATGCTAATTTTCCCTGGCTGGAATGGTTACATGATATGTGAACCGAGGGTTTTTCTTTTCGGGAAATTTATGATGAGGAAATTAAGAACCCTTACAGGGGATTTGTAAGCGAAGGAATGCTTGAAAAGGTAAGAATTCTTTTGCAGGTACTTTTGGGTTATAATAATTGGATCTGTTTGATGCGTGAAGCATTTAAGATGCTAATGCGAATTGCATTAGCGAAAGCTGGTGCAGACCGGGTTGTGGTTATGGGGTTTTTTTCAGGAAGGCGAGCCGCGGGATCTGGCGGAACCGCCACAGATCACTCTGAGGCGTTTACGTTCTTCGATCTTAGCCCTGCACTCAAGGTCAAACCGAGGTTTGGACATGATTGTTTTCTTAAATCCTAATACCTTTTGGGCTGTCTGTTTGATTTTGTGTCTGATCTATGTCCATTTAGTGTCCACACTATTGGCTTCCTCTTCCTCACTGCTTCCATTCTCTAGGATGCTAAATCTATTCGTTATTTCGTCTTGATATTCAGCTCTTTTGCACAGGTCTTTTAGTTTACCATCTTGTCTCCCGTGACTACCCATCTGGGTTTGCTGCGAGCCGACTCCTGATTTTGCCCATCACTAGAAGGTGATCGGAGTCGCAATCTGCTCCTCTATATGATCTTACATTAAGGATATTCGAATGGTGTCTTTTGTCTATGCGGAGGTGGTCTATTTGGTTACGCGTTACGCCGCCGAGTGATATCCATGTGCCTTTATGGATTTGCTTGTGCTTGAACATCGTGCTTTTCACTACCAGATCTGTTGACGCTGCGAACGTGATAATTCGAATTCCAATATCATTTGAAACGTCATGTAGGCTTTCTTTACCTATAGTTGGTTTGATGATATCTTCCTTTCCAATTTTTGCGTTGAAGTCCCCGAGGAGGATTTTAACATCGATTGATGAGATCCCATCAAATACTTCCTCTAGGGTCTCGTAGAACGTGTCCTTCGGTTCTTCGTCGGTAGATTCTGTTGGGTCATGTACGTTTATAAATACATAATTGTACCGTGTGCCTGTATTTTTAGCACCGACATTCGATCATTGGTAAATTTCACATCTTTTACATGGGGCGTAATCTTCTTGCTTATGATGAATGCGGTACCGAGGTTTTGTGTATCGGTACCTCCACACGCCAGTGTAAACTCGTTGGTTTCGATTACCTGATGTGGGAGTCGGACTTTGTGAAACGCGACGATGTCCATTTTATATTGTTTCACGTCTTCTACGACCGTCTGTATCGCGCCTGGTTTATATAACGTTCGAACATTCCACGTGCCGACGCGTATATCCCGCTTCTTCCATTTTTCTCTAAGTCTTCTTTTTGTCGAGTCGGTGTGTGTCGTGACACGTAACACCCTGGATTAGGGGTGGTAGATCTTTGTGTGTTACTCCACGCTAGCCTGTCTGACATAGGTGGCCCTACCGGAAGTATATGCTTAGTCTGAGTGATTCATTGTAGTTTAAGCCCCCGTACCACGTCAAGGTTTCCACCAAGCGGAGGCGATTGTCCAAATGGTTATAGTTTGTCTTTTGTTTTATTTTATGGGTTCTGAGCCCATAACTTGTTGAGATGGTGAAAAGAAAAAAGAAGTCCAAATGTGAGAACAAGAGAAGAAAAACAGAACAGCAGAGTAAATGTATGATGCTGTAACAATTTTCTTTCACACTCAATATACTTATATATATATATATATATATATATATATATATATATATATATATATATATATATATATATATATATATATATATACATATATATATATATATATATATATATATATATATATATATATATATATATATATATAAATTATGGTTTGACTTTCGGGTTCCTACAGGCCAATAAATAGTAGTGGTAATATAAATGATGGTACTGACCTGGCTGTTGTATAGAGTTGCCTTTGACAGATGTTCGCTTCTTCTCCTGTGTAACAAAAACTTCTGGCTTTTCGCTTTAATTGTTTTATTTTCCTTACTTCAGTCTAATTTAATTTACACTTATTTTAGTCTAATTTAATTTACACTTATTTTCTAAATTTGTCTTTATTTATTTTCAACACTTTTTGTTATAGATCCCTTTGTTTTCTTATTTCAAATTTAATTTACACTTATTTACGCTGAATTTGTCCTACCTTATTTTCAACACTTTTTGTTATAGATCCCTATTTTTCTTATTTCATATTTACGACTCACGCCAGACGACAACCTATCAACCGCTTTTGGCTGCTCACAATTGACTACTCCTGACTTTACTGACCCACTCCTACCCAAAAACGGGTGCTCTCTCCATGATCGCCCCTTTTCGATCGCACACTCATCCTTATTTTCCCATTTCCCCGTCCAGGTGAATAAACTAATATAATATGTAACAATGCTAATGTAAGATACTTTATTTAGTTATGAGATTAATTTTTGCTTACAACTGTTGGGAGAAAGATTGGTTAGTATCAAAAAAAAATACATTTATATAGGTCTATCGGTGCTCGATGGAAACGAAAAGAAGAAAGAGTGGCGTCCATCCAGACGTGATATATGTGGAACTGAACGAAAGCACAGTCGGACTTCGTAAGTTCAATCGTAGTGACTGTGCAGGTGTCGCGAGAGTCGGAAATACGAGGGTTGCCTCTTATGTTTCGGGATTTGGCAACCCTAGTGTTGCAATCCGGCAATTGACAGCTCTGTCGTAAAGTTGGACATTTTTGAGGTTATACGCACTCAGAACGTTTTGACATACGAGCGCTATTTGTGTTGTTTACAGTAACTTAAAAGATTCATCTCCGCCCAAAAATGGAATTAAATCGTCAACATTTTCGTGCGATTATTTTTTACAACTTTCGGCGTGGATTAACTCAGCAACAGTGCATAGATGAACTTAATTCAATTTTTGGCGATGAAGCTCCATCAAGGACCAGTTATTATCGATGGTATGGTGAATTCAATCGTGGTCGTAGTTCACTCCAACATGAATTTCGTGAAGGTCGTCCAAAATCAGTTGTTGTTCCGAAAACCATTGATGCTGTGCGCGAACTGATATTGGAAGATCGTCATGTGACCTATCGCGAGATTGAGACAACCTTAGGCGTTAGTGGGACCAGCATACATTCAATATTGCATAAACAGTTGACTGTCAAAAAAATTTGTTCGCGTTGGATCCCACACAATTTGTCAATCGCCCCAAAAAAGGCTCGTGTCAATTGGTCGAAAGAAATGCTCAAAAAATACGGTCGCGGTGCTTCGAAACACGTCTATGACATCGTGACAGGTGATGAATCGTGGATTTACGCGTATGAGCCCGAACGTAAACAGCAGTCGACTGTCTGGGTGTTTCAAGATGAGCCAAATCCAACAAAAGTTGTTCGCGCACGAAGCACTTCCAAGCAAATGGTCGCCTGTTTTTTTCGGAAAAACTGGACATGTCGCAACCGTACCACTAGAACAACGCAGAACAGTCAATTCTGAGTGGTACACAACCATTTGTTTGCCAGTTGTCTTCCAAGAAATCAGGAAAACCAACCGCCCAAGACGGATCACTCTTCACCACGACAATGTGAGCTCTCACACATCGGCTGCGACAACTCCATTTTTGAGCACCCAAAACATCGATTTGATGGGTCATCCGCCGTATAGTCCTGACTTGGCACCGAATGACTTCTTTTTATTCCCGTGCGTAAAAAACAAACTGAGAGGTCAACGTTTTTCGACACCTGAAGAAGCGGTTGCTGCATTCAGAATGCATGTGTTGGAGATACCTCAATCAGAGTGGCAAAAGTGCTTCGACAATTGGTTCAAACGCATGCAAAAGTGTATAGATCTTCATGGGAAATATTTTGAAAAACAATAAAGTGGTTTTCGATGATCAATATTTGTTTGTGTTCTCTAATCCCGAAATATAAAAGGCAACCCTCGTACATTGATAAGAATAAAATTTAATATTGTTTTCATTTTTCATTATAATTACTGTTATAACAGGTCAAATTACTATTTCTGAGTGACAGTGATGAGAGATAAGGTGAATACAGTCATCGGAAGTTTTAACATGTTTGGTAATTTTACTCCTTTAATAAAATTTGAATTTGTAGTGGGGAAATTTAACGTTCGCCTCTTTACCACATTGAGTTAATGTTTCAAAATAGATTGCCCTTCGTTTAGGAAACATTACTGACGATTGTTTGCGTATCGATTCGAAAGTTGCATAATGCAAATTGTATTTCAATCCCACTACATTATAACGTGAGTTAAATATGATTTTGCTTTTACTGTAGAATATTAATCGTATAATTATGTAAACACTGGGTGTCATATATCTGTTACCGGGTAAGCAAAATTTGACATTTAAATAGCAGAGGAATTCAATATTTCGGTATTATTCCTCTCCGTTGAAGAGGATATTACTTCCGCTGAATACTATGCTTTGGGGAAAGACGGCAAAGTGTAATTCTAATTACAAGTATGAATTGTAGAATTCGCACAAGAAGAAGTTTCCACTAAACAATTTTGTTTTTATAATGACGAAACTTTTCATCAATTTGGTTTTTGCTTTCATCATCAGCAATAAAAAACATTGTTTGGTAGCCATAAATGTCAATGCATAGTGCAAATAACAGGTCAATTGAAAAGTCCCCAGCCTGACACATAGATGGCGGCACTAGAATTAAATCCATTTGATTTTTAGTTAGCCCGAACCTTCAAAAGACGCGTGTATAAATTTGACAGATGTCTGACCATTAGTTTGTGAATTATAGTATTTTGAGTAAAGCAACTTCTGTTATTGTGAAAAAAATGGATAAAAAGGAATTTCGCGTGTTGATAAAATATTGCTTTTTGAAGGGAAAAATACAGTTGACGCAAAAACTTGGCTTGATGGCGAGTTTCCAGACGCCGCCCCAAGAAAATCAACCATCAAGGATTGGTATGGTAAGTTTAGACGTGGTGAAATGAGCACCGAAGACGGTGAACGCAGTGGACGCCCAAAAGAGGTTGTTACCGACGAAAACATTAGAAAAATCCACAAAATGATTTTGAATAACCGTAAATTGAAATTGAATGAAATAGCAGGTACTCTAAAGATATCAACTGAACGTGTACATCATATCATTCACGAATATTTGGGTATGAGAAAGCTCTGTGCAAAGTGGGTGCCGCGCGGGCTCACTTTTGACCAAAAACAATGACGAGTTGATGATTCAGAGCAGTGTTTGGAGATGATCAAGCGTAATAAACCCGAGTTTTTGCGTCGATATGTGACAATAGATGAAACATAGCTCCATCATTTCACTCCGAAGTCCAATCGACAGTCATCCGAGTGGACTGCACACGATGAACCCGCCCCAAAGCGTGGAAAAACGCAACAGTCGGCTGGCAAGGTTATGGCGTCTGTATTTTGGGATGCGCGCGGAATAATTTTCATTGACTATCTTGAAAAAGAAAGGACCATCAACAGCGACTATTACACTGCGTTATTGGGCCGTTTGAAGGACGAAATCGCCGAAAAACGACCGCATTTGAAGAAAAAGAAAATGCTGCTTCACCAAGACAATGCACTGTGTCACAAGTCAGTGAAAACGATGGCAAAAATCCATGAATTGGGCTTCGAATTGCTTCCGCATCCACCGTATTCTCCAGACCTGGCCCCCAGCGACTATTGCCTGTTCTCAGATCTCAAAAGAATGCTCGCTGGGAGGAAATTTTCGTTGAATGAAGAGGTGATCGATCGATCTTGCCACAGAAAATCAATTAATATTTAATTTACCTTAAAACAGTTCTCCAGGTCGGTGCTCAGGATTGTTTTCGAATTTTGTTGACCTCCAATTGACTGGGTGTACAAATTTTGTTCGATGATCTATCAATTTTGTGAATTACTCCGCCTCAGTTTGTAATCGATGTACAATTCCGAAAATTTGTTTTTCTTTTTCCTCTACGAAAATGTCTACACCATATTGATCTATTAGTCTGACAGCCATCAGATTTATTTCAACTTGTTTTTATATAGCTTTACTTTTAACAAATTTTAATGTCAACTTCAACAAACTTTAACTTTAATTTTAACAAGTTTTAATAATGTGGTTTTCTTTGGAAAAATCCCCGGGACAAGACAAAAACGAATTTCTTCCTGCTTTTCTTCTAATGCTCGACAACGGAACGTCAAAAAACCGTACATCAAAAAACATTAACCCTTTGTCTCTCTCGCTCCCCATTCACGTCCACTTCGAAAACCGAATTCGAACTCGAAGAACTGCACGATCCACACCCGAATCGGGGCGTGTTCGAAAACTCACTTCTGGATCGCGCAACTCCTCCACCACCTTACCATCATACCACCTCAAAACAAATTTTATTAAAATTGCAAAATGATTAATTGATGGGGTGGCGGACGCACGTAACAGCCGAAACTGAGGCCCATTTTGAAGCAAAGGACAAATCGTACTACAAAAAAGGTATCGAAAAGTTGGAGGGTCGCTATAATCAGTGTATCACCCTCGAAGGGAATTATGTCGAATAAAAAAAATGAATTTTGGCAAAAAAATGTGTTTTACTATCGCAGGCCGGGGACTTTTCAATTGACCTATTATACCACAGGGAGGATGGGAGCGAACATGCATGCTCTCAACCCGCCGAAGGCCAGGACGATCCTTGTCCCTGTTCAATCAAAGTTGACATGCAGTCTCCACGTGACAGCCCCGAATAGCTACTTTGGCACCCGCCAAGTAGTGAACCAATGCATGCAGCGACATCCTGGGAAAGGTTGGCGGAAGTCCAATAACCTTGCCCGGAGAAACAAATTAATATGGACAATTTAACAAGTTTCGGATAAGGACCGAATACCGGTGGAGACTTGCTAAATAAGGTCCAGACCGGATCCCGATTGTAGTGCCTATGATGATGATGTTATATACCACACTTGTGTAAATACAATAGTATGCACACACACACACATTGGTTTTTAAATTCTTTTCTCTTTAATTATCTTTAACACTCCATTTCTAATGATGCTGACGTAAAATTGATTTCGAAAGCGCGCTATGAAAATCATCATACATCAAATTCTTAAAGATAAAACCCTGAAACGCTACAATATGTAACAAAATGGACAACCCTTGAATAAATAGAACTGTTTTTGAATAAAAAAAAATGCGTCGGTTTTTACTAAGAAACAGCAAATTATTTATTTACCCAAATTTATTGAAGTAAGGTTAAGCAGTCTTTCAATTCCCACACTTGAACCAATTAATCTACAAAGTAATTCCCAACCAAAACATTCTAGCTTCGCGACATCTGGCTTATGACGTGTTAATGCTCTCAAAGTTTACTGAAACGTTTTCGATGGCATATTAATTTATTCATTCCTCCACTTGGCATCGGGAAATTCAATACGTTGTTGGAAAATATTTAGATATTTTATAGTATCTGCTAGTACGTGAACGTTCTACTGAGAACTTGCACATATCCAACTGTCAAGACGGGTTTCCACCACCGGCAAAACTATTACGACGTCCTGTGCTTCTCATTTGTACTTCGTTCCTTGTGAAAACATCAAGAGTGTTTAATTACCAGCAACTCTAATGCACAGACAATTGTTGGTTGTATCGCAGTACTTTATGTAGAACGACGGAAATTAAAAGCAAGTAATTGCGCAAAAGGAAATTCATGTTTTTGCAAAATAGTTTCCATTTGCATTTCCACCACCCGCCATCTTTCCGCTGACACATCCTTCACCACACCGGATGTTCAAAAACCAATTGTAGGGTTCCAACGCTGTCGCTTATATACACGCACAAAAACATATTATTTCTTGCGGCAAATAATTGCTGTTATAAATGCTAAATGATGAATGGAGAACTTAATTGTAAGTTGACTGACAAGATCCTTAAAATTTATCCAAACGAAGCTTTAGGATTTCACGTGTGAAGAAGTATATAGGAGCCAGTATTGTAATAGGAAGGAAAGTGAACTAATGATGTTACTGTGTAAAAAGCGAATTGCCAGAATGCCTAGTCTAAAAAAATAATAAAAAAAAGTTGTATGCTAACACAACTGTAAAGTGAATAAATTAAAGTACGTAAATTAAAATTCGTTTTGCGGTGAATTTTTTCACCGGATGCACGTCAGAACGATGTGAACACAATTTCCTGTTGAGGAATGAATAATAATACAGACACCCCCCAGCAAGTCAACTTATTTAGGTAGTCTTGCAATGATTGATGAATTCTTTAAAACAAGTTCACGTTTAGTCCTCTTTTGTAAGAAAATAAATTAAAAAAAAATTATTTTACAAATGGAAAAATTCAGCCGCAGGTAGAATTTGGCAGATTCTCATATCAAGTCGACATTAGTCCTGCAGCAAAGTTACAGATAATTATTTTTCTTTTCTAATCGAGTTTTTCGATAGAGAACAACAAGTTTGTTGGACAAAACAATTGAAGAATTTTTTGTCACTTTAAATGGTTCAGAGGCTTCAGTTGTTGGGTTAATATGATCTTGTACAGGAGTAGGACAAGATCTTTATGCAAAATTAACTACGAATGTGGTTTGAAAGATTCCAAATTCCTATGAACGATGTGGAGTCGTTAATTTGACTCTTTTTGAGCGGAAGTACTTAAGACTACGGTATTTTTATTCATGGGTTGTGCCTTGCATATGAACATCCAATAGTGAATATTTTAATTAAAATGTATCCATTATAATATGCACAACTTATCGCATCATCATCATCCGCTCTACAACCAGGATCCGGTCTTGGGCTGATTTAGCAAGTAAAATTTGATAAATTTTCCATAATTTGTTTTACCTATCTTATCTAGTGGGACGATTATTAGGGCGGGAATAGGGCCTAAGGGCTTTTAAAGCTGCCACCTACTACTCATAATTTCGGTAGTAATTTTTTAATAATGTTCTAACGTTGGTCGTTCTTGAGCTTCACCCTGACTAACGTTTTAATACTGACAGATGTTGAAACTAGTTTAAGGGTGCGTTCGCATTAAAACTGCTAGATCCCTTTTGAAAAACACGTTATGCGTTCTGTATTTCTAACTTCATCCAATGATAGAATGAATGCGGAAACAGAGTGGGCACTGTCCATGCCCTTTTTTGGTGATGGCCTCCCGATCTGGATTCCGATTCCGTATAAAGTGAGTTCGAATGACTTCAGTCGGAGTACAATAAACAGGTCGCAACCGGGATGAGGATTGGGTGTGTGGGGGTTTAGGTTTTGATGTGTCTGACACGGACACTGGCTTTCACCTATCCCCAACGAATATTTGTTTACACCGTCCACAATCATTAGAAAATAATAACGAACACTGGAGGATCTTAGTTTAACAGTTTTCTTTATTGAAGCTATAACAATTGTTCACAATTCAAACTTTGTTTAAGATTACAGAAGTCAATATTAATAAGGTCACTCGTACTTTCTAAAGTTTATGTTTGTTACATTCTGCGCATCGATGATGAACTATTTCCTTTTGCTAAGGTATATACTTAGTCTCGCACTTTACAATCGCACTTCTAAGGGATTCTTTTAACTTCCAACAAATAGTACTTCAAAATTAGTTTAAGAACGCCACAGAACTCCGACACCGTTCGATTAAGACTCGATCGTCTCTATGGCGCGTGCGAACACTTCGGGGGAGGAAATCTGACTCAACGATGCAACTCACATCCATCATATTCAATGGCCGCGAATTGCATCGATAGGGGAGGATTCTATATGTGTCCGTATAGGACAAGTACGATGCCCTACGATGATCGGCGGACACCTGATTAAACAGACGTACGATAATCGGGGGCTGCGGCGATGTACTCAGACATCGTTGATGATGTATGCCAGGAATTGAAATAGATTTTTGTTTCAAAGTAAACAAAAACGCTATTTCACAGATCAAATGGTGGCACACATGATGTAAATGATGTACCTATGATACAAAGGGGTCGTCATAGTATTTGCCTAAAATTCCTTGGAAACACCGATGTAGGCAATATCCAATCTAGCCATATGGCTCCGGTGCACAACGGGGCAAATTATTTTGTTGACATAAGTCAGCAGAAACCTCGTCGACGGCGGCAAAGCGTCGGGCTGGATGGCTATATGTTTGAATTAATATGCGGGTAAGTAACGAACACAGTGAGATACTGCATGTTTACTTTAGATTTCAGGCGGGTCATCATAGGCATGGCATGGGTAAGATTGCCTAAACAATGATCTTATCCATCAAATTCCATGATCGGTGGATAGCCGATAACGGGGAATTGTCGGAACTGTCGCGGACCTAAGGGTATAGGCGCGATATACAATTGTGAACTGTGGAAAGAATATCGGCTACAGCTGTGTCAACAATACGCTGACCAGTGTTTGTTTATCGGTAATTGAAGACAAGCTGAGCCCATAGGAGATGAACTGGTTCATGGAATATGAACCAGGGAAATTCAGAATGTGTGGATGCCGTCGGGTAGGTTTTCCTTTCAGGTATGATGCTGCAGGGGAGCTTACACTGCCCCTAATTGCAGGTAAGTACTATGGGTTTGCATGGAAAGAGGAAGGTGGTTAATTTAAGAGGATGGGCGGTTCTTTGGGAATGTATTAAAGAACCGCCACAGGTGTCCTCATTAGCGTTCGTAGATTGCATTTAAGTTTTGAAGAAGTCTTATAATTGAGACTAACCGGCGAATTTCTTTGTAGCTCCCAAATGATGCTCACACTCTCGAACAGTATCCGGATCCAATCGCTGCACCGCAATGACCATCAACATGTAGTCCCAGTGTTGATCCCAGTGCTCAACATTCGAAGCGTCCGGATGATTTGGCCCAATGAACGATGCAGATTTGTCAACTCGGCTAAGGAAGATTTTGTGATCCTTTTCAAAGAAAACAATTTAGCTAGGGCAGCAACGATCAGGAATCTAGAGTTCTCGAATTGAGAATAGAGACCCTCTCATAATGGCTAGAATTTGTCCTCCACCAACTGGTTGTTCGCCAACAGCTGAGTAGCGGACCCTCTTAAACTCGTTAAATATATTGTAGCTTCCTTATCGGTGAGATTGACTCATCACTAACTACTAGAGAAGAAAATGATCCTTTGAACGCGAGCCAGTGGGTTAAATTTGCATCGATGAGTTGTGTGATTAATCGAGGTAAGCGCGACGAATGTTGGAAAGGATGGCAGTGATGATAGCATGTCGGACGTGAGGAAACCCTTACTGATCGTTCAGGGTATGACTCCAACCGGTTGTTGAATTTCATGATTGTATCTAGATAAGACATGTGAACTGTCGCATAAATACCGTCTTTGTAGTACGAACGTTTCTGATGTTTCCTTAATTCAGCTGACGAGAGGCGCGGTAACAATGCTGAGATTCAGTCTCATTCAATTATTTCCAGGTTTATGTACTTCAGGAATCCAAGCCTGGATCCCTTGCCGGAAGAGAGCGTTAGGGTCAGCACTATTCGTATAGTCGTATGAAGAAGGTCACCGATTGACCACTGTCGATCAACTTGGAAGTGGAGTTGTTTGAGCATAGTTGATGACTGCAGCGGATCCCTAGGCTGGATCCGACTGGAAGAACCAGAAATGTTATGTTGGAGTGGGTGGTGTAGTAGTCAGTTACACTGTAGCAGACCTTGAGAAGTTGGGAGTGGAATGAAGTTGGAGAGATTGAAATGTCTGATTATGGAGTGTGGACCGAACATAATTGACGAAACGAAGCAACGTCGCTAGGAGTGAGATCAGTAATCAACAATACCGTTGTCGTAGGTGTGGCTGATGTAAACGACGAACAATTATAGACACACCATAGTCGTAGGTGAGTCTAAAGTAATCGTTAAACGATAATAGACACACCATTGTTGTAGGTGAGTCTAACATAATCGTTAAATAATGATAAGCACACCATTGTCGTAGGCGAGTCTAACGTAATTGTTGCGGGTTCGCAAATAAATATAGCGGGTAGAATCTAGTACGTTCACCGTCTACTACACTCCCGGACCAGCATATTCACCACACGCCTGTCAGCCGTCACCTGACAATGCGTCATCACCTAGGGACGCCATCTGTCTGTCACCCCTTTCAAATGTGACCAACGGTTTTTTAGTCTTTGCCAGCTCTTCATAGCGAACGCACCGCCCCTCGTCAATTTAGATTAATTAAATCACACCAATAAAAGTCGCGTTTGCATTTTCTCTTATGCTAGACACATTTTAAAGAGTGCATTTTGCTTACAAGGGTGTACTAGAGGTTCACTTGGAAGCTGCTTGGATGAAATTCATCCTAAATTGAAATAAGAGCCTATAGAGATAGCGCAGGAAGGACGAGCCTGAAACACAATATATACAGACGATCTGTTCAATTAATCGCCTGCATTGTAAATCACGCAACTTGGCCGTCCGTTCGCTACCAGTAATCGTTAAACAATAATAGGCACACTATTGTCATAGGTGAGTCTAACCTAAATCAACGAACACTTGCAGTTAGGTATTCGAGGATTGTCGAAGAAACGCTGCTTCAAGATGCTGGCCAGTAACATATCGAGATGCCATTGGCGTAATTGAGATCGATCGGTCGAGCAACTTTGGTTGATCAATAAAGAGGCAGCCATAACGAGGTTGAACTCAAGTGGAACGACGTGAAGTCTGACACTTGTCGTAGGTCTCAGTATGAACAAGATCGAAAGGGGGGTCGTGTCGGGCTTTACGAATCTGCTCCCAGTTGCAATAGGAAAAGATATTCATCACCTGCTACCGATCATGATGAGAACCTAATATGGAAGGAGGGATAAAGGTATCTTATCCTCTTATACGTCAATCATAATCACCTCTGATAACAGAGCGCTAGTCATTAAACACGACTTTACTTACTCTTTCAAACGGACACAAACTGAAACAGACCAAACTAACCCAGTTTTCAACAGTGAAGATCGTCCAAGGGTCAAGTAAACACTGATCGTCAGTACAGAATTGTATCTACAGCATAACTTGAAGAATGTGTGAAGGCATCTGTGATAGATCGGTGGAAATAAGTAAATTCACAAGGGCAGGAGCGGATCACCTTGTTTTAGAGGGTGGGTATGTGGTGTTCGCCGATTGTACTCTTAAGAAATAGATGTGGAAATCCATTGACTTCAATCAAGACAAGCATTATTTCCGTAAGTTATCAGCTTCGACGCAGTTGAGGCGAACGTCAAACGTATCCCATTAGAATTGTCGTTCAAGTCCTTAGTGGTGATGTCTCCAAACAAATGAATACATCGAATTACGTTGGTATTCATTATAAGACTTCAGCAATTGGGGTCCGGTGAAGTGGGAACGAACCCATTACGCCCAAAAACTTTTGTAGAACCATAACCGTTGTAATGGGTGATAATAAACCAAAGACAAATGCACCAGAGATAAATACGGTTGAGCTACAGACCCCGGAGCCCTTCTCCAACGAAGCGGTCAACACAATAAGTCTATAATATTCTATTTTACCTGAGCCGTGCATGGGTAGCTTCGGTAATGTCGAGAGTGCCTGATGGGGTCAATCTACGTCCCTCTTCACGTAACTTCTGGAACCACCTCGGAGGTTTTAATTCACTAAATGCTGGTCTTACACCGCTCGGTTAATTTCTTATTTCCGTAAGTAGAACTCAAACTTTCGACTTGATATAACAAATATTATTAGTAATATTACTCGTGTTTGCGTAATCGTTTCTCTAAAAAAAATTTGTTGACGTAACGTAACTCTACACTTTACTTAATACTGAACCGAAAGGTTGTTCAGTACAACAAAGTAATTCTCGGCTCGTCACTGGCTAATCCAAAGACGCCCTTGTAGTTCCTTCCTTGTGTTTCACTTACTGTAAGGAAGATGGTGGGCGAAAACTCGTCTCGGCAATAGAACAACTGCAGGTGACGGAAAGGATAAACAGCAGTATTATAACTTCTTGTGGTGCGCCACAGTGCTTCCGGTTCCCCGGGCAGAGTGGGCTATCGCTGTGCTTGATGGATTTGTCAATGTGTATCTTTTATCCGTCCGAACAATATCAAAGGTTTCGCCGCACGATTGTATCGATTCACTAAGGACGCAAGTGTCCATACACACACGGAAAGTAAACACTGTTTATGATAATTAAACTTGCTAGCTACGGGGAAACAACAAAATCGCGATCCGAAAAAACAATGCAGCGACGAAAGAACTTCTTGTTGAGCCGTAGTCGTAATTAAAACACAACTGGTAAATTTTATACTATATTTATTTCTACTAGCAATTTCTCCACCAGCTATTACGGACTGACTATCCGCTAGACTTCTCGATCCTGACTCTCGACTCTGACCCTATCTGTATCTTTTCGTTATCTTTTCGAAACCCGGTTGCATCGCCACTTATCACCGATCCTCTTTGGAGTTTTGGTTTGTGTTACCCATCTGGCTAATGCAAGCAAGAGTTTTCGTGCACTTCAGATGGGTAACACAAGATCCGTGGGAATTGGGTGGGAAATTAGAATCTGGGAATATTGGTCTAAGGTCATAAAACATCTGGCATGTGAAGATATGCATTATGGTGTTTAGATTGCCTGGAATGTGTGTCGGTAGATCAAATAGACATGTTTTTGTTTAGACACGTGTTCATTCTGGGTTTTGGGTTCTAGGATTTAAAAGTATTAATTACACGTAACATGCATGTGAAGATATGCATTGTGTTTTTTGGATTTTAAGGAATTGAATTCAATGTTCGTGAATTGAACGTTTAGTTCAATTTGCTTGACATTGAATTCAATGTTGATTCGGGCATATGGATAGAATTTTTGGATGGGATTTTTGTAGGTGGGTAAATTTGTATATGGGAAGTCGTCGGTCATATTTTAGAGCGCAGTACCGTGGTCTGGTGTTTCGTTTAACATCGAGTTTATTTTGAAAACGGATACGACGAAAATACTCAATCTAGAATTATCTGAATTATTAGATAAGGTAAGTGAAACCACTCTCTTGCATAAAATAATCATATCCTAAAATTAAAAAAAAAATTCATTTAACACATCAGGTTACTAAAAGCAATGATACAAACAGAAGCTATTTGAAAATATTTCTGCTTAGGTTTTCTTGTTTTAACCGAATATCTCCAACATTTCCAAATGAGCTTAGTCAGCAGAACAAACCACAAGATATATAGCGTAAATAAGAAAAATAGTGAAAGCAGATGGGCAGATGAGCTTGTGCACCCGGACAGAAATTTCGTTCCACTCATTACGGCAAAAAATTGCTATTATCGTAAATTTTAAAGGAACCTAACATTAAGCATCTTTGCTAAAGACAATATATATCTATTATCCTTTGTCGTTCGCCTTTGGACTTATCCCAGTGACAAAATCCTCTTCCTCGACTGATTTACAGCTATCAATTCAAGCAGCTTGTTTGCAGAACAATGACGTCCTTCGTGATGCTGGAAGAGTTTTTTTGTGTTTTCATTTCCCGAAAGGAAACTGTACGAGTGTATCAACTTCGTTTACTTGATTCCTATGATTCGCAGTACTCTGATTCCTCGTTCATTCTACGCAAGAAAAATTCACACTACTGTGACACTATAAAGCAACTTAGGATTTACGAAGGAATGTCTAAAAGGCGTAAACAGGATTTGTTTGAATTTAAGTGTGACGCTAAGTATCACAACATTTGCATAGTGGCTGGATTTCTGGTTTCTTTCCCACCGAACTTTCATAGATTCTTTGTCAGAAAGGTAGTAAATAGTTTAAATCTGTCTGTAAATTCGTTTTTGTATTTAAAGGATTATCAAGGTGCTTAAGTTTTGATGAAAACAGATACCTTTGTTACATTTGTTTTTCTTATTTTTAATTGGATTTGGCTTTCCACTATCTAGTATTGTCGATCGGACGAATCGTATCCTCGAAGCCGAACCTTAGTAGTCATTGCAAAATGCCTAGGTAAAAGGTGTCTCAGATATACAGAAGTCGTAGAACATAGACATCTTTCGGCGAAGATAGCACTACTAAAATATTAATTAGAAGCCAAATAGCAACTTGGATAAACGAGAGAAAAATGGTTCTTACTAATCAAACCGTCCTCGAAAGCACCTAAGGAGGTAAAAAGATTTTTGAGAATCTGAAAAAATGCAGCAATAAATAAACTTCCAGGGGAAATTTCCGCACTGACTGAACGCGACCAGATAGCGAGGACGCTGGGTCAATACTTTGAGGCGATTTACCTATCTCATCCTCCAGATTTTGTTACGGGTTTAAGAAATTAACTTTAAGCGAAGGTCATTGAATTGATTCCAAATTACTGCTCAGTACCATTAACTCTAATTGCATTAAGTTCAGACCACCTTTCGATCAGCCTCACAGTGAATCATACAGTATCTGTAAATCATACCAGTTTATACCACAACTATTCCGCCGCCAACTGGAATTGTTATACATCATATATAAACAAGAACTTAGTTCTAGGTGATTCCAGCCTAAATTCAATAACCTGCAGCGAGGACATTGATATCCTATGTAACAATTTTGTTTCTGTTATCAATAGAGCGGCCGATCTTGCGATACCTAAATGTTCCACTGCTCAGGTTGATAAGGCACCGCTTCCTGAAAATATCTTACATCTGATTAGGCTACGAAACTCTGAAAGAAGAAAATGGCTGCGTTTTAGAATCGATTGTTTTCTGGTTAATGTTAAAGTCTTAAATAATATCATTAAAAACGAAATCTCAACATATAGGAACAAGTGTTGGAATAAACACCTTTCCTCTCTTGAGAAAGCAAGCAAACCGTTCTGGCATCTAAGCGACGCGTATACTGAAGCTGAAGTTGCTAACACTATCCATGTACTTTCTCAAACACCAGCTGAAAGTACTTACGCAACTAATATCAGCAAAGTTAAAGAATTGATAAAAAAATCGAAATTAAAAAAGGCTGCGGGTCTCGATAATATTAACAACAAATTAATCAAAGCACTTCCACCTGCTGCAAGTAACTATTTAACGTTCATTTTCAACGCTTGTCTTAAGAATTGTTATTTTCCGGACTGTTGGAAAACAGCAAAAGTAATACCTGTCCCGAAACCCGGTAAACCGAAGAACAGCCCCGAAAGCTACAGACCTATTAGTCTAGTTAGCTGTCTAAGTAAGCTCTTAGAAAAAATCATTAAGGAAAGGATTGATCGTTTTGTGGAAGACAATAACATCTTACCAAACTTTCAGTTCGGTTTCCGTAGTGGTCACAGCACAATCCACCAAGTCTTGCGCACTAAAAACCACATAGCTGGTAAATTCATCGAGAAGGAGTCAACGGGACTGGTTCTTCTAGACATCGAAAAAGCTTTTGATACGGTATGGCACGATGCCTTGATTTATAAGCTACCAAAACGTAAGCTGCCAATACCGCTTATCAAAATTATCCAGAGCTTTCTTCGTTCGAGAAAATATGTTGTGAGTTTAGGAACCGACATATCCTCTACTCACCAAATCCACCATGGTGTACCCCAAGGCTCTGTTGTGTTCCTGGTTTCAGGAAGCGTGTTTCTTGATCCTTAAAAGGACTAAGAGATCTCTTTCAAAAGTTCCCGAAAACCTGTCGCACAACAGGGTTCGTTGCCGTGCTTCCTCTGAGTCCAAAGGGAAGAGCAACGTCCTTAGATTTGGCCTTTTGTCCTTGATCTTCTTTTGGTCTTCCAGGCCAGGTGATATTTAGTAAAATGAAAATCCGGGTTGTCTTCGTTTTCAAATTAAAGAGTTTTATTTTTTCTTCCACTGGGGTATCTCCTCCAGGGACACAATACGAATTTAAACTGCGGCCCGGAGATCGCTAAACCATTCCTTTATAAAGGAACAGGAATCGAAAATTGTATCTCAAAGATACACATTTTCGTGCAACAATCTCGATCTTTTGGATATTTCGAGCGAGATGTTGTGTTTACACAAGATAAGAAATCAATTTCTTGAATTCTTACGAAACCATTACGCAGATGTGTGAATGTATCTGCTTTTGAGTTTTTGTTTGTTTAACTCAATGGAATTTTTAGGATAGAGATAACGATCTCTGAATTTTGGATTTGGCTGATGCTGTGGAGCAAATATAGAACAATAAACGAATATTGGATTCGTTTATTGTGAATTTTAATTTTAATTTTGATTTTGGATTTTATTATGCCGTGGGGCAAATGTTATGCGATAAACGAATGTTTGATTCGTTTATTGCGAATTTTGGATAATGTTTGGGTTTTTTCAGGTTTTGATAGGATTTTGGGTTTTAGGGTAATATTGCTGGGATTTTGGATTAGGAATGGCGGAAAAATGTGGTAGGGCTTTTTGGAGCACTACAGCTCGGTCCTTGGTCCCATATTATTTACATTGTTTGTCGCAGATTTACCATGTCTAGGTGAAAACATTCAGGTAGCTATGTTTGCCGATGATACGGCCATTTTCTCTTCGGGTGCCTGATTCACTAATGTCTACAACTCTTTGCAAGCAGCTCTTGACAAGCTAGCAGTATATTACAGGAAATGGAAAATAAAAATAAATAGTAATAAAACACAAGCTGTCTGGTTTTCGAGATGTAGAAAACACTGCTACCTACCAAATGGCACTAAACTCAGTATGTGTGCAGTTGATATTGATTGGTCCGAAGACTGTAGATATCTAGGTATTATTCTAGATAAAAAACTTATCTTTCAAAAACACATCACTACCACAATTGACAAAATAAACAAAGTCGTAAGAGTTATGTATCCATTAGTGTGTAGAAAGTCAAAGCTTAGCCTCGAAAATAAAATTATAATATTTAAAACCATTTTTCAAGCGATACTCCTGTACGGGGCCCCTGTATGGTGTAATTGTGCTCGCACACACAAAATAAAATTGCAAAGGTGTCAAAATAAAATATTGAAAATGTTGCTGAATTTGCCATGGCATTATTCGACACATGAACTACATGAAAACGCTAACGTTAAACCGGTAGAGCTCCTTATTGACAAAATCAATCAAAACTTCTTCGTCAATTGTTCTTTCTCTGACAATGTTCTCGTTTCCCGTCTTGCGTTATCCTAAATCACTACATATGTACTCTGTCTATGAAAATTATATCGAGGTCATTACTATATAAAATAACCGGAAGCTCGTGCAATATTAGTCTTAAGATTCAAATAAGGGTTTTTTATTGTAGTTTTTCCTTAATTTATTATTTGTTATTTATTAAAATTGGTTCGTTTCCCCGTCGGGGAGCCTCTGGCGCAAGACTAATGACCTCGCCCGGAAAAAAAACAAATCATTATGGAAAATTTAACAATCCTCAGGACTTGCTAAATAAGGCCAAGACCGGTTCCCGGTTGTAGTGCCGATGATGATGATGATGATTCATTAAAATAGTGCTATTGTCGTTATATAGATTTAAGATTATAGTTGTAAAGGAATTGCTTTCCTAAATCTCTTAAGTACTAGTTGTAAAATATACCATAAATGTAATTATCTACCAAATAAAAATTGAATTGAAAAAATTGATCGAGCGCAAACTGAACACATTTAACGATACACAGTGACCGAGTGCGGACGTGTTTTCAATTCGGCGATCGAATTAAATAAAAAAGATGCTTGTATGAGTCGCGAGTGGTTGAAATATAAGGACAATTTATAAATAAATAAATTCCATAAGAACAGTGAAAACAAAGTTAATATATATAAATATAAGCAAATAAAAGAGAACGAAGCCACGTGTTTTGTGACAGTCAGAACAAAGAACACAGTTTAGTACTAACTACCTGAGTGCGCATGTGAGCACGTGCTTAGCAAAAAAAAAGTCGAAATGCAAAATGGCAGAGAAGAAACAAGTAATTAAAAGGTTAAAACCAAAGTCCGCGTTAATAAAACGCCCTGCGAGCTACCCACTGACACGGGCGAAACCAAAAGTCAAAAGCCAAATGAGGCAATCACAGACTTGCTCGAAAAAGGGAAAAAAATGGAAGAGGATAACACATTCCCCCCGGTTCCATATAATGACGGCAATATAACAAATAAGATGTTTGCATGTTTAGCGACTACCGAGACTGGGGACAAGGAGGAGGAATCAGCGACCTTGAAGCAAGGCTATCCGGAGCAAGGGCACAATTAGCTGAGAAGCGTCGTAGAAAGAAGGAATTGGCTGAAAAGGAGCAGCTTATGGTGAAACAACAGCAGCAAAAAAAACAGCAACAATGTGCACAACAAAATACTAACCAGCAAAAATGATGTCCACCGCAACAGATGACGCAACAACAAACACAACAAGAGCAACAGGCAGCAAAAAGGAGAACGAAAACGCCACCTATCAATGGATATGGATTGTAACGAACTGGTAAGTCTATGTAAGCTTTCTATTGAGGAGGACTTTTCATTTAAAAGACTGACAGGGAACAGGTTTGCCATACAGACAAATTTGGTTGAGGCCTTTGAAAGAATGAAAATGTGCTAAAAAGGGCCAACGCCGAATTTTACACCTTCACCCCGAAAGAAATGAAAAATATAACGGATAAACTAAAGGGCGTCGACCCTGAAACAGAACCGGAAGTTTTATTACAAACGCTACGAGAGCTTAACTATAATGATATTGAGTTTATCGCGGTAAAACCCCTCAATACAGCTAGGGCTTGACGGGAGAATCGTAAATTACCATTCTACCTGGTGCAGCTGGCCCGGTAGCAAAACTGGTGGACTTAGAAAAATCACTATCTTGAACCATCAATTGTCACATGGGACTGTGACGGTTCCACTAAACGCCACTACCTACCTTCCCAATTACCCCAAGCTTCCTGTCTTGAAGCTCCTAAAACCCCATTGTTTCTCGCTAATACAATCGCATTAGCATCTGCAAAGCTACATGCATCAAGGTTATCTAATGCATAACCTAAAGGTCCCTGTAAAACAATTCTTACCTTCATGCATCACCCCACATTCAAAATTTCTGAAAGGAATGCTTTTCATCATACAGGATCATAAATTCAAAACCATTCGGCACCCTTCGTAACCAGCTTGTTTATTTAGCTCCAATATACCGACCCGCGATTCGTTTGTCCAATCGACAAACAATTTTTTTTTTTTTTTTTTTTTTTTATTAGACTTCTCTCGGGAGAGGCGAACCTATAGCGCCGAGTGGGCGCCCCGAGATGCCATCAAATAACTGTTGCAGTTCTTCTTGAACAGTTGCAGGTTGTAACGTTCCGGGAACACTCGCGTGGGAAGGGAGTTCCAGAGCTTCCCCGCTCTGTAGCGGAACGAGTTCTGATGTAGGGATGTTCGCGCCGTCGGGAGATGAACCACAAACGGGTGCGATCCGTCGGATTGTCTTGTAGAGCGCATATAAGCCGAATTGCGCGGAACAATACCACGAATCTCCGAAGAACAGCACCCGTGATAATGTGCACAATAATGTGCCCAGTGAGTAGGGCGTTAGAATATACTCACAGCTAGGCCAGCTTGTCGTAAGAGGCGACTAAAGGCCGAGTGGTAGCCGGGGTCCCAACGCCCTGTGCGCCCGGTGAAATACCACCCCATCAAGCTATAGGCTCCGTGAAATGGTTGGGAGAAATCCCTGGCCATCTTTCGGGGCTTGGCTGATGGACCGGTCCGAGAAAAGGTTGGTTAGGTGGTAGTCGGTCCCAAGGTGAGATACCACCCCGTCACGCTGTACATTCCGCGATATCGCCGAGAGAAATCTTCGACGGTGTTTCGGATGTGTGGCTGATGGCCCGGACTGACACGGAGATAAGTCATGATGGTACGTTCTGATATAAAGAATTCCGTAGGTAAACTAGTCTCCCATTCGGATCTCCGGGGAGGACTATGTCAGGGGGAACATCATGCAGATATCATGATAAATAATGGAACTTTAAGAGGTTCGTCGTCGCATAACGGGTCTCGCTCTCGAGGCTCGCCCCACGCTCGACTAGTGACGGCATTTTGTAACATCAGGGGCATCGGTTTCACCAATACCAATGTAAACGCCGTCCACCAGTATTTACAAACAACGAAACCTGATATCCTTGCCCTAACTGAGACCCAGGTCGATTCGTCAACTGATTCGTCAACTGATTCGACATATCTTCGTTGCTCAGGATACGACTTACATTCGAGATTCCGTTTTAAGGGCGGAGTCTGCGTCTTCGCGCGGTCCAATCTGGCTTGCCAGAGGATGGAGGCGTTGGAACCCAATAATATGGACATCATATGGTTGAGGGTCGTGCTGAGGAATTCCGTAAAATTTCTTTGTTGTCTTTACCGCTCCCCGAATGACGATCGACCGGCGACATTTTTCGAACATCTTTCATATACCGTCGACTGGATACAGATCAACCACCCAGCTTCTGAAATTGTTGTCCTTGGTGATTTTAATGTGCATAATTCCGGCTGGTTGTTACATTCTAACAGAACCGACGAGGCTGGGAGGCTAGCGGAGATGTTTGCTGTAAGCCACAACTTGACTCAACTCGTGGGGGAACCAACGCGAGTGCCGGATGCCCGGGGCGATTATGCTAACACCCTGGATCTGTTTTTGACATCCGAACCGAGTTTTTATACCATAGAGGTTTCTGCGCCACTGGGAAACTCAGATCACTGCTTGGTATCTGTCGCGCAAGCACTTGCATACCAAGCAAGCACTTGCATACCAAGGCAAGGCCTAGGCAGCTTCGTCATGTATGGAAGTATGGGGCCGCTAACTGGGACGATTTGCGAGACTTCTTCGCATCCTTCCCGTGGTCCGAGGTGTGCTTCGGAAACTCCGATGTTAACGCATGCGCGGAGTCGGTATCAGAGATTATTCTTCTGGGGATGGAGATGTATATTCCACATTCCATCAAACGAAGTTCGTCTGATAAACCTTGGTTTGACAAAAAGTGCGAGCTGATTACAGCGGCAAAAAATAGAGCTTTTAAGCAATGGCGCTCCAATCCCACCGATGTTAACAGAACGAATTTTGTCAGAATCAGAAACGCGTGCAACCAGGCGATTGATACCGCGAAGAAGGCTCACAACGACAGGGTGATCAACAAGCTCCTTCGGTGCCCAACTGGTTCGCGCTCCTTCTGGTCAATGGCAAAAGCTGTCAGCGGTAACTTTGCATCCTCTTCTTTCCCTCCGTTGGTGACAGACAGCGGGACGTTAGTCACGAAATCAAGGGATAAAGCTAATGTATTCGCAAATTTATTTTCGGCGAATTCAAACCTCGATCCCGGCCTTTTGCACCCACCTGTGATCTCGCCGGTACAGTCTTCCATGCGGGATGTGAGATTTCGTCCGCGCACTATTCAACGCATTCTAGGTGAACTGGATTGTAGGAAGGCAACCGGCCCGGACGGAATACCAGCAATAGTCCTTAAGAACTGTGCTCCAGAACTATCGCCGGTTCTTGGCAGACTCTTCCGCTTATCTTATGCACAGAGGACCTTTCCTGCCTGCTGGAAAATCGCTCGAGTTCAGCCAATCCCAAAGACGGGGAAAAAGTGTCTCCCACAAAATTACCGTCCGATAGCATTACTCTCTATTTTATCTAAGGTGATGGAAAAAGTCATCAATGCTGAGTTGGTTAAGTATTTGGAGTGCAACAGACTCCTGAATGATCGTCAATACGGATTCCGTGGCAGGCGGTCCACAGGAGACCTTTTGACACTTATAACCGATATATGGACATCTGCGATTGAACGGCATGGTGAGTCAAGGGCGGTCGCATTGGATATTTCCAAGGCTTTTGACCGCGTCTGGCACGAGGCATTGCTGAGCAAACTTCGTTCATATGGACTTTCCCAACAATTACCGCATCTTGTCCATTATTGCTGAAACCGAATTCTTCAGCATGCATCACGGGCAAACAAAAGAATTCGGTTTTCCGCAGGCATTCTAGCGATACGATATACAATCCAAATTGTATGAAGTATCCCAAATGCATTAGCACCTAAAGAGTGGCAGCGTATTTCCTTAGCTGAACCCTCATCACAGAACGATGCCCTTGTTCGCTTTCAGCACCATTTGCCTAATTGCATTGCGGTCTATTTATACAGCTGCAATGCGCATCTCATTAATGTCCTGTATCCCCATCAATGTTTCTGAATTCGTCTCCCATGATCTTCGTGCATGGGTTAAACGATGTGATCTACACGATCACACACACACACACATACCACCATGATCTTCACTACGAGATCCGGGTCTCTATTCCACAAAGAGAGACTTTACGTTTCTCGTGTGGTAAGTAAAACGCACCCTTAGCCGAGAGAAAACCCGCCACCGAATTGGGGGTGGAATGAAGAGTCGGATTCCACCCCTGATTGAGTAGTTTTCCAATCACCTACCCGGTCGATCGGTTCTTCTTCCGCTCCCCGTAGCGCGCCGGGGATGCGTACGTCCCGAGTCTTTTTCCGATACCAGTCGTGCGTGTTATACAGTTTCGCGAGTTTTCAATCCTTATTAAGTTTAAACACACTTTAAAATGTAAAAACGAACAATTAATAACCAAAAATGTATTCGGTGTCAGTGGTGCGTCAGATATGAAACAATCAAATTAAACGAACAATTCGCAACGAATCACTTCACAAGTACATACAAAAACAAATCATTTGAATTTATCAACGGTTCTTAAATGTAATTTCAGTTTATGTGTTTGTTACAAATAATAATTTCCTCATCAAGCTGCTCTTTACAAATTGTAAACTCACCAATTCATCTGAACAATCTACATAAAAATAAAAATACATTAAAATAAAGAAAGTGGTGATCACCAGCCACAAAATCAGTGTTTCATTTGTTTTTCTTCTGGGTGTGTTGATAAGTGAGTCTTACAAATCGTGATAATTTGTGAACAATTTTCGCCGGAACGATGATGGCTGATGGCAGATGACACAAATGCATAAACAAATAAAGGAGCAGGACACTAGACTAGACTGGGTCTATTCGCTGTTGTTTAGCCAGCCGTCAATATAAACCCCCGAACAGAAAGAACAATTAAGGCTCTAGTCGTGAATGTAAATTCACTTATCAGAATCGAGAGAAGAGCCGCTCTCTTTAAACTGTTGCAAGACGAAAGTCCTGACGTGCTTCTGGCTAGCGAAACTAAGCTGAATCAGAGGCATAAACGATGTCACAAAAACTACGACATTATACGAAGAGACCGACCCAACTCCACACAAGGAGGATGGGTGGCAATCTTTGTTAAAAAAGGCTGGCGACGTTTTTCTCCCAGCAATTAGATTCCCTGACTCGCACAATGTGCAACCCAAAGCAAATACGCATTCCGCGTCCCTTGGCATCAATTGAAATCCAAGCATAACCAATGCAAATAAGTATTCAATACGTACCCTTACTAGCGATGCCGTAAACACCATTTCCCAGTAATCTAGCTAAAACTAATTAGCACATTTCTACATCGCATCGTGGTCTCTTTGTTTAGCTGCTACGCACATGCATCCGACGATTTCGGTTTTATTTGCTTTACCGAAATCGTATCCTAGGAATGCACTTTATGTCTTTCTTTGTTCTAGGCACACATACCACCATGACCACGACGAGCGAGTGAGCTCTGAACGAGCAAGATATCGTTGAGTCTTATTCCAACCATCCCAGGAGTCGGTCGGGTCGTCTTCACCTCCGCCGTACCGTGCAAACGGTACGGCACTCTACACACGCGATTTTATACGTGCCCACGTTAGTGAAAATCGTTTCATTTCAAGTGAAAGTAGTAGACCACAATAAATCCTAACAGTTTTTTTTCCTTTTTTTTAAGTTTTGATCAAATAAGAATTGTTACTTCTCTTACCGAATTAAAAAGAACATTTGTGACAAAATGACACAGGGCGTTTAATTTTCCGACTGCAGATCCTCCAGTGTTTATTTCCGCTCTCCTCCGGTGGACATTGTGTTGCCGAGGTTTTGTTTTGTTTCGCTCAGTGACTTTTCCAGTGAACAATATATGATGGCGGAGGAAGTTAACCGTGCCAATGTTGCTATACTTCCTCCCCACAGGACCATGCGTAGAATTCTTGACGGTAGACAATGTTAGGTTTGAACTCGAAGAGATCGGATCGGATGGTCGAACGTGCAAGGAGGACACACAGGACAGGGAAGAATGGCGGAGTCGAGTCGTTGAGGTCATGAACTTCCGGGTTTCTACAGGGCAATAAATAATAATAATAAGAGCGAGGTCCGTCTTCGGGACTTGTGCGACCCATTTTAAATACACTAAACTACCGATAAACTGTTGTTCCCGAAGCAGCTGGCGTGAGATGACATTTCTGCAACCATTAAAATGATTGTTCAGAAGTTTTTTCCCATCGAAAATCAATTTTTGATCATAATGCGATATTCGTGTTTTTCTATTTTTTTACGAAGGCGACAGTAGCGTCTCTCAAACGACTGGGGTTTGTAAACGAATAGACGAAATGTCACGACACATCAAACATAAACTAGTGGCAGATGAGCCTCTCGAAATGAGTCATGTTAATTTTCTAGTGGCGTCATGTATTGAAAAATCCTGGCAGTTTTCAGCAAACTATTTTTTTTTCCTTCCTTTTGCTCTTGTAGCTTGCTCTTACTTACTTATATATTTAAATTCTCTACTTAACTGTTTTTTTTCTCATCTCTTTTTTTATAAATCGTTTTTTTTTTTTTTTTTGTATTCTTCTTATCTCCAGTTCTACACTGACCCAAAAACTTTTTTTTAATCACAAACGTAAACCCTACGGCTCTCCCACCACCCTTTCATTTTACTTGGAAACCTTAACGAATTCATATGTCATTGCGAACCCCGTCCCCTCCTGTTTCAAACAATCCTTCACTGACGACTCTTTTATTCCCGACCTTACCTATTTCAAATATCCATCAAATTTCTTCCATGGTTCATTTCTCTCTCAATTTATTTATCTACCCATAATTGAAAACAAACTAACCCAACTTAAAGTCGAATTTACCCCCGGGATGGTCTCCCCATTATATTCTTTAAAAAATGCCACTTCGCTCTCTCTTCCCCTCTTTCGATTATTTTCAATCTGTCGCTTTCTCAAGGGGAATGCCCTAACATTTGGAAAATCTCGTTCGTCACCCCAGTGCATAAAAAGGGACAAAAAGGTGATGTCTAAAACGACCGTCCTATCGCCAACTTTACCCAGATCCCCAAAATGTTTGAAAGCGTTATGCACCAAAGATTATGCAAATACCTGTTATACAGAAACTGTTTGTTAAATTATAATATAATAGATATGCGAAAGGTGCTTACAGTTATAATTCTTCTATTACCTTTTAATGTTGCCTATTGGCTTCTCCGCTGTTCTGGTTGCTGGGGGTGTTGAGTTCTTGCGCCCTCAGTTAGCTGGTGTATGACACCATTTTGTTTATTGTTATTTTCTGTCTGAATCGTTTTGTTTCCTGACCGAACTAATTTTTATTTCCTTATCGACAAACCTTTTAATTTATGATTTTTTTTTTGTTTTTACTACGTTATCACTTGTTATAGTTATTCAGGAGAGAGAGCGGGTTGCCTTTGGTCTTATGAAATAGGAGTTTCAAAAGGAATGAAACTCATTTAATGACAACGTAGTGTGGGGGTCCTTAGCACCAATCACGGCGCGGTAAAATCCAGTCTCTCTTTTGCTTCCCCTATGCCTAGTTCCTTTTAGTCGTAGTGGAGTTTCAAACTATTCTTGTGCACCACCACGTTCCTTCTCCAGATTTTGATCAACGAATTCACACGACTTTTTATTTCCACTACATTATAGGGACCCCTCCATATGGGAGCTAATTTTCCTTGTTTTTGCGCATTCCGTATGAGGACCTTGTCGCCCACATGGAACGTGAAGGGGCGCGTCTTACGGTCGTAGTATTCTTTGGACTACCTTTGGAAAATCAAAACATTACAGTTAGCTATTTCGTATGTTTGTTGAAGTTTGTGCTTCGATAGCTTATGGTAACTGTCATGGTTGCACACCAGTTCCGGATGTTGTTTTATACTATTATAGTTGGTACCTCCGGGCTGAAAACAAATCGCCAATCCATAGGCGTAAGCTGAGTACCTTCGTGTACGTTAGTATTGTACACGAATGTTGCCGACCTCAGGTATTAGTCCCATGATTGGGAATTTCCATCCACAATACTGTATAGATATTCTACGAGAGGACGATGGGCTCGTTCTAGAGCTCCATTCGATTGTTGGTGGTATGTTGAAGTTTGATGTTTCTTAATACGGAACAACTTTTACTCGCTTTTAAACAGACTGCTTAGGAAGTTGGTTCTCTGATCGGCGACCAGTTGCCTCAGAACACCATACCGAGTAACTATTTGGTCAAAGAAAACGGTGGCCATCATTTTAATGTTTCTGCCTCCGCATGGGATAAGGCGTAGCAATTAATATACTTTGACAAATTCTCTTGAAACGTGGGTATATATTGATTACCTGTTGGAGTTCGATCAAGAGAACCTACTATATCTAAGTATACTTTCTCAAATGGTCTTTTGGTGGTTTTTCGTTTTGATGATGACGGCCGAACACTATCTGATCACGAACACTAACAGCTACAAAAAGATCACAGTGATGTGGTTTTATTCAGGTACGCGCCCCTTTTTATTCATTTTTTTATACATGAATAGTTCATTTACAGAGAGGTTACCAAAACAAAGTTTAACAAAAAGGATTTTGTAAAATGTCATTGTTCGCACGATTTACTTAATAATGTTTAACTACAAGGATTTTATAAAATATCATTGTTCGCAAGATTCACTTATTACAGTTTCAAAAAAAAAAAGGGTTTTATATTGTTCGCACGATTTACTTAATAATGTTTAACTAAAAGGATTTTATAAAAAAACAACCAGATAGTTCGCGTGCACTTCACTCTGGCTCAGACTCGACCCTTCGTGTTTTACGTGGAGGGCACGACTTGCCTCTACGGAATCTATATTGAGACTGAGATATTAGAAAATTGAACTTCGATTTCTGCTCGTCGACCAATAGGGGATGATCCGCCACATTGGTCCCAGCAAAGGGTGTACACACACAGATGTGGTTACTTCGCACGCTCATGCTGTGTGTCCATGAGCATGCGAACCGTGGATATACGAATTCCATAAAAGGAAATGTTAAACGAGCTGCTTGCAGCTGGGCATGCTATCATGACAGAGAACATGGGACGCTTACCCGATCAGCAACTTCGTACAGCATTTACGCTGATCGTGCACATATCGGTGGCATCTCGCAAGGATCGAACTCTCGTGTGTATATTTACATTGACGAGAATTCAATTTGCTTCGGCAGCCAGTGGTGAGGTATGCTATTGCAGATTGAACGATCGACCGATGGGTCTGCTGATATGACTTGCCATGCACGTGTGTGGAAAAAATACTTTCTTCTTGTGTGCATGGACAAGTTCGAGGATTTTTGGTGGTTATGTAGTGTCGTAACCGAATTGAATTTCAGGGGCATGCTTATTGGTGCCAATACGTTTGCTTGTCGATAGGTTTGGCGACCGATATGGTCGCAGCAAAGAAGTAAAGCAAGAACATCTCCTGCTTGTGTGCTGTAGGATTCGGCAAGGGATATTTGCGCCGATATGATTTGGGTTTATATCGGTTGTTTGGTGTTACGAACAAATTGCTTTTTAGGCGCATGATGCGTTTCATGCCACAACGGTGCCTCGCAACCACGTTAAGCGATAGGCCAACGGTTGCCGATATATTTTCATGAATTGAGGGACGATTGAGCAAAAAAAAAGGAAAAGGTGATTTCAAGTCTCGACACTGATACGACTCCATAAAAATAGTCCAATTCTAAATATTCGAACTGTGTGGTTAATAAGACCATAACTCTGTATTCCAACTTTGTTATTGTTCTTGCTGCATGTCTCTTGGTGCTAATGCTATTGAATTAGCGAAAATTATAGGTTTAGATATTTAGGCAAAAGTTTGAGCAAACCATAGAAAGGTAAGTACACGTTCTCCAGGGTTTTTACTGCTTCAGGAAGCAGTATCTTAATACTTGGTGGGAAGGTAAGTAGTGGCGTTCAATGGAACCGCCACAGTCTCTTTGCAATCTCGGTTATTACCATGGGCATACGTAGGGTTGGTGAAAATTTCATTGTTTGACATGTCTTGCATACTTTAATATATTGCTTTATGTCGTGCATCATGTATTTCCACCAAAAGTCCGTACGTATTTTATTACGAGGGTGGGCTGAAAAGTGTTCGACCTCAACGTGAAGATCGAAGCACTCGTCAATAAAAGCTAGTGAATGTAGTTGTGCAACTTTTGACAGCTACTCACCAAGATTTCAGCCATTTTGGACCCGTCGTTTTTATTTGACAGTCGATGTGAGTGTTTTTGTGAAAATGGACAAAATTGAGTATCGAGCTGTCATTAAATGTTTGTTTTCGAAAGGCAATACGCCTACGCAAATCGAAGATGAGTTGGACTCTGTGTATGGAGACTCAGCAACATCATTTACCATAGTGAAATTTTGGGCAGCTGAATTTAAACGTAGTGTTACGTGATGGCTTCCCCCATTCCCATTGTCCCGCCGAGTTGGGAGATTTTATTGTTAATGTACAATTTGAAAATGGTAAAGTACGGGAAAAGCATATGATCCACATGTTGAATGTACGAACATACATTTGTTGGGTTGTAGATCGTGTGGAAGCAGCTGTGACGGATTCCTTTTCGGAGTGGAAGGATTAGGAGAGGGTAGAGAGAGAGTCTTGTCTTGTTCGCGGTGAAGTAAAGTCGAAGAACTGTTGGGCGCTGGTCGCGACAAAAACGTACAGAAAATGGAAAGTTAAAAAGGCACGATGCGAGAGAATTTCCGCCAAAAGATAAAGAAGAGTATAAGTAATGTAATGATTAAATACATGTAAAGAGTTTAGTAAAAGTCCTAAAATCTGTCAACTCGTGGTCGGACCGTAAAATGTTAAATAAATTTAATTACGATTGGATGCCCTGTTTCTGTTTGCTGTTTCCTGTTGAGATACTCAAAGGTTTGAGCCACAAGTTGAGGAATCTAGGCCCGGCAGCGGTTTACCGGGCGATGCAGTTACACTTATATGCTACGTTATACCCAGGTAAACGGTGAATTTTTAACGCTCATTTCACAGGTGATAGAGGGCCACAACGGTGCCTCGCAACCAGGTTAAGCGATAGGCCAACGGTTACCGATATATTTTCATAAACTGAGGGACGATTGAGCAAAAAAAAAATGAAAAGGTGATTTCAAGTCTCGACACTGATACGACTCCAAAAAAATAGTCCAACTCTAAATATTCGAACTGTGTGGTTAATAAGACCATAACTCAGTATTCCAACTTTGTTATTGTTCATACAACAACTCGCGCAGCCGGTTCTTGCTGCCTCAGAGGAAATATATAATACTGAACTAGAAGAAGGTGATACCGATATATATATATATAATACTGAACAATTGGATCCCAAAACAAAACAGAACAACTGGCGTATAACCTTTAATGAACTTATTCGTTTATTACCTGTTTCTTGCATTCAGTCAGACGGTATGGTCTTTGGTTTATAGGCGCTTAGTCCTATGCCAATTCTCCTCACATATTTCCAATATCGGTTGACACTTCTGTGGACTTAGGTGTTTCCCTAAGTTGAGTTCCTCGTGTAATTGTGCCAACCTCGAATCTTTTATTGATTCTTGAGGCAACTCACCTTCCGAGAAAAGGATTCTAACAAACTGGAGATGTTCTACCTTCGAAGGGTTTATCTCAGATACGGGATGACTTGATTTATCATCAAAGTTAATTCCCGTTGACTCGCTTACCCGTATGTATTCTCTCCCTTATTTTCCAAAGGAAAGAAGGCATAGTCCTTTGTTGGAACCAACCCCACCTTTATCCGGTCAATGGTCTGGAGGTAATCTATGACATTGAGAGCCTCAGTTTGGGCACTCTCTGCTTTATTTAAAATATAATTAGGGAGTAAAATCCCTGATTGTACTTCTCGAGGTATCAAGATTACCTTCTACCGGATTTTTATTGCGAGCCCAATCATCTTTCTTGAGCGCCCTAGTACAATGACCTTCTACTCACAAAGATTTCTAGCTCCGAATGGTTTGCTAGTAGGCGTTCTACCGAAGCTTCCCCTTCTTTGTCACCTTCTGGCTTTTGGGGTTTCGCCTTGTTGTTGGGGTAACTGACAGTTTTTCGCAGCCCTTTCGCTGTATGGGTAGGGTTTTCAGGTGGTTACCGACTGCAGTATTGACCTCATGTCCCTGTTATGCCTAAGCCTTGCTGTGCATTTATTTGTAAAGTCAACGGAAAAACTCTCAGGTTTACTGATTGTTTGGGGAATTTCCAAACAACCTCCTTCTCCATTAGCTTTACAATTATGCGACAGAAAGTCGTTGCCCAACAGGCCGTCTTCCGACAGCCCCGGCAAGGAGTCTACTACCTGGAAGCTACAGGGGATTTCTTGATGTAGTTTGAACTTCTCCCATCACCTAGACTTGCCCGTGCCAAAAAACGTTTTGGAGGATTGTTGCCTTCTGAGCATCCACTACATATATTGTGGATGATCTCAGCGCCTGCGTCCACAATTAGGCTCTTAGTTGGTTTACGGCCAATGTCCAAAGGGAGTTGAACAATCGGGGCTTTGGTCGGCGAAAATCAAGAACAGTTTTGGCTAAATTGCGACTTTACTGCAGTCGGGTTGAGGTTTTCCGATCCGACCTCTGAGAGTTTTCCGACCCCTCCCAATTTTCCTTTTGTTGACACTACCGTCGTGTGGATGTGTCGTGCATCGAATTTTCTAACCCTTACGTGGCCCGACCGCTCTACATTACTTTTGTTCGCCTTCTTCTTGAATATGGCAACCAGATCTGGTCCCCATATCATGGGTCCCAAATTCGGAAAATGAGAGCATTCAACGTCGATTCTTACTTTTTGTCCTTCGAGGACTGTGTTGGAAAAGCCCCCTGCCCCTGTCCTGTTACACGAGTCGTTTCAAACTAATTAACCTTACCACACTAGAAGAGCGAAAAATTCACGCTAACATACTCTTCATCCACCGTCTTCTCTCAGGATCAATCGACTGTGCAACCCTTCTCTCGTTCTATACCAATCCCCGCAACCTACGAAACCCTATAGCGTTTGAAATAATAGTGAAGAAGAACGTGTGATTCGAACTGATGCTATGACCGTTTGAATCACCAAAAATGTTTACCTAAGCGTTACCCATCAGGCTACTGACTGTGTTTAGAATTTGATTTTTAAACTCGACTATACTCCACTGATGTGAATTGTTATGTTATTGCTTGGTATACGGCTCTGGTGTATTTTCTTATTCGATTTTTCGTTCGGCGCTCTTCACTATTTTGCTTGGGAATTGTGTGTGTATCTGTTAGAGTCGCCACAAGCCTCGTCTATTTTATCTACCAGCTCTTCTCACCTCGTATAGCTTTAACTAACCGATCTCATGTATGCTACGGATCGTCAACTCTTACCCCACCTCCTTTGACTTCAACCTCACCTCTCCTACTCTCACACTCCGTCTTCTCACTAGCTAGACAGTAACGAGTTTGAGTAAAGCGTATGAAGTGGAGTGACGAAAATCAAATGGGCAGTCAGGTATCTACTCTATCCCGTTCAGGGAGTGAATATTCATATTGTAGCGAGCTTAGGGTTCGCTGGATTAATTATTCGCACAAAATAAGCCGTGAAATCAATTTTCTATTAAATCTTTATTTTTCTGCTCTTGACTACGTTCTTTCTTTTTCGCTCCTCTGTCAAAAGTGACACTTCTGTCACTCGAGACATCGTTTTTCCCTCTCTGTTCTTTTTGCTCATAGTCTCCAGTTTTCCAGTACTTTGCAGAATATTCCAGTACTTTGTTTTGGAGTCTTGCTAGCTCGTCACCCAACCCTCCGCCTAGATTAGTTCGTCCCGAACTAAGATCGCTGCTCTCCTTGGTTAACAAAAATCGCCAGTCGGTCACGATGTACCATTTTCATCTTGGCGTTCGGTCTTCACTGAATCCTATAGACAACGCCGTTAATTCTTATGAGAATCTTATACGGTCCTTCCCAATGTTGCTGCAACTTCCGAGACCTTCCTTTTTGCCGATGAGGGTTATAAACCCACACGTTATAGCCTGCATTAAATCCGGCTGCGTTGGCTCAAACCTCGTACCTTGTTTTCATCCTGTCACTGCATACCTTGATTTGCTTTCGAACCAAATGATGAATCTCATCGAGGCGATTTCTCCATTCGGCTACGTAGTCTTCGGTCTTATCTATGGCGTCTGGAGGTATTCCGAATCGCAGATCGGCAGGTAATCCTATCTCTCGTCCAAATATAATTCCTGTTGGAGAATGGCCCGTCGTATCGTGATTAGCCGATCTATAGCTCATGAGAAAGGTTTGTACATATTTGTCCCAATCTCGTTGATGATCACTAACGACCTTCGGTAAATACTCTTTCATTGTTCGGTTGAACCTTTCGACCATTCCGTCTGACTGCGGATGTAGGGGTGTGGTACTGGTTTTCCTTACGCCCAGTGCCTCACAGATGCCTTGAAATATTTGTGATTCGAAGTTTCGGCCTTGATCGGAATGCAGCTCACAGGGATCACCATATCTGCTGATCCAATTATTGATAAGCTGCTCAATGACGGTCGTTGTTTCTTGGTTTGGAATTGGAAGGACTTCCACCCACTTGCTGAAGTAATCCATGATGACCAACATGTATTTGTTGTTGTCGTTGGTTTTTGGAAATGGTCCTGAGATATCAATCGCAATTCGCTCGAAAGGGGCGCCCACGTTGTACTGCTTCATAGCGCTCCTTGGTTTTGCTGTTGGTCCTTTGGTTGCAGTGCAAGTTGTGCACTTCCTACACCAAGACTCGACGTCATCTCTCATGTGAAGCCAGTAGAATCGAGATCGTAATTTTGAAAGTGTCTTATTAACCCCCAGATGTCCACCGGAGGCCCCGTCGTGCATTTCTGTTAGTACATCCTTCACTTTTGATGATGGGACTAGAATCTGTATTCGATGGGGTTTCCGTCCGCGGCTTCCCATTTACGCTTAAGAATTCCATCTTCCACCAGCAAGGAATTCCATTGTGCCCAATATGCTTTAAATGTTCCACTCTTGTCGGATATATTGTTCCAAGTTGACCGCTCGTTCTTTTCGTTGTGTTCCAGGATTAACGACATATCATCCTGAAGTTGAGCTGCCCGTATAGCATCACTCGTCCACCCATCTAGTACTTCTACTTGTACATTTCGCAGGTCATACGCCTCTTGTTTTTCCTCCGCTCTATGACAATGCTTACAATCTGGCTTACATGGTCTTCTTGATAGAGCATCAGCGTTATTATGCACCTTCCTTTGACGGTGGGAAATCTGGAAATCGTACGTTTGAAGTCGTTCGTTCCATTGAGCTATTTGTCCTTCCGGATTCTTAAAATTGAACAACCATTGCAGGGCGGCATGATCCGTCCGAAGGTGGAATCGACATCCGTAGAGGTACTTATGGAAATTCTTAACGGCTTCTACGACAGCCAGCAGTTCCTTTCTTGTTGCGCAGTAGTTTCTCTCTGGCTTAGATAGAACTCGACTACAATATGCGACAACTCTCTCTTTACCATTGACTTCCTGTGACAACACTGCTCCGATTCCTGTGTTACTTCCAATGTAAATGGGCGATCCGAACTTGGGAATGCCAATGTTGGAGTCTTACATAACTCGGCCTTCAATGTGTTGAATGCTGCGTCACACTTTTCTGTCCAATTGAAATTCTTGTCTTTATCCTACCTTTGTATAGGGTTTTAGCCACATTGGCGAAACTTTTAACAAACCGTCGGTAATATGTGGCTAATGCCATAAAGCTTCTCAACTGTTGCTTGTCTTCTGGAGTAAGCCACTCTCGGACGGCTACTATCTTATCAGGATCCGTTTGAACTCCTGCAGATGAAACGATGTGTCCCAGGAATTTTACTCTCCTTTGGAAGAGTTCACATTTCTTCGAATTGAGCTTTAAGTTGGCCTGTCTTAGTCGTTCGAAGACGGACCGCAAATTATTGATGTGTTCTGGTAAATTTCTTCCAACACCGATAATATCGTTCAAGTACACAAGACACGTCTTCCATGTAAGTCCCCGTAGAACACTTTCCACTAATCGTTCAAACGTTGCTGGAGCATTACACAATCCAAAAGGCATCACGTTGAATTGATAATGTCCGTTTCCGGTAGTAAACGCCGTCTTCTCCTTGTCCTCCTCCTTCACTTCCACTTGCCAGTAACCGCTTTTTAGGTCCAATGTTGAAAACCATTGAGTTCTAGAAAGGGTATCTAGTGTGTCGTCGATTCGAGGGAGTACGTAACTGTCTTTCTTCGTAACGTCGTTTAACCGGCGGTAGTCGACACAAAATCTAGTTGTCCCATCCTTCTTCTTGACGAGCACTACCGGCGAAGCCCATGGGCTCGATGATTTTTCGAAGACTCCTTGCTCTTCCATCTCTCGAATCATGTGGCCTACTTCTGATTGTTTGGCCAACGGTAGTCGACGAGATGGGTGCCTTATAGGTCTTGACTCACCCGTGTCAACGCGATGTTTAACTATACCGGTGCGTCCAAATTTATCATTTCCTGTCACAAAAATATCGGAAAAATCGTTCAGGAGTGATTTAACGCTTGCCTTTTCTCTGTCTGTTAATTCGATTTTCTGGGACAGCAACTTATTAACCATAGAGGATGCACCCGCGGGCTGTTTAATTAAATGGTCCTCTCCCCTTGTCTGAATTGAGCTTATCATTGACACGGGTGCACATTCTGGGATTACCTCTCCTTTTCTTATTGCGATCCGCTCCTTGGACCCATTTAGTGCTCTGACGGGTACGATGTGCTTCTTCGCATCGATAAGGGCTTTCCCAACAAGGATGTTCCCTTACGCTGATTTGGTACAGGTTCGGTGATGTAAAATCGATTGTCACCGGGGTCACTCTCGAAACTGGTCCAAATTACCGAGTCTTAACGAGCTGGGATCTCATCCTCCTCACGCACATAACAATTCAGCCTTCGCAATTGTTCGTCCTGCAGTGTAATAGCAACCTCCAAGTTACCAATTCGCAGTGTTCTTTGACCGATATCTAGAACAACTTGATGCTCCTTCATGAAATCCATTCCAAGAATGCATTCGCCCGTAATATCGGCAACCAAAAATTGATGGGAGATGGAAATATTGCCCAGCACTATTATGCTCTCCACTTCTCCGTAGACTGTAGAACATTCTCCTGTGGCAGTCTTCAAAGGGTATCTTCTATTTTTATTAAGGGTTATTTTGCCCACGACATCCGACCGAATTCTTGATCTCGTTGCTCCAGTGTCAATTGTCACTGTTGATGTCCTTACATTAACAATCGTAGTTATAACCAAACTTTGGTTATATCGTTGGAGTTGTGATACAGTTACGATGCTGGGGCTGCACATTCCACCAGGCGAAAGTCGCACCGTAAAGTCTGCCCTTACAAGTTTCCCCGAGCTATTGGCCTCTGGTTGGTCCGTTGATAGTCTCCTCTTATGATTAGCGTATGAGCAACAATTCTCACTTGGTGTTTCATTCATTCGTCGACGTTTCCTACAGTCAACAGCGATGTAGCCGAATTCGCCGCATGTCCTACACTTCATATCATGTCTCGGGGTTCTCCGTTGTACATACCCGATTCTTTGGCAGGAACATTCCTGGACGGACGTTTCTCGGACTCTATATGTACTCCTGGTAGCCAGTTTAGCAGATTCATATGCCAATGCGAACGCCAATATTTCATTAGTCGTCTTCTTTCCCGCCAAACGAACGGCCTGTTGCAAGTCCCGATCTTGGAGTGCGTTTATAAATGCATCCATTGCTACCTCGTTCAGAAATTCCTTAGTCATATCTGTATAGGACAAGTTTGCCAATCGCTCAATATCTGCCTGCAACTGTTGAAGATTTTCTCCATCTGTCTGCGTTCTGCTCCGCAGTTGCATACGGTAGACCTGCTGCATGTGGTTGTCTCCATACCTAGCTTCAAGGCCATCTCTTACCGCTTGGAAATCTGTTTGCTTCTCTGTTGGTATGGTTTGTAGCAATTCTGCAGCCGCCCCGCGGAGTGACACGATTGGTGATGTACACTTTTGCTCATCCGACCACTTATTATAATTGGCCGCGGCGTCAAACTGACGTATAAATACGGAGAAGGGTCCCGTTCCATCGAAGGTTGGCGGTTGCATCCTTGTATCTTTGTCGTCATGTTGATTGCTAGACGATGTCTTATTTCTCTCAACACACTCAAGTGTCTTCTCGATTCAAGTTATTTCGTCGGTGACTTTCTTAAATTCAGCTTCGTTTTTTAGATCCATTTCTTCCTTAAAGTGTTGAAAATTACATTTCATCCACTACGTTTGGGCATCCAATTTTGCATTCAGATCTGCAGCTTGTGCGTCGAATTTTGAATTTTGGACGTCGAATTTTGAATTAACATCTGCAGCTTGCGCGTCGAATTTTGAATTTTGGACATCCAACTTTGCCTTAACATCTGCAGCTTGTGCGTCGAATTTTGTCATCATCTTCCGGAACATCTCCGAAATGTCCAACTGTGGCGAACTCTTCTCCGTTACATTGCCACCATCTTGACTCGCTGTTCTTCTCCATCCGGACAGTCTGGCCCAATCGTAAAAAACATATGTGTCGACATCAATACCCTCTTCCTCCATTGCTGCTTTGCTTCTGTCCTCTGCTATCCAGATTGCGGTCCTCAAGTTCCTTCTTCAACTCAGGAACGCGAAGATCCTCCAAATGTCGATCTGACATCGTCACAATACACTTTCACAGACTTATTTCTTCAATTAATCCCGCTTCTGACACAAATTGTAGCGAGCTTAGGGTTCGCTGGATTAATTATTCACACAAAATAAGCCGTGAAATCAATTTTCTATTAAATCTTTATTTTTCTGCTCTTGACAACCGTTCTTTCACTTTTCGCTCCTCCGTCAAAAGTGACACTTCTCTCACTCTTGGAGGAGAGAATTCGACTGAATCACCTGCACCTCCGAAATGAAATTTCACTTTGGCAATCGGAAAATTCGGGTTTTACCGAATTCAGCGACGATAATCTGTCAATTGACATTAATCCCAATGGTGAGGCTAATAGCCTTTTAATCACAAGGGAAGGAATCCAGAGTATCTTCGACTCATTAAGAAGCAAAAAGTCAGTGGGAATAGAGGGAATACCTAACACCGTACTCAAGAACCTGCCCCAATGGCAACAGATATATACACGGTCCTGTTTAACAACGCGTTGAATAATTCATAAAATCCCGCGCGTTGGAAAACGGCTATCATTCAGCCCATCGCAAAAAAGGTCAAAGACTGTACAAACCCAATGAACATGCGTTCTGTAAGTTTACTCCCAAGCATCAGTAAAGTATTTGAAAAAATCATTAACAAAGTTCTGCTAAAATGGGTAGACGACAACAACATTATTCCAAATAACCAGTTTGGCTTGAAGGTGGGTCATGAAACCACACATGCCGCAGCTAAACTGGTCTCCGATATACAATGGAATAAATGTAGGAACCAATGCGCATGTGCCTGTCTGATCGACTTGGAAATGGCCTTTGATACCGTCTGGATCGAAGGGTTGTATTACAAACTGGTCAGACATGGCATACATAAGCCTTTACTATATGTACTTTACGCGGTTGCAGACTGACTCAGTGGGCATAACTGCCAATTCAAAAAGGGACGCTATGACCCCATCGTTGATGACAATCGGTCAGCTTGTGCCAGCTGCTGCGCAACTGGTATACACTGCGAATGTACTAGATTTCTCCAGCACATTCCAGCACTTTCAATTGCCAATCCGCAACATCCCGCCCGCCTTCGCCCATCATTGGCGAATCAATATGTTCGAGGGGACGGTGTCTAGGGGCCGGGAGTGTGCGGTCTGCTGGCGGCGGTTGGTCTTGGTCATTGAGTCTATGGTTGTCGGATGTTGCTGTCCACTTTCACGTGGGTGGTCGGTTGGGACGGGGCCGCCCGCCCTGAGAAGCGCTGAAGGCCTGCCGGTCTGAGATGGCCTGTAGGGTAGATGGCGACAGGATGATCTTTTCCACTGAAGGCGTCCGGTAACTTTTGTGGTCACGGGACCGGCCAATTGATCTGGGTCGGATTTGTAAGGTCGCAACCCACGATTAATGGCCACGTGATGACTGGTGATGGGTCTCGCTATGTCGAGGCCAGTGGTGGTGAAAGGTGATGCGCCCGTTGGCGCCCGTCCGAAGTTAGTAGCCGGCGGGATGCGGCCGCTGGCGTGTGAGGCTGTCGCGTCGAGTGTTGTGCGATGTCGTCCCTGGCACTGTCCGCGTGGCTTGGCGGAATGGCAGTCACGGGCCAAGTACCTTTCGGAGTCGTTGGAGTGCAGCCTCTGTTGGTGCATTGAGAGGCGTGCTTTCTTGTTGGAGTTCGAGAGACCGCCCGTTGCTGGGGAGCGCCGCCCGCCAAGGGGGGCATTGCGCCCTCCTGGTCCTGTTGTGGTGGCTGCACGTGGCAGCGGTTGGCCTGGGTAGTTTTGGACCCGGGCAGGAGCTTGACCACGTGGTGTCCTGGGTGTGGTGGGATGCCTTGAAGTGTTCGAGTGGCGACCCGACTGGTCCCCGATGTTGCGTTTTGGGGGTGGGCAGGTGCGTTGGTGAAGTTCCTGAGTGGTTGACTTGGAGCTTCCTTGGGATTTGGTGGTCTGCCTTGAGACCTTCGGGTGGGTAAGCTCCTGGTTCCTCGATTGCCTCTTGCCCCTGCAATGGTTCAGCGGGCGGGGGGTATGTCTGGTAGTTGGGTCGCGCAAGTGATCAGTGGCTGGTAGTTGCATGGGCCCCGTAGGTGGCCCCTGGGGCCGATGCCGGCGAGACCTCCTTTCGGTCTTCTGATGGGAGCTGCGATCATCAGTTGTAGGGTCGGCCAGTTCCTCTGGGTCGGAGTTGTAAATTCGCAACCCACGAGGAATGGCCATATGGTGGCTGGTGGCAGACCTTGTCACCTTTAGGCTGGATGATATGGTGGGTGCTGCGCCTGTTAGCACCCCCCCAGTTCAGTGGCCTGCGCGACGAGGCCGGAACGTGGGTCCTTCCTTAGACCCTCCAGAATGAGAGTGGGGTACATGTCTCCCCCAATGATCATGTCCAACTTATCTGCGGAGGCGATGTTTGGATCTGCAAGTTCCAGATCCGCCACGAACAAGAGATCCCTCGTCGTTGATTGTGGTGGTGGTGCATACGCCGATAGCCCGGACAGGATGAAGGGCCTCAGTGTCCATTGTTTCGAGCCGTGGGGGCGAGGAGTGATGTTGATGGCGGTTTGAGTCCTTGTGGCAACGCCACAAGTACCCACAACATCGTAGGTGGGGACGGATGCTGCTTGGCGTCGTAGGTGCAACCTTCGGGCTAGTGATGACGTAATGAAAGTGCCGCTGGAGCAGGGGTCCAACAGAGCACGGACTTCAATCCTTCGTTCGTTCTCCGACGTCACGATGATTCTGGCTGTTGGCAGCAACGCGGAATGCTGTGAAGGGGTGCAGATTGTATGTGCGCAGGCCCCATCATGTTGGTCGATCCAGGGGGCGGTGATGTTGTCCCGTCGATGGCGGTAGACCGGACATGCAGCAGGGTGTGATGTTGTAGCGGCTCTTTAATACATTCCCAATGAACCGCCCATCCTCTTAAATGAACCACCTTCCAAACCCACCATACCTACCTGCAATTTTGGGCAGCGTAAGCTACCCTTCATTCTCTTTCACCTGAAAGTTAAGCCTCATTAAGGCATGCATCACATTGAATTTTTCCGTCTATGAACCGTACCATATCTCCATCGGGTCGGCTTGTCAGCAATTATAATAGATAAATACTAGCTGGCCAGCGTAATTGTTGACATACCCGTAGCCGATGGTTTCTTGCTACGGTTCATATCCATTTATTGCCCCAGTCCCAAGGTTCGCAACACTTGCGACCAATTTCCTTTGTCGGTTATCTACCGATAATGGGATTTGGGCACTAATATGATTGACGTTAGACAATCATAACCCAAATCATGCTAACGATGCTCCGGCCTGTAAAACAAACAAAAGCTACCATAGCCTAGGTCATAGGCGAGCAAACCATCGGTTTGCTTATCGCCACGAAAAAATCTATAGCCTACAATGGCTTTAGCATGAACGCCTAAGTAAACACGATGTGCATATCATCGTGACCCTTGAAATAGTGTTTTTGTGTATCTTGAAGCAAAAAAAAAACCTATTTCGTTCTCAGGCCACCAATCAGGGACGACCTTTAGAAATAATTTTGCCGACCGATACCCTCGCGCAACCGGCCGGCACTCCCTCTATAAGTCGCCTAACCATCCGGGACCCCAAACTGAATATCGCTTTTACTGTCGATACCGGCGCTGATATATCAGTCCTCCCGCGATCGTTCGCCCCACGCAACCGCGTGCCCTCCGCTCTAAAACTGTCAGCCGCCAACAATTCACCGATACTTACGTACGGTCGAAGACGACTGACACTTGATCTGGGTCTACAACATCCGATCACTTGGCATTTCGTCATTGCGGATGTTAATGAACCCCTAATAGGTTCCGACCTATTAGGCGCACACAACCTGTTGGTCGATATGACCCATAACAGGCTGGTGGCTCCAACCGCACCCCCCTTGCCCATGTCGGCATCTTCAGCGGCAACTTCAAGGGCCACAAAGTGCACAGACCCGATTTAAGCCATGGTACAGGAATTTTTCAGTACAACAATTCCTCTACCTAATCAGCGCCGACACAAAGCCACCGTGTTTCATCATATAGAAACACGTGGTCCCCCGGTGATCCAGCGCCCACGCCGCCTGGCTTCCGAAAAACTACGCGCGGCACGCGAAGAATTTGATAACATGATCTCCCTAGGCATCTGTCAACCGTCAGATAGCCCTTGGACAAGCCCACTCCACTTAGTGAAGAAGCGTTCCGGGGAGTGGCGCCCATGCGGAGACTACAGACAGTTAAATGCAGCAACAGTCCCCGACAGATATCCGATTGCACACCTTTACGATTTTTCGTACAAGTTACGAGGGTGCAACGTCTTCACCACCCTGGACCTCACCAGGGGTTACCACCAAATCCCGGTGGCCCCAAAAGACATACCCAAGACCGCAGTCATTACACCTTTTGGACTCTTCGAGTTCAAGGTAATGACCTTCGGCCACAGGAATACCGCACAGACATTCCAACGCTATATCGACTCGGCATTACGTGGTCTCAATTGCTGCCACGCATACCTTGATGACATTCTCATCGCCTCAAAGACCACGCCGAACACAAACGTCACTTACGTCAAGTCTTCGACCGCCTCCGCGAATTCCGTCTTGTCATCAACCCAAATAAGTGTCAATACGCCAAGGAGCAAATCACCTATCTGGGTTATGTCGTTGACAACCAGGGCATTCGCCCACTACCAGACCGTGTGGAGGCCCTCATGAAGTATTCCCAGCCTACTAACGTGAGTGACCTTCGTCGATTTTTGGGCATGCTTAACTTCTACCGCCCAACACTAAAGAACGTTGCCCAAGCTCAAGCTCCCCTAAATGAGTTCTTAAGAGGAGCAAAGCGTAATGATAAGCGCCCCATTAATTGGACAGAAGTCTCTGATCGAGCATTCCAACTGTCCAAAGAACAATTGGCAAATGCCACCTTACTCCGATACCCCCTCAAGGGAGCGGCACTTTCCATCCAATGCGACGCATCGGATACCGCAATCGGAGCTGTCCTTGAACAGGACATCGAAGGCCGACCGGAACCACTCGGTTTCTTTTCAAGGAAACTGAGTCCCACAGAGCGACGTTACAGCGCCTATGATCGCGAATTACTTGCGATCTACAACGCTGTCAAATACTTCCGTCATATGATAGAAGGTCGCTCACTCTCCATCCTAACAGACCACAAGCCGCTAGTCTACGCGTTCCGGAAGAAGTCGGGAAACGCCTCCTCCCGACAAGAGCGGCAATTAGACCTCATAGGGCAATATACTACGGAGATCAAGCACATCTCCGGTAAACAGAACGTTACGGCGGACGCCCTTTCTCGAATCGATACGATTCACTTGCGTACCGCCTTAAACAATGCTGACCTTGCCCTAGCTCAACAGGAGGACGAACAGCTCAAGTCCCTTCTAACTGCCGATACGGCACTTGAGTTTAAGAAAATCACTCTTCGCGACCCCTTAGGCGAAATCTGGTGTGATGTTTCAACTGGAACCGCTAGACCTTACATTCCCGAAAAAGTGCGTAAGGGCGTGTTCCAGGTTTACCACAACCTAGCCCACCCCAACGGCCGAGCGACAGCCGCTGCTGTCCGTCGCAAATTTGTTTGGCCGCGGATGAGCAAAGATCTCACCGGTTGGGCCCGTGCTTGTCTCCAGTGCCAACGCTGCAAAGTAGCGCGACATAACGTACTGGAGCCAGCACAATTCAAGCTTCCTACGGCACGCTTCGCCCATGTCCATATAGACATAGTGGGACCGATTACTCCATCAAGAGTATTTTCTTATATCCTCACTATGATGGATCGCTGCACGCGATGGCCAGAGGCGACACCTCTCCGGGCAGTTACTGCCGAATCAGTCGACAAGGCCTTTTACTCAACTTGGGTCACACGCTTCGGTGTACCAACCACCTTAACTTCGGAACGAGGTCCACAATTCGAGGCGACAATATTTAAGCAGCTAACAAATCTCCTTGGCTCCCAAAGAAGTCGTACCACCGCCTACCACCCGCAATCCAATGGGATGATAGAACGCTGGCATAGATCCCTCAAGGCCTCACTCATGTGTCATAACGACACCCAATGGTTCGACGCCCTGCCCACTGTCCTCCTCGGCCTGAGGACAAGTATTAAGGAGGACCTGGGTGCTTCGGCAGCAGAGATCACCTACGGCACTAACCTCCTTCTTCCAGGAGAACTCTTCCTGAATGGCGAAACACCGCGTGACCAACTTCGCGAATTGGGGCATCTCCGTGACCTGCTACGCAAGGTTAGGGCAACACCAGTAGCCAGGCACGGCTCCAAAAAACTTTTCGTCCACCCTGAACTGCACAGCTGCACGCACGTCTTTGTCAGGGTGGATAATGTCAAAAAACGCCTCGAACCCCCTTATGATGGCCCATTCAAAGTCTTCCGCCGCATCAACGACCGCGTCTTCGAGATCGATATCAAAGGCAAGCGATCCACGGTCAGCGTCGAAAGACTTAAGCCCTGCTTTCTAGAAGCTTCAGCTCCAGAACAGCCTCCTATCCAAGACACAACTGCCGACCGACCTGCACAACCTCCCCACACCCGCGCCAAAGCGCGCGCCCACAAACAACTACCCCCCTCTCAATCTTCCTTACCTGTTTCGTGACTACGTCACTGGGGGGGGGGGGGGGGGGGGGGTGATGTAACGGTTCTTTAATACATTCCCAAAGAACCGCCCATCCTCTTAAATGAACCACCTTCCAAACCCACCATACCTACCTGCAATTTTGAGCAGCGTAAGCCACCCTTCATTCTCTTTCACCTGAAAGTTAAACCTCATTGAGGGATGCATCACATTGAATTTTTCCGTTTATGAACCGTACCATATCTCCATCAGCTCGGCTTGTCAGCAATTATAATAGATAAATACTAGCTGGCCAGCGTAATTGTTGACATAGCCGTAGCCGATGGTTTCTTGCTACGGTTCATATCCATTTATTGCCCCAGTCCCAAGGTTCGCAACACTTGCAACCAATTTCCTTTGTCGGTTATCTACCGATAATGGGATTTGAGCACTAATATGATTGACGTTAGACAATCATAACCAAAATCATGCTAACGATGCTCCGGCCTGTAAAACAAACAAAAGCTACCATAGCCTAGGTCATAGGCGAGCAAACCATCGGTTTGCTTATCGCCACGAAAAAATCGATAGCCTACAATGGCATTAGCATGAACGCCTAAGTAAACACGATGTGCATATCAGCGTGACCCTTGAAATAGTGTTTTTGTGTATCTTGAAGCAAAAAAAAACCTATTTCGTTCTCAGGCGCCGTAGAGGTGGCAGGTGATTTCGGAGCCCGTTTACGTAAAAGCGTAACTGTGTCCCAGTCAGACATCTTGTGTTTGTTTCACAGACGATTGGATTGAAAATTAAATTGATACTTCAGATCCTACAGATATTATGATTTCTTGAATGCAGCTTCAGTTCCTTGATGTGTCGAGGTGACTGGCAGTTGTCAATATAGTTGCAGTGTCTATCTGTAGTGTGTTGTGGTTTTTGGCGCTCTTTTGGCATGTGTACCTGTGCCGGTTGCCTTGAACGCCACCAACATCTTTCCTTAACCTAAGTAAAAAACCCCAAATAGGGCATACAATTAGAAAGAAAAACAAGTACCGTGGCAGTTCCATTGAACGCCACTACTTACCTTACAGGTACACAAGGTAACAGTTCCCTGAAATTCATTAAAAGCCTGTACTTACCTTCTGTACTGTACCTGCAAAATCGAAGCAAAACCATGTAACATAAATTCTCGCTGATATGAAATTACAGTGGCAACTAATATAATATCTTCAAGGCAATTTGGTTTAACAACCAACCAACCAATATTGCCTGTGGAAATATCTACACGATATTCTTTCGTGCACCAGCAGAAAAAGGTATTTTGCCTTAGCAAGCATGCCCACATCGAACGACCGATACATGGGGGCATCCGGCTGGCGCCCCGGCAGTCGAATTCGCAAATGGAAAATTACCATTAGAGTTCAACTGCGAGGATACACCAACAACATGCACACGATCAGCATCGTGCTACTAGTAGCCACTGATCGTGTAAACATCTCAACCCTTTTGCCGTCGAGATACTCGCACCTGTTGCGAACTTAAAAGGGGGACTTATGCAATGTCTGCATACTTGCGGACGCACACGATGAGCAGCGAAAGCAATCATCGTGTGTGTATTTCCACCCCTTTTTGAGTCGAATCTAACGCAAAAGAGAATACCAAATATGGTCATCGAGACGATGATGGGATTTTGGTATCCTGTCGCTTCGATGAAGTAATTCAATCTCGGTTCGGATTCCGTGAGGGCAAGTCGTGCCCTCACGTTAATTTACATCCCTCTTGGGCCGACCCAAGGGATCAGTTAATTCGTATTTTCCACAGTCTGAAATTGCGGTTGATAGGATTCAGTTGAAGAGCCAATAGTGTCTATTTGAACAGTGCACCGAGAGTGGATTAGTCTTGATATGTTTCAACGTTTAATTTAATTTTATCTGAACAGTGTGCCGAGGACAAATTAGGCTTTACATGTTTCAACGTTTAATTTGATATTATCAGAACAGTGCACCGAAAATGAATTAGTCCTTACCTGTTCAACGTTTAATTTAATATTATCAGAACAGTGTGCCGAAAATGAATTAGTCTTTACATGTTAAACGTTTAATTTAATATTATCAGAACAGTGTGCCGAAAATGAATTAGTCTTTATATGTTTGAACGTTTAATTTAATGTTATCAGAACAGTGTGCCGAAAACGAATTAGTCTTTACAAGTGTGAACGCTTAGTTTAATATGATAAATAGAAATGAGAACAAACAGGAAGCAGTCAGTGTTTTAATTCGAATAACCAGGATAAAAGAAGACGTTGGACAAGCGTGGTGAACCTGTGCCCCTGTGGCACCCTGTATTTCTGCCGTACCACATAAACACCACATACCTGTCACAGGTATGTTGTGCCACGAACTGGGCGGCGATGGTGTAGATCCAAATCGGCACTGGATCCGTTTCGAAGGACTAGAAAATGTTACGGGATACAACCGTTAGGATGAAGGCTGCGTCCACCGATGGGTGACAATGGTGATTCTCGCGAACCACTGTCCTGAGTGTGAAGCAATTCAATTACGCCAGCGATTGCGTATTTCAATTCGGTTGGTCTTTGCACCAAAGCGGCAGATGGAAGAAGAAAACGACTCGAGGAATTTACCCTTTAAACAGATTGAATTAGTTTATTGAACATTCAATAAATGTGTTAGCAACAATGACAATGAATAACTTCTTTGGTTTTACTCGTGATGACGATGGTTGCTCCGATGCAAGGAGCCCGTTGAAGGTTGGTTGCAGACTGACTCATTGGGCATAACTGCCAATTCAAAAAGGGACGCTATGACGCCATCGTTGGTGACAATCAGCCAGCTGGTGCCAGCTGCTACGCAACTGGTATACACTGCGAATGTACTAGATTTCTCCAGTACATTCCAGCACATTCAATTGCCAATCCGCAACACTAGAATTTAGGCATTTTTTGTCTAGCATGTAATTTAGAAACTTAGAAGATAAAAATAAAATAAAAAAAAATTTTTTAAAAAAACCGGCACTAATCATACAAATCTTTATTTTTTTCGTCAGATCAAATAACTGCTACGCTGTATAACACTTCCGTATAACAAACAAGATTTATGACAAAACTGGTCGTGGCAGCACTAACACGTAAACGTCACACTTGACACTTTGTTGACGTTGGAGATTAATTATTCACTGTGCTATGAAATACTTGTTTATTTACTGAGAAATTATTATCTAATAATTATCCGCATACAGAGAAACCAGTGAGAGATACAAGTGGCACACATCACACATAAACGAATGCTGTGGATAATGCGCGCTTGCTTATCATGATCTACAACAGTTGCTAATCCCGTTCTTTCGTCGATAACCCGCCAGTGCCTAACTGCACGTCGTACAATTAAACTCAAAACACATTCCTTCCATGCGACTCTGGAGCTAAACTGTGATATTCGCGAATTAAAATGATTCCGAACGATGACACAATTGATTTTGCAAAAGTACCTGTATCTGCATTGCGCCAACGTGCGCGCTTTATCATATCTAGATCGTTGAATCTCGTCAAGATTCTGCCGTCAGAGGATGGTTTCCCACGTGACTGGAGAGGATTTGCCCATCTAGCTGGTCTACAAAGTCTCTACGGTCCAGTTATCAACTCGGAAAGCGATCCAATGTCCAAAGTTCTGAAACTCTGGTGCACTGAAGGTGACAACGAAACAGCAAACTTTGATAATCTAATCAAGTTCTTAGGTGTCATTGATCGCTGGGATGTCGCAGATGATCTGAGCGAGTTGTTGAGTAAGCAGTCGGTTAATAACGATTTTTATCTAAATAACCACTTGTAATTTTTAGTCGAGGACGCTCAGGCATATAAGGTAAAACAATCGAAGGTTGGAAGAGAACTAAGCCTAGCAACAGATTCTGACACCATTATCAATGACATTCCAAAATCCGACGCTAATATTCTAACGAAGGACGATGTGGAGAGAGCTCAATTAGGATTACCTCCGCAACAATACGATGCTTTTGTGCTATTTGCCGATGATGATATTAATTTCGCCACGGAAGTCATCGAACGATTGGAAGTGGACCATCCCCGTTTTGGATTTAAGGTATTTTAAAAAAGAAAACTATAAAAAATAAAAATGATTTTCTGATTCCGTTAAAAGTCGCAACACGGTGCGGGTATAGAAAATGGAGAGAATAGGAAAAGAAGGTAGCGAATTGATCTGTAATATGCGCAATTATTACAATAACGAAGAAAAATTTGATTCAATAGAACATTTCACGCTCGTGCAACTCGTCTAAAATACAGTTATCTCAATTTATCTGCACATATCATTGCCCGGTGGACGAGGGCTTAGAAAATACTCACTATTATGTCGGGTTTTCATTAAAGGCTGAGTGGTAGGTGTGGTCCCAATACTCAGCTGCCTACTTTAATATCACCCCGTTAAACTATAGGAACAAACGAGGCTGAAAGGCTGGTCGAAATGTTGGCTATGAGCCGTAATTTGATTCAACTAGTGAAACAACCCACGCGGTTGCCGGATAACTAGTGTGATATTACGAACACCATGGATTTATTTCTGGCATACGAGCCAAGCATTTATTCCGTACAAACGGCTGTTCCATTGGGAAAACCAGATCGATATCCGATATAAGTTGTGCACTCACTCCCGTTTCAAAAACTAACCACCTAAACAATCTCATCAAGTGTGGAAATGCGGAGGACAATTTTCTTAAATTTCGTTGCATTATTTCCATGTTCAGAGATTTGCTTCGGGTTCTAAGAATCGCGTAGAATCAATCATCGAAATAATTATTCTCGGTATGGAATTTCACATTCCACATTGCACCAAATGAAATTCATCCGATGAACTCTGGTTTGAATGAAAATGCGAACTCTTAAATAGTGGTGCTCCGTTTCAAGGGAGGTCAACACAAAGGATTTTATCCCAATCAGAAATATTTGGAACCAAATGATTGAAACCATCAAGGAGGTTCACAACGACAAAGTAATCAACAAAAAACTTGAGTGTCCAACTGATAGTCGTGGTTATTCGTCAATAACTTTGATTTCTCCCTTAGTGACGTGTAACGGGACACTACCCACAAATTCAGGAGAGTAGGTCAATATTTTCCTGAATTCAACGCTGAATGTTGGTTTTTGACAGCCACCTAAATCACGCTAGTGCAATCTTCAATCCGGGATGTAAAGCTCTGATCGCCTGCTATTAAACGCATTCTCCGAAAACAAAGCAACCGGACTGGACGGAATATCAACAAAAACAGAACAAAATAATAGCCCTTAAAAACACCGCCCCTGAATTATCCCCACTTCTTAGTACACATTTTCTCATATCTTTTGTACAGAAAATCCTTTCCTACCTGTTGGAAAACCACTCGAATTCAGCCAATCTCAAAGGAAGGGAAAAAGTGCCTCCCACGAAATTACCCGCCAATAAATTTACTGTCCGTGTTCAAGAGAATGATGGACAAATTCGACAATACCAAATATATAATATATGAAGAATGCAACGAACCCATAAATGATGGCAAACACCATTCCGCAGCAGTCGATCAACCGGAGGTCACTTGAGCTTCCGTCCGCAAATGCAACACATGATGAGTCAAGAGCAGTCCCGGTGGATATCTCCAAGGCTTTTGATCGTGTCTGGCAAACCCTCCCAAACGTAAGAGGTCTTCACTCAAAAACCCAATCCATTCTGAAAAACTCCCATGCCCTATCTGCCGACATTTTCGCTTCAAGCGAAGCGAACTTAATCCCCAGCATTCATAACCTGCAACTGTTTTCCCCCACGTTCGCCATCTTCCGCGATGACCTCCTCAATCATACTACTGACTTTTCCCCCAGCCGAGGAGTGTTCATCGCCGTCCACAACAGCCGCGAGTCGTCACTTGTCGCTTTCCCTACCTCCTTCAAGCTGGACTTCGTGACTGTCAAAATCACTCTCCTATTCCTCGGAGATCAATCTTTGTCATGTACTTCTATATCTTGCCATCCCAGTTTGGAGTTTACGAGCTAGCGCTTAATGCTATCGACCATATAATCGAGAGAAATTTTAATCTTCCACAACTGAATTGGGCTTTTTCTGATGATCATTCAAACTTCACCTCGGCCAAGGAATGTCTCTTCATTGATCGACTCCATGATTCTTGTCTCTGTCAGATCAGCAATGTTCGAAACCTTTTGTGTAGGCAGCAAGACCTCATCTGTACAACAGACCCTATCAATACATCTGCCTCACCCAGCCCCGTTGTCCTTACATCTATAGACCACAACAGACAAGTGTTCATTTATGGTCAACGATGGCAAGGATATTTTGTATATCTTATTGCTTCGTTACCATGGAATTGTTATCTGTTTTGAGTAGCACATTATTTTCTTTGCGGCGTCATAGATTTCTTCCCAGATGTGGTATCTGGATTTCATGATTCGCCCGTGTATGCATTTTGTATTTAATGCACTTTTACAGGCACTCACTGCATTGGATATCTCGATTAGGGTTAATCAACATATGGGGGTTTGTTACGTGGTTATATATAACAATTTTATTTAATATAATTTTAAGTAAGAAGAGGTGATACTTACTTGAATTTGGACCGCTTGTGGTCTATGATTGTTGTTACTGGCTGCGACTGGTTGCAGGGGGCGTTGATTATTTCCTCCCCTGTTCAGTTCCTTGTCCGTTGTTGATAATTGTTGTTCCGGTGTTACGAGTGTTTAATTGAAGTTGGTGATGAACTGTTCGGTTCAATCGTTTTACGTCGAATTGAATTTTATATTTGTTTTCCGTTGACGTTATTTTTATTATCTGACGTCAACGTCGTTTTTTATTTATTTCTCTGCCAAGTCGAATTTACATAAAGTAGTTTATGCAAATTAGCTACTTGGCGCGTTATTCTCCTTTTACTGGTAAAGAGGGGAATCGAAGGGGGATTAGTGGATTCTGGGGGGACCTGGACTCAATGTCGGTCCGTAACAATACGTAACAGGTTCACATGAAGGTGAATCCTGTTAATGGTGGGGTGATGGCCCCAAGAGGGGTGAGTATTAGGGAATGGTAGGCGTTCTGTGTAACATTACTTGATCTCTTTACCTTACCCTCATCCCCCCACTGCTTGAATATGCTAGCCAGGTATAGTCTCCTTATCACAAGATGCATACCTGTAGAATCGAAAGTATTCAACGTCACTTCCTTTAAATCCCTTAATTCTTCCCCCCGTACATTAACCACCTCAAACGAATCTGTGGGGGTTCTCTATACTACATGGAGAACCAACCCACAATTCCAACCACAATTTCCGCCTTATTTCGACCACTTTCAGCGTGTCATCCTAACCCTTATCCCACCGTTCGGTATTCACCTGAGAAGCATTGATTTCCCAAGGGACGCATAGCTAAACTCATTATCCTATGCAGATAATGCATATGTGAGTTTAGCTACTCTTTTGCCATACGGCACCCCATTTCCACAGGAAATCGTATCATGTCGGTTAGCAACGGCATAGTCTGATCAAACGGCGGTTGCTTAATCTTGCGACCGCTGGGGAAATTATTAAAGCATTTAAGTTAGTTCCCATGATCAGATTTCCCTAGCCAAGTCAGCGTCCTTTCCATTTTCTCCAGACAATTCAAAATTCGACGCCCAAAATTCAAAATTGGACGCGCAAGCTGCAGATGTTAATGCAAAGTTGGATGCCCAAACGCAGTGGATGAAATGTAATTTTCAACACTTTAAGGAAGAAATTCGAAACGAAGTAGAAAATCTGGATCCAAAAATCACCGATGAAATAACTTGAATCGAGAAGACACTTGAGTGTGTTGAGAGAAATAAGACATCGTCTAGCAATCAACATGACGACAAAGATACAAGGATGCAACCGCCAACCTTCGATGGAACGGGACCCTTCTCCGTATTTATACGTCAGTTTGACGCCGCGGCCAATTATAATAAGTGGTCGGATGAGTAAAAGTCAACATCACTAATCTTGTCACTCCGCGGGGCGGCTGCAGAATTGCTACAAACCATACCAGCAGAGAAGCAAACAGATTTCCAAGCGGTAAGAGACGGTCTTGAAGCTAGGTATGGAGACAACCACATGCAGCAGGTCTACCGCATGCAACTACGGAGCAGAATGCAGAAACCTGGAGAAAATCTTCAACAATTGCAAGCAGACATTGAGCGATTGGCAAACTTGTCTTATTCAAATATGACTAAGGAATTCCTGAACGAGGTAGCAATGGATGCATTCACAAACGCACTCCAAGATCGGGACTTGCAACAAGCCGTCCGTTTAGCGGGAAAGAAGACGACTAACGAAATACTGGCGTACGCATTGGCATATGAATCTGCTAAACTTGCTACCAGGAGTACATATTGAGTCCGAGAAATGTCCGTCCAGGAACGTTCCTGCCAAAGAATCGGGCATGTACAACGGAGAACCCCGAGACCTGTTATGAAGTGCTGGACATGCGGCGGAGTCGGCCAGATCTCTGTTGACTGTAGGAAACGTCGACGAATGAATGAAACATCGCGTGAGAATTGTTGTTCATGCGCTTGTCATAAGAGGAGACTATCAACGGAACAACCTGAGGTGAAGAAACACATTGTACCTGTCAGAGTACTAAATGCGTCCGAAGAGCCGGTCGCAATAAGAAAGGCAGAGTTAACCGCAGAATGTGCACCCGTACCAATGATAAGTTCAATTCAGCAAAGGAAGGTGCATAATAACGCTGATGTTCTATCAAGAAGACGATGTAAGCCAGATTTTAAACATTGTCATAAAGCGGAAGAGAAAGAAGAGGCGTACGACCTGCGAAATGTACAAGTAGAAGTACTAGATGGGTGGACGAATGAGGCTATACGCGCAGCTCAACTTCAGGATGAAGATATGTCACTAATCCTGGAACACAAAGAAAAGAACGAGCGGCCAACTTGGAACGATATTTCCGACAAAAGTGGAATATATATTTAATATATATTTAAAGCATATTGGGCACAATGGAATTCCTTGCTGGTGAAAGACGGTATTCTTAAGCGTAAATGGGAAGCCGCGGACGGAAAATCCCATCGAATGCAGATTCTAGTCCCACCATCAAAAGTGAAAGATGTTCTAACAGAAATGCACGACGGGGCCTCCGGTGGATATCTGGAGGTTAATAAGACACTTTCAAAATTACGATCCCGATTCTATTGGCTTCACATGAGAGATGACGTCGAGTCTTGGTGTAGGAAGTGCACAACTTGCACTGCGACCAAAGGACCAACGGCAAAACCAAGGAGCGCTATGAAGCAGTACAACGTGGATGCCCCTTTCGAGCGAATTGCGATTGATATCTCAGGACCGTTCCCAAAAACAAACGACAACAACAAATACGTGTTAGTTATCATGGATTACTTCAGCAAGTGGGTGGAAGTCCTTCCAATTCCAAACCAAGAAGCAACGACCGCCATTGAGCAGCTTATCAATAATTGGATCAGCAGATATGGAGATCCCTGTGAGCTGCATTCCGATCAAGGCCGAAAATTCGAATCAGATATTTCAAGGCATCTGTGCGGCACTGGGCGTAAGGAAAGCCAGGACCACACCCTTACATCCACAGTCAGACGGAATGGTCGAAAGGTGCAACCGAACAATGAAAGAACACTTATCGAACGTCGTCAGTGATCACCAACGAGACTGGGACAAATATGTACAAACCTTTCTCATGAATTATAGATCGGCTAATCACGAGACGACAGGCCATTCTCCAGCAAGAATCATATTTGGACGAGAGATACGATTACTAGCCGATCTGCGATTCGGAATACCTCCAGACGCCATAGATAAGACCGAAGACAACGTAGCCGAATGGAGAAATCGCCTCGACGAGATTCATCATTTGGTTCGAAAGCAAATCAAGGTATCAAGTGACAGGATGAAAACAAGGTACGACGTTCGAGCCAACGCATTCGAATTTAATGCAGGCGATAACGTGTGGCTCTACAACCCTCACCGGCAAAGAGGAAGTTCCCCGAAGTTGCAGCAACATTGGGAAGGACCGTATAAGGTCCTCACAAGGATTAACGACGTTGTCTATAGGATTCAGCGAAGACCGAACGCCAAAATGAAAGTGGTACATCGTGACCGGCTGGCGATTTTTGTTAACCCAGAAGACCAGTAAACTTAGTTCGGGACGAACTAATCTAGGTGGAGGGTAGTGTGACGCATATGACAGTCAGTACTGGAATATTCGGGAAAGTCCAAAACAAGCACTGGAATATTCTATAAAGTACTGGAAAACTGGAGACTAGAACATTCAAGACTATGGAACGGACGGAAACGAAATGAGAATGTAAAAAACGATAAAAAGACGTCGAGACAGCTGATGGTGACAGACAAGAGAGGAGAAAGCGAAGCAAGCGATAAGTCAAGAAAATCGTTGAGTGTACGGGATAAGTGTTGTTATAAACGAATTAATAAAGTGTGATATTAGTTAGAAATCGATTTAACGGCTCTTATTTACTAGAAATAATCAATCCAGTGAACCCTAAGCTCGCTACAATATGTTTATTTACACTTCGTACCAATCTTTACAAAACTTTAAATTCACTTAATTTAAATACATTTTCAAAACTTTACATTCATTTAGTTCAATTTGCCACTTCACCGGCCACTTTGCTTAACCCTTCAAAAAGAACAACAAAAATCGGATTTTAATTGCACCAAAGCACAACGAAGAAAAGGAAAGAATTGTCTCCATGCGCCCGTTAATATACCTCTTAATCCGTAGTTCCCCGTTATTGTCATCCGATCAAAAGCCCCGTGCTATCGAACAGCAGATCATCGTGAGAAACGGTTGTATCGTACGAGTGCCTTTTTCCGTTGCACTGTCGATATTAACAATTGAGCAAAGAAACGGTGTATACCCTTCGGCGATGGAGTTGTCGTGTTGGAATTTGTCGCTTTGATGGTGGGTGAATTGACTTATTTAAACATTGTAGTGAAACGGTTCTCCTTTTGTGGCATCGCTGAGAGATCGATTCATTCCTTGTTTTTAAATGTTGCTGCTTGTGCTGCAACAGCTGGGGATCAATGCTCTCTTCTCGCAGGTGAATAGCATCAGCATAATTTTCCCCTCCTTCAATGTACTCTGAGCTCACCATATTACCGAATTAGGTCAATGGGTTTCGCTCAGAACTACATTGATTCATGCACATACAACCAAATCCACCCCAAGATAATCATACATCGTTTTTCTGTTCTCTCATTCTCCCGCTTTCTTCGATCATCAATTTACCGATGTAATCTACCACACATCGACGAACGTGGCAATGAGAGAGCAGAAGTATGTTCTCTTTTGGTTGTCAAGTGCAAAAATTAAATTACCCAACTGCATCCCTTTTCGAATCAGTCATTTCATAACCATCGACCAGATCGGTCGCATGCGGATGCATACGCTCGCGCGCGAAGCAAAACGAAAGACATGTCTGTCGGCAGTTTGAGTATCAACAACCATTCCCATTAAAGAGTTAAAAAGATTTTGATTTTAAATTAGATCCATTCCAATTCTGTTCGGTCAGCAAGTTTTTACTGTTCAATTTTATAATGCACACAGTTTTAACTCGTGGAAATGTCACCATGGCGTGCATTACATTCTGCTGTCTCATCTCAACTGTATTCTTGGATTATATATATAAAAACAAAATATTAATAAGTGAAATAAAAAAAGGATTAATCTCAAAATAACATTCAGTGCGTTTATTTATTCCATCTTCTCGGGTGAACTACCCTTGCAGCAGAACTCGATGGGGATACGAACGAACAGCGTGCCATACGTTGGCACATCATTCATACCCCACAAATCAACCTCAGAACGCTTGAAGGGCGCAGGGTCGTGGCTGACAGTGTTCATTCATTGGGTCCTCTCCGACTCGGTCGACTGCGCCTACCTCCATAACTTAATTCCTCTGAACACAAATACTCGAAATGCGCGTGATCCCCGCCTTCTCTACATTCCCCTTCACCAGAACTCTTGTGGTCTCAACGAACCCCTTTCGCGGATGCTGAAAAATGTCAATTCTAATTCCACCTTGTGCGACTTCGACCTGTCTACCCATACTCTCAAGTACCGTCTCCTAAACCATTCCCACCACTTCAGCGACGCTTCTATACTTTACTATAACCTGCCCCTACTCCTGCCTTCCTAATTTGTCTTGGTTACGTTAGATTAAGCCTAGTTAAGATAGTTGTTAAGCTCTTTAGTTTAGTAACATATATATACTTTAGTTGTAGGTAAGTATGTTGCTTGAATTAAGCCAATAAATGGGGTGGTAGCCCTACTAAACTTAAACTCTAGATCCTATCACCGATTCTACCGCGTGCCACCGACTCGATGTACTGTGGTATCTATACTTTTCCATTCCCCCGCGAGGTGCCCGTTACCGCCGGTGGGGAAAATGCCCATCCTGTTTCTAAAAAAAGATACGTTGATTTCGAGCACCCATTATCACTGGTGGGGGGGAGATGTTCTCGGGTACCTGTTAAAGTAAAATTCGGTTGAACGCCACTTACCCCTGCTTTGGGAAGCATTTTGGGGTACCTTATAAAACAAAGTGCCGATTGAGAAAAAAACGTTCCTATTAAACGGCACAATGGTGTCCTTCTATCCTATGAGTTTTTTAGGTAATTCTATTTTGATACCCTAACGGCCCGTGGGCTCCGAAAACAGAACTCAAATGCTTCACATTTTCTTCCCCATTTTATACCCCGTGGCACCGGAGCCTGGTGCCCAGCTGCTGCATACGAAGCATATTCTCAAAAGGCAATTAATCTGTTCTTGTCTGTGGCGCCTTCTTGGGAATGAGCTCGTTGCTGTCTGGTGGGGTCTTCTGTCGAATCGAGTGCGCTGCTTCTCATTGCATCTGTCGGAATTCGATGCGCTATAACGACGTGAGCTCTTCTTTGTAATTGCATGACGTGACGCCAACAGTGTCGTCGGAGCTCTTTTATATTTATTCCGGACTGTCGCAGGGTTCTGCCTTGATGCCAACCCTATTTTTGCTTCTCATTAATAATATGTTAATATTAGCGGATATCCAAGTAATCAGTTTTGCCGACAATAGAACACCCATTTCTTCATTTTCGAATGATCGACTGATTACCACATCAACGCCATATCAGCTGAAACGTGTACAATGTTTACATTAAAAAACGGTTCATTAGTGCCAAAATCTATAATGAATGGTCATGACATTGAATCTAAAGAAAATACAACGTCTTGGTTACAGGGAATCTAATGGGAAATGAACACCTGTTGAATATCGCCAATCCCTCCTCCAGCAAACTGATGTATCTCTGCAATGATAAAATATATTTTGCTCGAACTCAACGTCTCTTCTACGAATCCCAAATTGGACCCGCACTCGGGTACTGTTCACGTATTAGGTTTATAATCCTAAGTGTGCCTTGGTATAGCTCTTTCAATTCGTGGTTGTAGAGTTTCCTCCATTGTCCTGCCTCCTCGTCCTATTTACCTCCAAAGATACCCCTTAAAACTTTATTCTCGAATACGTGGAATTTGTTTTCCTCCCGTTTTGTGAGAGCCCACGGGACAGGGAACAATGGCGGAGTCGAGTCGGTGAGGTCATGAACTTTCGGGTTCCTACAGGCCAATAAATAGTAAATAGTAGTAGTAAGTGTGCCTTGGACCTAGTCGATAGTATTCAAAAATGAGCAATCCTCCCAATCGAAAACGTAGCCATATCATCAGTGCTGTAGTCACTGCCACATCAAAGGCGTGTAGCGTAATATTTTCTCTTACAGGTATTACCACGGAAACCGTTCCTCGAGAGTCCATGATCTCATTCTTAAGGGTTTGGTTTATTTCCGCCCCACAAAGCAATACGATGAATCCCACCAATTTGCAATTCTATTCATGTACATCTATATCGAGGAAGTGAAGGGCATAATTAGCAACCACACTCTGGAGACTACGAAATGGTTAGAACCAAACATGTACACGCAAGTGCACGGCGATATTTCAACTCGTTCTTTAAGCTGATAATTTTTTTCCATTTTCGGGTATGCTATGTCACTATGATTGCGTGCTCGTGTGTGGCTGTTTGAATCGCTCCACAGCTCTACACCGACATTCACTTTATGACAAAACAAGAAAACTAAGGCGCCTCCTCAATGGTTGAGTTGGTAAGGAGGTTGTGTCTTGTGTTTGCTTGTGCGAACCTAGGTTGAACTGACGTCTTTGCTATTGTGCAGTTCGGCACAATTACTGAGTGGTATATAGGGTCCCAGAGTCCAGCTGGTCGGTGCTATAAAACCCCGTTAAGCTATAGGTTTCGTGAAACGGTTGCGAGAAATCCTTGAGCACCTTTCAGAGCTTGGCTGATGGACCCGGCCAAGAAAAACAAATAGCATCTCAGGGCGCAGACTCAGCGCTATAGATTCGCCTTTCCTAAAAGTAAAACCTCCCGGTGCGAAAGTTTCTGGACCGCTACAATCTGCAATACATCAAGAATAAATTAAAACTGTTAGCTGACTTTGCGCTACAGATTCACCTCCACTGAAAGAAGTATATAAAAAAACAACGTGATGTTTCTAGCTGCTTATTAATATTTTTCTTATAATTGAAATTTACTGTGTTCTTTCCAGCTGTGTTTGAAGGACCGAGACCTCATCGGTGGAATATCCTTCGAACACGAGGCTATAATGCGCTTGATTGCCGAACGCTGCAACCGCCTAATAGTGATTGTTTCATCAGCCTTTCTGAAGAGTTCGGCCAACACATTTTTTGTAAACTTCGCCCAGGCACTTCAAATTGGTAAGAGACTTACATAATTCTAACCTCTGCTGCCATATTAACTTCTTCTCAACATATAGAGCAGCGACGGCGGAAAATTGTACCTTGCCTATACGAATCATGCATTCTACCACCTTCGCTGAGTTTCTACTTTCATTTAAAATACAATCAATCCGGGAAGCTGTTTAATTTTTGGGATAAATTAAGTGATTCGATACGAAGCACCACCACTACAACTTCAAATAAAGCTATTCGAGATGTTGTGGTTCCAAGGTAACCAATTATTTTCGTAGTCAGCGTCATCCCTTTCAGAGATCTCTTCCTTTTTTTTAGTATTCAAATCACCGACATAAATGATCACCAAATTCCAACAATAAATATGGCAACGACACCAACTGCAGTCACAGATCCGCCACTAAAGATGTCCCGTAGAAAGGACTCTCGATTAACAGTCGAACCATTGAAAATCTATTCAAAGCCAGATCCACAAATACGTAATGCATTTTCGATGATTCAATTGGACGCACAAATTCCAAACGATCCAACAGCAAGTCCCCAGTCGCTACCAATTATCAAGCGTGATAAAAACCTTAGTGAGAGTAATCTCTCAACAATATCAGAAACGAAATCTAGTCGGAGAAAATCCAAATGGTACAAGAAACTCCTTTCGTCGAGCAATTCCACATCCAATACGAAACTCAATTCGCCGATATCCAGTACACCAGCGGCAAAGTCCTGTGAATCTATTTCAAAACCGAAAATTAAGAAGAACTGGCTGAAGAAGCGACTGACCACTGGCGCATCGTAGAAATTATTTATAGGTGCACTTCGAATGCATTCCAGTGAGGACCAATATTTTAAATATACATTTTTAATAAAGTTGAAAAAAATGGAGATTTCGTCTATAATTATGGGTTAGTAAGGAAAAAGCGATTAGATCACATAAGAGGCGACTAAAGGCCGAGTGGAAGGGCGGTCCCAACGCCATGTCGCCCGGTGAAATACCATCCCATCAAGCTATAGGCACCGGGAAATGGTCGGGAGGAATTCCTGGCCATCTTTTGGAGCTTGACTGACAATTCACAAGCAAAATAGTGAAGAACACGAACGAAAAATCGAATAAGAAAAATACATCAGAACCGTATACCAAGCGATAACAAAAATAATTCACATCAGTGGAGTATAGTCGAGTTTGGAAATCAAATTCTAAACACGGTCAGTAGCCTGATGGGTAACGCTTAGGTTCACTTTTTTTCGTGATTCAAACTGTCATAGCGTCAGTTCGAATCACACGAACTTCTTCACTATTATTTCAAACGCTATAGTATCTTCTGAGATAAAAAATTCCGGAGGTAAACTAGTTTCTCATTCGGATCTCCGGGGGCACTATGTCAGGGGGAACATCATGCAAATGTCGGGGGAGCCATATATTTTTGCAAATGGCAACACTTGATTTCTTAAAAACCGTTAAGGGGGGGGGGGGGGGGGGGGCGCGAGTGTTGGGGAATTGTGCGTCGCTTCATGCATTTTTAGTCATGGTGGAGCACTTCACGGGACAACAGCGCGCTTTTTGTGTAAAACACAATTGAATTGAATACGGATTACGCCGTGTAAGTGAATGTCCAAGTGTTAATTTAATCAAAGCTTGGGTCAAGAAGTTCAAGCAAACAGGATCGACCACGAATATTAAACAAACAGAGCGGCCACATTCACGAAGAAGCGATGAGAACATTCGGGTGCTTGAAATTTCCGTAAGGAACGATCCAAAATCATCTACGAGTAAGCGTTTGGCGGCGGATTGAAGGAGTGCCAACGACGAGATGCGGCACATCTCGACGATGTCATTTAAAAAAAAAATTCCCAAAAACGTTTATTACGCTAAATAAATGATCAACAAAATAACATTTGTAGTTTTATTTCTATTCATGTTTTAAATATGCAAAAATGTATGGCCCACCCTTTATTATGATAAATAACCGAACTGTAAGATATTCGTCATCGCGTAATCGGGTTCGTTCTCGAAACTATCTCGACGTTAGACTGGTAACGGCAATTTGTAACATCAGGGGCATCGGTTTCACCAATACGGGTGTAAACGCCGTCCACCAATATTTGCAAACAGCGAAACCTAATATCCTTGGCCTAACTGAAACCCAGGTCGATTCGTCAACTAATCCGACATAAGTATCTTCGTTGTTCAGTATAAGAGTTGCATTTTAGATTCCGTTTTAAGGGTGAAGTCTGCGTTTTCATGCGGTCCGATCTGGCTTGCCAGAGGACGGAGGCGTTGAAAACTCAATAACTTTGACATCATGTGGTTGAGGCTTGTGCTGAGGAATTCTGTTAAATTTCTTTGTTGTCTATACCGCTCCCCGAAAGACGATCGACCAGCGAAATTTTTCGAACGTCTTTGACGTACCGTCGACTGAATGCAGATTGTAGCGATCCTAAATCACTACCCTTTTCCAATTACTTATAAACCCAATCCAATTCCCATAGTGAATCATATGAGCGACAAGTTAAACCAAAAGTTAATTTGTCGCACAATGATTCAATTTCCAAGTACCTTACATCCCAATCCAATTGAATCATATGCACGATAAATTTAAACGAAAGTCCATTTGTCTTGCATTGATTCAATTCCCTATAACCATTGAAATTATGAAATGCCTAATTCTAAATGCATTTCGTAATTTCTCCTTCCGGGAATTTATTCAAGTAAATTCCTATACACTTCCCAGAACCCTATTCCAATTGAAGCACACAAAATCTTATTTGTGCTTCTTGGAATTTTTAAATAAAATTTTATCCAATCTCTGTCATCACAGAGTATAAAAGGGCGGCACATTTTGGATTCGAGATCACTCGGAATCCAAAGGCCGAGGCAACGGCCAAAAGTAAAATTAAGAAATCAAATATTAAATAAAATAATTAAATAAATAAAGAATTAAATCTCCTCTTTTCATCTTGGGACAAGCCAAAAGAACCGGAAGCCACCAAGGTAAGAACAACAAAATCCATAAAAATATAACCTTACAAGATCAACCACCCGGGTTTGAAATTATCGTCCTTGGTGACTTTAATGTACAGAATCCCGGCTAGTTTGTCCATTCTAAGAAAACCGACGAAGCTGTGAGGCTTGCTGAGATGTTCGCTGTTAGCCACAACTTGACTCAACTCAAACAACAAGCACTAAAGCCTCCTCTGTCTCCATTGCAACAACAACCCTGGTTGATCACGAGAAAACCTATAGAAAACTTGTCGAACTATGACACCAATTTCTTACCCTCCAACACCGTCAGCTCAAACCAACAACATTCATCATTAGGCACATTGACCCAACGTGGACGAACGGAGAACTAGCGTCGGAGATCACCAGAATTTGCCAAGAGCTGAAAATCCACAGGCTGGACTATTTTCAAACTCCGTACATGCGAGAAAACAACTTAAGGAACCTACGGATTATCCAAATCCCTCAAAAATGAAGACACCAACAAGCTCAAACAAATTAAGTACTTGTTTACGCATGTTAAGTGTGTCAGTGACATCATAGATAAAGATGAGGTACATGCGGTCATTGATGCACTCAAACCAAAAAACGCTACCCGATTCTAAACCGATGACCCCCGGGACGAGAATGCAATTAATTACATATTCCGAAACGATTAGCAAATAATACAAAAGCGATTAATTGCATATTTCAGAGCCATTAACAAAAAGCAATTAATTGCATATTTCGGCACGAATGACAAAACGCAAAAAGTAATTGCACAAGAGTTAATTGGGTCAATTCGCAATTGCGGATGTTGACCTGTGGCGTAAAGCGATCAAGATATATTGGCTGACACCACAGTGCAAAGCAATGGCGAATTGAAGTTGAAAATCGGGATTTAGGTCATTGCGAAATGAAATTGCGTTATCGGCATCGGGAAGTGTTGACCCCGAGGTGACGAGAAATGGTAGGAAGAAGTTAGGAGCCAGTAAGAGGTTGATCGTGAAGATAGTCGAGTCGGAATTTGGTCGAAAAGGTTGGAGGTTGGTAGTGAAAGTAAGGACGTCCGGTTTTGATCGTTGGTTCTTGTGCAAAGTAAAGCTATCGAAAAAGTCCAGAAGGTAGACTTGTAAAAACAAAGTGAATGTTAAGTTAATGCTAGAACAGAATTTTTAAAACAAAGTGGATGTTAAGTTAATTCTAATTAATAAAAATATACAAAATAAAAATGGAAGAAAGTCAAGGAAAGATTCTGTGCTTGAATTTTGGTGTAAGAAAAAGATTTGGCCGCCGTTCCTTTGGCGTCGTGACTTTTGTTTGGTAGGTTATTCAAAACCCATAACTCGCATAAGATCAGCATCGAGGAGCCTCATAAACAAAGCATCCTCCATTGCAAGAGATGCCAAGGCTCGGGACACTTGGCGGTGGCTTGCCACCTAAATATACGATGCGCCAGATGTGCCGATGAACATCAACCAGGAGTATGCAAAGTCAATCCACAGGGCATGGAACAAGGAAAAATCCAAACCACAAACCTCGATGAATCCATTACCACTTAGGAAATCGCTGTGACATGCTGTAACTGCGGAGGTCCACAACCAGCCAATTTTTCCCAGTGCCCTCATAAATTGAGAATTCTCCAAAGAAGAATAAAACCAACTACAACCAACAAATCCGCACTAACCAAATCTACCTCGCAGAACACATTACCACAACCTACAAGGCCAGGAACATCATATGCGGATGTCATCAAAAACAATCCAAACACGCCGACGTCAAACAACCCCAACTCCGTTGGCCTCAACCTGGACATCATGGCCTATATCAAGAGTCTACAAACTATGCTTCCTACATTGAAGCATATGTCGGATATCGAAAAACAAGGTCAGATTCTTTCACTTATAACCTCCCATATTTTTTCGCTCAATGGCTGAACTAACTATAGTCGCCCTCAACGCAGAGTCTATATACTCCAACATCCGTAAGCAACACTTACGGTTGTTTGTTAAAACCTTCTCCCCAGACATCCTTCTCCTCTCAGAAACGTGGCTTAAGTCCAACTCCCGAGTATCCATCCCCAATTATACATTTATTTCAAACCCCAGAACTACTGGATCCCTTGGAGGTACCGGCATCCTACTAAATAATATACTTCAATTCCCCGAAATTAGGTTCGCCAATGTTTTCAATATCGAATACACGACGGTTAAACTTTTTTGTGAAAACAAGAAAGTAATCATATTGTAGCGAGCTTAGGGTTCGCTGGATTAATTATTTTGAATAAATAAGGGCCGTTAAATCGATTTTGAATTATTGTAACACTTTATTAGTCCGTTAATAACCACCGCTATTTTTAACGTACACTTAACGATTTCTTAACTTATCGCTTCCGTACTTATCGCGTCTTTTACTTCTTCACTGCTTACTTCTCACTTATTACTTCTTACTTATCGCTTGCTTCACTTTCCACTTCTTACTCCTTAGCAATCGCTTGCTTCACTTTCTACTTCTTACTCCTTAGCAATCGCTTGCTTCACTTTCTACTTCTTACTCATCTCCATGATCTGTGTGCGACTTATTTATACCGTTCCCTTATTCTGATTCGGCGTTTCGTTTCCGTCCGTTCCATAGTCTTGAATGTTCTACTGTTCACGGTCTCCAGTTTTCCATTACTTTATAGAATATTCGAGTACTCTGTTTTGGACTCTCTAGAATATTCTAGTACTGATTGTCATATGCGTCACAATATTAACATCCATTTACATCCACCCAACACGAGAACCAGTCTTCCCTGACTCTGACATATCTCAAATAATCAGACAGTCTCTCCCCGCACCATTCATAATCGGTGGAGACTGGAACGCTCGATATACAGAATTCTACGAGATCAAGAATAACAAATACGGTTGCCAACTTTTAGACCTCCTCTCATCTAACCCATATATGTACATCGACAGTCCGCTGCAGCCAACTCGTGTCACCAACTCGACACAGTCAACAATTGACTTCTTCCTCAAGTCGGCTGATGTCTATTCAGCTGCATCTTCGGCATACTTACCACCACAGATACTTCTTAAAAATCTGTTTTCTTCACGTTTTGTGAGAGCTCATGTCCCGCATCCGTGTAGAACAATCGGCATCATTATGGCTCTATAAACACAGAGCTTTATATTACGTGATGCAGTTTGGATTTCAGCAGTTTACTGACGGCGTGCCAGCTAGCGTTGTCCGAATGCAGTCTTTTGTTAATTTCCTTCGACATTTCATTACTGACCGTCGGTATTGTATATTTAAATTCTTTAGCTGTTTCAAATATCGTGCCTCTGACGTTTGTGTGTATTCCCTGAGGTCCACCTGTTTTCGCCGCAATCATATATTTTGTTTTATCTTCATTTATTTCTATGCCCACCTCTTCTTCTGCCTGCGTGATGTTTCACAGTAACACTTTATAGATTATCGCCCAGAACAACGATGTCATCCGCATATGCGAGCACTTGTGAGACCCCCTTCAGGGATGATCCGGTCATGTTGTCATATTGCGCCTATCTGATGACATACTCGAGCAGAAGGTTAAAAAAAACATGGTGAGAGGCCATCCCTCTGTTTTAGTCCGTGCCTGATTTAAAATGTTTCTGAGGGGTGGTTTTCTATTCTAACTGGCCTTTTAGTCTCGTTCAAGCAAATTTAAGTGAGGGTGGTATATTTTTTTTTTTGGGACTCTCAGCTCAACTAAAATATGGTAAATTCTTTGCCTTATGACTGAGTCGTAGGCTTTTTTGAACTCCACGAACAGTTGGTCAACCGTCTCTCCATATTCCCACGTCGTTTCCAGCAATTGCCTTACTGTGAACAATTAGTCGGTCCTTGACCGGTCCAACGTAGTGCGCACTAGTAGTCTCCCAGTATTTCTTCTGCGTATGATGTAATTCTCGCCAGTATGACATTTGTTAGTATTTTGTATGTGGTTGGGAGCAATGATATTCCTCTGTAGTTTTCGCACTCAGATCTGTCGCTTTTTTTGAATATGGGGACGACTATTGTGGTTTTCCATTCTTCCGGAGTGACTTCCTTATCCCATATTGTTTTAATCAGTTGGTGGATCATTCGAGCGGTTACCTCTCCTCCATGGTTCATAAGCTTTGCCGGTATGCAGTCGGCTCCGGGAGCCTTGTTGTTTTTCAATCGATTTTTTGCGTCTACAACTTCGTTGAAAGAGGGCTCTGGGATCTGTATGCACGTTTGGTGCGTTTATTTGTGGTTGATGAGTGCGCTCATTGAGCAGGTTTCCAAAGTACTGCTTCCATCTTGTCACGATATTATTTGTTTCTGTGACCAGACAGCCGTTAATGTCTCAAATTATTTTGGCTCTCTCTCGGTAGACATTTATAATTGAGTTTATATCGGCATACATACCTCTGATGTTCTTTGCTCTGGCATTTTCTAGGAATTTTTCGATCCGAGTCTTCTCCCATTCGCGTTTTTTGCGTTTGAAAAGTTACATTATCTCTTTCCAAATTGTCGCGTATCTTTCTGCGTTGACTTCATCATATCACTCTGAGGGGTTTACGTTCTTCGATCTTCGACCTGCACTCAAGGTCGAACCGAGGTTTGGACTTAATTGTTTTCTGAAATCCTAATACCTCTTGGCTGTTTGTTTGATTGTGTCTCTGGTCGATGCCCATTTAGTGCCCAGATTATTGGTTTCCTCTTCCTCGCTGCTCCTATTCTCTAGGATGCCAAATCTATTCGTTAGTTCGTCTTAATATTCAGCCCTTTTGCGCAGGTCTTTTAGTTTATCAATGTCGAACTTTTTGCTCGTCTCCCGTGACTGCCCACATGGGTTTGCTGCAAGCCGACTCCTAATTTTTCCCATCACTAGAAGATGATCGAAGTCGCAATCTGCTCCTTTATATGATATAACATCAAGGATATTCGAGTGGTGACTTTTGTCTATGAGGAAGTGGTCTATTTGGTTACGCGTTACACCGTCGGGTGATATCCATGTGGCTTTATGGATTTGCTTGTGATTGAACATCGTGCTTTTCACTACCAGATCTTTTGACGCTGCGAACGTGATCATTAGAATTCCATTATCATTTGAAACGTCATGTAGGCTTTCTCTACCTATAGTTGGTTAGAAGAGATCTTCCTTTCTAATTTTCGCATTGAGATCTCATCAAATACTTCCTCTAGGGTCTCGTAGAACGTGTCCTTCGTTTCTTCGTCCGTAGATTCTGTTGGGTCGTGTACGTCTATAAACACATAATTGTACCATGGGGCCTGTATTTTTAGCACTGACATTTGGTCATTAATAAATTTCACATCTTTTACATGGGGCGTAATCTTCTTGCTTATGATGAAGCCGGTTCTGAAGTTATGTGTGTCGGTGTCTCCACACGCCAGTATGAAACCGTTGGTTTCGATATCTTGATGTGGGAGTCGGACTTCCTAAAGCGCGACGATGTCCATTTTATATTGTTTCGCGTTTTCTACGGCCGTCTGTGTCGCGCCTGGTTTATATAACGTTCGAACATTCCACGTGCCGACGCGTATATCCCGCTTTTTCCGTTTTTCCCTACGTCTTCTTTTTGCCTAGTCGGTGTTTTCTTGACGATTTGTTCCCTTATGGTAGTGTCGGCTCATCACACCTACGCCTACCATGTTTTTGTTGGATTGTTTTTTGTATATTGATTATTCATTTTTGTTCCCACGCGTCTTGGGGTTTCAAATAGTCCGCCATTTCAGAGGCCCTCTTTGATATGGTAAGATCTGCTTACTGCTATGATTCGACCCGGTGTCAGAGAGGCGCCGTTATCATACAGCTGCAAACCATCCAATGTGCATGGTAAAGTGTAACACCCTGGATTGGGGGTGGTATATCTTTGTGTGTTACTCTTCGGTAGCCTGTCATGGGTGTCCCTACTGGAAGCATATGCTTCTGTCAGCATAGCCTGAGTGATTCATTGTAGTTTAAGCCCCCGCACCACGTCAAGGCTTCTACCAAGCGGGAGTTACGGATAACCATATACAATATAATCGGTTTTCAGGCGAACAGCCCGGGTATGGAAACCTCTGCTGATCAATTGTTTACTCATCATCATTAACCCGATACATTTAAGATCAAGATACATTGCCACCCACCGTTGTCATCTCCTCCTAGTCATCCGCTGGCGCCCTAATTTGTGGTTTAGAAATGCCCTTCACCTTCTTTTGTTCGCCCTTTTCGGGTAAGAAAACGCTGTATACAGTCAGTGAGCAGTGATGAAAATTTTAATATGTGTCTTCCTCAAGGAGTTTCAATATAAGTATATCAGTGGATCATTATTAAGGCTAAGACATAGATCAATCAATAAACCATTGTATATCACACATACAGCTAAAGTCGGAAGGATTGCCATCCATCAAACACACTCATATATAAGTAAAGCTAGTAACTATTGTCGAAGGTCATAAATGAAGAATATGCACACGCCAGTTATTTAATATTAACCGCGAGTGCACCTTTCCCAACAACATTTTCCTCTATAATTGAGGATTCCTGGACCTATGGGTCTTGTCGGTCTTTATCTTGGTCTCTCCTTGGGTTTGTGGATAAAAACACACCTCATGTTCGTTTCTTAGTTTATTTACCTTACTTAGTTTAATTAGAAGTTCTTACACACTTAGTTATTTATAAAACATAGGTTGCAAAATATTCTTGAAGTTCCTTTTCACTTAATTCAATTATAAAACATAGGTTGCAATAAATTCTTGAGTTCTCATACACTTAGTTATTTACAAAACACAGATTGTGATAAATTCTTAAAGTTCCTTTTCACTTAATTCAATTATAAAACACAGGTTGCAATAATTCTTGAGTTCTCATACACTTAATTCAAATATAACACATAGGCCGCAGCAAACCACTGATGGTACACAATAGATGGATACTAAATACTCCTTGCCGGACTCGCAATTTCAGACTAATACTTTAAATGGATCCCTTGGGACGCCCCACGAAGGATGTAAATTAACGTGAGGGCGCAACATGCCCTCACGGAATCCGAATCGAGATTAAATAAGTTCATCGAAGCGATAGAATACCAAAACCCCATCATCGCTTCGATGACCATATTTGGTAATTTACCCTTTTGCGTTTTGTTCAACACAAAAGGGTTGAAACACACACACGATGATTGCTCTGCTGTTCATCGCTTGTATCCGCAAATATGCAGACACCACATACATCCCATTTAAAGTTCGCAGCAGGTGCGAGTATCTCAACGGCAAAAAGGGGTTGAAATGTTTACACGATCATCGACTGCGTAAAGCATTATTGCTGATCGTGTACATTTCGCTGGTATATTCTCGCAATCGAATTCTAATGGTAAATTTCCATTTGCGAATTTGACTGCTTGGGCGCCAGCCGGATGCCCTCATGTATCGGTCGGTCGGGTGATCGATCGAGGTGGATATGCTGTGTCAAGGCAAGATACACTTTTCCTGCTGGTGTGCAGCTGGCGCGCAAAAGAATATCGTGTAGGTATTGCACGGGCAATATTGGATGCTTGGTTGTTAAACCGAATTGCTTTAAGAAGATAGCATTTGCTGCCGCTGGAATTTCATATCAGCGAGACTTAGTGTTTCACAGGTTTTTCTAATGTTACAGGTACGGCATGGAAGGTAAGTACACACATTTAGTGTATTTTAGGAAACTGTTACCTTTGTACCTGTAAGGTAAGTAGTGGCGTTCAATGTAACTGCCACGGTACTTGTTTTTAATTCAGGTTGTATGCCCTAGATGGGGGTTTTTACCTTGGTAATGGGAAGATGGTTGGTGGCGTTCAAGGGAACCGCCACAGACCCATCCCATAGGGTCTACTGCTGACACACTACAAACACGCACGCACAGTACAAGACAGCACAAGCACACATGTGGGGGTATAGGTTTAGTATGTGTCAGAAATGACACGGGTTCACTTAACCTTCCACTATATTCTCCCGAAACTCGTTACAAGTATCCAATATACACGAATGAAGTTACAAGAATTAAAACGCTAGAGTTGTTGACTATTGTCGTAAGTCGTTCTGTATTGTTTATTTCCAATTCAAGGATTCTTTTGATAACTTGACAGGATCCACGGCTTTACAAATTATTAGTCTTTAAAATATTAAATCGTTGCACAACACGTTGTCGAATAATTGTTTCTTATAAGTTACAAGACGCCTTTGATAACTTGACCGGATCCGCAGCTTTACAAATTATTGGCCTTTAAAATATTACATCGTTGCACAACACGTTGCCGAGTAATCGTCTATTATAAATTGCAAGACTCCGCTTTAACACCGATTTGCACGAGAACAGGTACAAACGAGATTTTCTCCAGACACGGTTATTTCCATACTGACATAGACTCACGACTCTGACGAAGCAATCCTTGGGCACGTGTGTACGGTTGTGTGGTTCTCTAGACCGGAGACGTGTGCCCCGTTTAAGTGATGATTATCGACTGAGTACCATCGATCTCTTCCTATGGTCTCTGCAACACCCTCGTTCGAAAAGGGGATAAAAAAATAAAGGGCGTTTTTAGATTTTGCGCACTAGCCACCCGATGTGATTGCGCTCTCTCTTGTGCGCTCTTCATTTCCCCATGCGCCTCGGGGTGGATAAGCGCTGGCGTATTCGTTGCACGCCGATGTGCGCAGAGTGGATGAAAAACTCACAACGAGGAGCGCAATAACTCGGGGTTGATCTGGCTTAGTGTGCGTGTGGTGATGTGGCCTCCTAAAATGTGTTTTACTCTATTTATCTGAGAAAAGAGATGTTTGATCCCCAGCGGATGGAGGAACTGGGAAAAGACAAAGTAACGCTAGGGAAATATTATCACGTGATTCAATCGAATGTTTTGATAATTTCCCCAGCGGTTCTGCCATGATGCGACAACTTCGTCCGGCTGGATTTGGTTGTTGCTAACCGACATGGACTAGAGTTGCCGTATGGCAAAAAGGGTAGCTAAACTCATTTATGCATTGTCTGCATGGAACAATGAGTTTAGCTATCTGTCCTTGGTGGTAACATGCTTTACAGGTGAATTGTTAAGGTTGTTTTGACACTCTGTATGGCGGTCGAAATTAGATGGAATTAGCCGGAAATGGTGGGTGGTTCTCCGTGTAGTATAGAGACCCCCCCCCCCCCCCCCCCAAATACACACACACACCGACCAAAGCGCAGATTATCAGACGCCAAAGGCGTGATCTGCGTTTACTACCGCACCCAAGACCCACCGGTCTTGTACGATTTCTTTCCCACCATCCGCCCATCCAAGTAGTAGGAGAACGCTTGAACTAACCCTGTCCACACTGTCCTTAGATACCCCTGTTGGGCTTTTCAGGGCCCGAAGAGCCATGCATCGCTCGATCCCCACCATTTCCAGCAATGCGACTTACCTTAAAGTCGAATCTTCAGCAAGATTATACAACCTTGCTACGGCATTAACCGCCAACCAATTCGCTGGAATTAATTCGGTTATCCCAAAGGATAACCGACATAAATACCTTATAGGCAGCTTACCTTTCTTTGGGGGTTTTTCCAAACCCCTTCTCCGCGGTCATTCCTAAAAACATTAAGCCCACGGCAAGGATTATCACCTAGCCGTGGCATCAAAAAAACGTTCACCCTCGGGCAGGCATTGCACCTGGTGCATCACGTCCCTATTATCTAATGCTGCCCACGTCATTCCATGAAAACAAAATCAACACAGAATTCCTAATGTGCTTGTTTTGTTTGCCCATGTTACCCCTAAGCGTACGGCTGCCAGGTCTCACCGGTTTGCCACCGTCGACAAGGTTTCGGCCGACGCAAAGCAAACATTTCCCGCATTTTCAGCAATAGCTGGTTTTCCATTATCGTTTTCCACCGATCATGGACCGCAAACAAGCAACGAATTGGATGTGGCCATCAAGTGTTTACTTTTAACAACTGGCAGCGGCCGCACCCTATATTCGTTTGCAAAACCTAAACGTCGCATCCATATCTTCCGGATTGTTTATGGTACATCGGAATTTTCTATTAACGGCCGCCAACCGTCCGCGGACCTGGAAAATTGCATGTCCATCAACCGAATGTTGATTTATGGCCTCTCCTCGGGCGAGCAGATCTTCGGTTTGTTTTTCACACCAGAAGGGTCTGTTGCCGGCGAGCATTACACGGTCGATTGTGTACACAGCCGCAGACCCATGCAATCTTGGCGAACGCAAACAATGCATTCCCATTACCCGATCATGGAAATAGCGTCTCTGTTGACATAAGATCGCAGAGACCTATCCCCTCGTTTAATGATCATTACGATGAGATGCAATAACGACGCCCGCATCTGTCTATGTTCACCGGACGATCGTATGCGACGCATACACATACATGCGAAATGTACGCCATATTTCCCAATCCAATCACGATTGACTGCCTCGAGTTGATCGTGTAGCTCCTGCCCTTATCGAGGCGATTCTTGCAATTTCATTCTGATGGTGGCGAACGAAAACCAGTCAGATTTTACCACCAAGGAGTATCAGTCAAAGGAGTCGTGAGGTCGCGTACGAGTTTGCACAAGTATCTCGAGAATTTTTATTTTTTTAATAAACAGCCGTAGAACGAGGTTCTGTTAATATGATCTTTTGTTATTGAAGTGTGTGCCAAAATCATTGAGTTTGCACAAATATCGCGATAATTTTCATTAGTTAGCAAACAGCCGTAGAACGAGGAACTTTATACTAAACTAGTGCGTGTTAAATAAGCAAATACAATAAAGAACCAATAAAAGTTAAACATTACATCTCTAACCTGAATTGTGTTTTATTCCTCGAACAATCGTTGGGTGTAAAAGGAAATAAGTGTGCGTGTTTTGGCATCGACTTTTATCCCACACCCCCTTCCCCCTTTCTTTTTAGATATATCGAGACCGAGCCCAACATCCTCACGGATGTGGGTGATTCTGGTTATCGCAAGATGACCAGAAGCCAGAGACAAGATGAAGGACACATTTGTCCTTGTCTCCCTAAAGTCGGCCTCTCGTCACCAATTTTTTTTTTTTTTTTTTTTTTTTTTTAATGAAAGTCAGGTCAAATCTAAAAGACGAGGAGGAGGTTGAATTTAATTACTGAATGTTGCCACTTTTTGCCTGGTAATCTATCCTTCTTATCTCCTCTGCTTTTGCTACCTTGCAGTGAATTTTTTGAAAATATAAAGATATTAATAATATGCGATCGCAAATTGTAAGAAATAAATAAATAAATGCACATTCAAATCATCTGTTTCCTCGCATGAGAAGAAGAAGGAAAGAAGAACTTTGAGAAGACGCAAATAATAAAAGAAAACACAATTATTATTTTTCATAAATAACTTCATTCTTCAATCAAGAATGTTTCTTTGGATTTTTTATTTCTCATTTTCAGTTTTTTTTGTATTTTTTTTTTCTTTTTTAGTTTAAATTTTGTTTGCTTTCCCTTTTTCATTATAGATAAATTAATACTTATTCAATAATAGAAGAGTTAACAAAATAAATAATATTGTTACATTATAATAATATTAAAAATGTCAATTTGTTTATTTACCATTTTTCACTTGTTTCATGATGTTGTATTAACGGATTGAAATACAATGAAACTAAACAAATTGTCCGTCTTACTAACTAATTAAATTAACGGTGTAATGTATTTTTATAATTAATTAATTGGTTTTAATGTTATTCCTTTTGTAATTGTCATTTTCTAAATTAATAGTTTCATTTTATTTATATATATATTTTTACTTATTTATTTCTCGTGTGTACATAATTGGTTTGGTTAATTTTTATATTTTATTCCGCTTTATTAATTATATATTTCAATTACAAATATCAGTTGGGTGTTTAAAAGTTACCATTGTTTTACTTATTTTGTTATTTCCTAAGTTAGTAGTATTTTTTTGTTTTCTTCTTGTTGTTCTTCCTATTTTTTTCTTTCCTTTTTTTTTTTTGTTTTGCCCATTTTAATTTTATTGTTATATGTAAGTTTGTTTTTATATTTGTTATATTTATGTTTTCATTCATTTATGAATACATTTTAGTTTTACTTATTTATAATGCGCAAAAATGTTGGTTGTTCATATTTGTGTACATAGTATGAGCATTATGGCAAAGTAATTGATGTTATCCATTATTCACTAATTACAAAAAGATTTCCTATTTCTTGCTCTTTTTATCAAGTTATAGATGTGTGTATAAATATTTTTAATCAGTAAACAAAAAATCTAAAATGAACAGTAAAACTTATAAATATTACTAAAAAAGGGAAGTTCATGGAAATAGGAGTTTTGTTTCTTCTGTTATATTGTATTATACGTATAAATTTATGTTGTCGACATTTTTTTCTTTTTTTCTTTTTTTTAATAATTTTTCTATAAGTTATTATGTTGTATTGTATTACAAGTAAGTATTCGAATTGTGTTTTGTATTTCAATTACCTATTTTATATATTTATATATTATTTTATTTTTACGCATTTTGTAGTGTGTGTTTTAATTCTAGACTGTTTAAAAACTTAACAACTTAAAAGGATTGATTTGTTTGACTTTTGTTTTTATGATTCTTTAATAAATGTTATTGATGTAAAACAAATTCGTTCTATCATGGGTTTTATTTTATCTGTATCATGCTTATTTTTCTTTCGTATCTAATTTAATTCTTCGTATGTATAAATGCAAAAATAAAATATATATATATATATATTAAGAATATATATATTAAGATTTCCATTTACGATATTATTCATGTTTGTTTGCTTCACATAAAATGCAATCCAATTCGCTTGTTGTAATTTATAAACTTTATTTAATTTGTTGTTGCGTGATTTATTTATGTGTTACGTAATATTTTTTAACAGTACTAAGTATATATTAATGCTACAGTAATGTTTGTTTTCTTCTTTTATTCTTATTTTATGTTTCTTTTTGTTTTTGTTTTGCATTGAATAATTTCCATTTGTGCTTTATGACAAATATTACAATGTAATTTGGTTTCTTAATTTAATTTAAGTTTTATATTCTGTTAATTAAATATATTTTAATAGCATACCTATTTCGTATTGCATTTGAATTAATGTAATGATTTCGCTTAAATAGACAAAACCGCCAATTCTCTTTAACGAGATTTTTATACACATTCATCAAGCCAATATTAATTTTTTTTTATTAATTTTTTGTTTGGACTATAAACCATTTAGTCATAATATAACATTGACAAATTTTTGATAAATTAAAAACTAAAACCCCGTCAGATAGTAATATGTAGTCCTTAAACTCAATTGATTTTTTGTTTTTTTTTTATCCATTTTTTTTAAAGACTAATTTAGAAAAGAGGGATTATACCGGCATAGCTTATTACTATGTACAGTAAAGGTTTGGTGTTCGTGAGCTGATTATCTGCAATGTTTTTTAAATTGTTGGTTACAAAACAAAAACGTTTTACGAAATGTTACGGTGAAACCATAGAGATTTTAATAGGCCCATTCGCCCAAAAATAACATTTTGTTAATAATATGATTCAACTGTTTCATTTTGATACCGAGGAGAATTTGAATTTTAGCTGTGTTGTACAATAAAACGTCCTGTTCAGATTTAAACATACGTTCAGCCGTGGGAAATCATAAAATTATGGAGATTTGCTTAATTTACAGCCTTTGTTCGATATTCTCGAATCGATTACATTAATTCGGTTTCGTTTCAACTTTGTAAACTTCTATTTGTCATAATTCAAATTTTAAATGTATATGTATATTTCCGTCCTGTTATTTTTCCTCATAAATCCAATTATTCTATTCTTATTCATTTACGCATTTCTTTTATTTGTTTTAACTACTATTTGTGTATTATTATTATTATTATTATTATTATTATTATTATTATTATTATCGTTATTATTATTTTTATTCAGTATAACTTGTTTTTATGAAAATTCTGTTTTAAAAAATGTGTTTGTTTTAAATATTATTCAATTTTTCATTGTTATTTAATTTATCATTGAATTTGTTTGGTTTTGCTTTTTTACTGTTAAAAAAATTGCCAACGAATTTTCATTCGCACAATTATTTACCTCTTGATATTTCCTGTCTTTTACTTTCCTAGTTTAATACAAAATCACACAACTCACAAAATGTTGTGCGCGCAAGTTTTTAAAACGAAAAACAAAGTTTTTCTCGTTTACAAATTCCAATATAAAATAATTTTCTAGTATTGCTGCTATTTTTGTTTTTTTTTTTTTGTATCTTTAATGCTTTTTATTTTTGTTTTGTTTAATCGTTTCCTTATTTATTTTTACCTTTTGCAATCATTTCGTTGGAAATTTTATCATATTTTATCACAACAAATTAATAAATCAAAATAATAATGATGGTTAAAAATAAAGAAAAAATATGATGTTCTAACTATTTTTTTTTATTATGTATGTTCTTTGATATTTCTTGAAATTTTACATATTTAAAATATATGAATTTTTCCAATGGCAGTTGTATTTTTTGTAAGTGTGAAATTGTAATAACTTCTTAATTAAAGTTTTAAGTATATAATTCTTTTTTAATTTACATTTCTTAATGTTCTTAAGTATATTTAGTGGCAGTTTAATTTGATAAAATTCTGACAGAAATTTAATTTTATGAAAATTATTTAAAATATATTACGTTATGCATTTTCAAGTAGAAGCATAACATAATGATAATGATTGAATCCCAATGCTTACGATTTACTTACTGGCTGTTTTGTTATTATTAAAAACTATATCCCAAAGCAATACAAATAAAATGCCTAAGCAAAGAAATACACATTGATATATTGTGAGATAATTTTTAAGCAGATGAAATTTTCAGGCGATGAAGGTGAAGCATTGGTAGTTGGGAATTATACAATTAGGATGGACGCTGTTCATGCTAATTTTTATCGTTTTACAACATTATTACCTCTAATAACCACCAGGGTCGCGAAGATTACGAAGGGCCGGACACGTGGCACGAATGGGCAACGATAGCACCGTGCGTAGAATTCTTGACGGTAGAACAACGGGAAAGAGACCGGCCGGACGGCCACCACGGAGATGGGAGGACAATGTTAGGTTTGACCTTGAGGAGATCGGATCAGATGGTCGGGCGTGGAAGGAAGGTGCACAGGACAGGGAACGAGGGCAGAGTCGAGTCGGTGAGGTCATGAACTTCCGGGTTCCTACAGGCCAATAATATTAATTTGGCTACATATTGTCTGCTTTGAATTCTTTATATGCTTTACATTCTATATATGTTACAATAATATAAACAAAGTCAGTTCCGTTTTGACTCTCGTGAATTGAAGACTTTCTTTTTCTTTTACTAGGTATTTTTCATAGCATTCTATGCACGCGGTCGCTCTAAATCTGGGAGCCTTGTTAATAGACCCGTCTCCTCTCATCTCGGAGAGTTTCATACTTCATACGGTTAGATGTCGTAAATTCAGATCCTTTCAAGACAGAAATCTTGCTAGCACGTATTTGGCAATAGTGTTTGCTTATTTTATACAGATTGCTGGACCGCATGGGCATCAGTTGTTGGCTATTGTACTATGGCAGTAGTTCCCTGGAGGTTTACAAAACCACCACCTATACCAATTTGAAACATATTGACTCAGTCACACGATAAAATTTCACTAATTCTGGTCACACGTAAAGGAGGCGAAAGCATTGTAATTTGAAAATGATCTTAGTTGCACTGTTTCCCAGGCATCCTATCCGATTTCAATTTGACACATATTGAGTCAGGCACACGACAAAATTTCACTAATTCTGGTCACACGTAAAGGAGGCAAAAGCATTCTAAAGTAAAAATGGTCTTTGTTGCATTGTTTCCAAATCATTATTTCGTCCAGAAACGACCAATTTCTAGAGCTTCGCTGGTTAGTTACTTGTAGTTATCAGAAAACAAGGCAACAGAAAGAGGGAGGTCTTCAATGATCACCCTCTGTTTGATAAAATCGAAAGTATAGGCTGTCGTCGGAAATACCACGGAAAACTTGAAGCTAGGGCCACCCGCCTCTATATATTTATCTACTGGGACGGACGATAAAAATCATTTAACATATGTTCCCATAGAGTGATTAAACTATAAACAGGTTAGTCAATCAAACAGAAATTCGATGGCAATAAAACTGTATAGTCCAGGCAAATAGCTCGAAGGAGAATCCTAAGATGGCACCGCCTTCATTAACTCCTGTTCTAAGAAACGTCCCCATCAAGGGACAAACACTGCCACCCATGGATTAACAAGCTTGTAACAACAAGGCAATTAATAGAAAATAAGAAAAAAGATTAAAGAAGAAATCTTGTTACACCTTGTACATGGTATGATAATTAAGACCCGAAAAAATACTTGCATTAGCCTTAAAAAAAAACTCACAATCCAATAAGCAATTAAATTTTATCCACAGTTAAAACCAAGGCAACAAACATTTTCAAAAATTATTTTTAAATGGTCATTTTCTACATGGGCATATTACTACTGTTCTGATTATTAGAAAAAAAAATTCCATTGAAATGTATCCCAAAATAATATAATAGGCTCCTAAATATTAGTTTTATATTACAGTTAAACAAATATTAAATAAACATTTTATCTTTTACACATAAAAGATAATGGTGAAATAAATGAATACAAAAATATATTAATGTTAATTAAACTTATTCCAACGAAATACATAATCAAAGAGTAATTTAGTCGTCATTGTAATAATTTATAGTTTTACTGTACAGCTATTACATACATTTTGTGTTTTTGTTTAATTATTTTGTTTTGGTTTTTTTCTCTTTTTTTACATTTATCTTTGGCACTGATGTATGTAAAACAATAGTTTTGGTAGACTTCGATTGTTCAAAACTTTCAAGGAAGCCGAATAAAAAAATTTGGCACATTTATATCCTATTCCTGGAGAGGCCATTATAAACTTTTGAGCACATTTTCAATATTTGGCAAATTCATATAATCAAATAATGAATTCTTTCAATTTGTATACAAAGTTTTCGAAACTAAATTCGGTGATACCAACCTGAACATTTCGAAACTTATGGGGAAGACATGCACATACCCTACGCATAGTGTTCTAACCCTTGATTATAGTCATTTGACTGATTTTCTAAGGTATGCTAACATTCTACAATTTCACAAAACTCTGATTTCCAATTCCAATAAATATCTACTGTAATTTCTACACATTCGTTTGATATCAAAAATGTTGCACTACTTTATGTTCACTAGAAATAAAAGCAATCAAAATGCATATATAACAAAATAGAAACGATAGGGATAAAAGTATTCAAGTGCGCTATTCTAAATGAACAACGACCAAATAATTCTACTATACAGACCGACAAAACCATAAATCTAATTGAACCTATAAATTATCTCAAATGTAACGAGTATTATTGTGTTATTTGTATTTTACTTTCATTATATTATTTATTTTTATTATTATGTTTTCTTTTTCATCTTTTTATTAAAGCCTATCTTCTTCTTCCTCTTCGGGTTCATCCCCATTCTCTTCAACCTCTTCTTTATAACCGGGATGTTCGGAAATTGCATAATAATTACCATTATAAATAACACCTAACTCGCGTAACGCATCACCACGTATTGTAGCTTTTATCGTCCAATTATAACAATCGTCCGATTCAGATTCACGATCTAAACGTTCGACATCTAGGATTTTTGAATTTAAACGTTCTAATATTATACCAATATCCTTAATACTTAAATGCCGTTTTTGATCAACGGACAGCTGATCAATTAGTAATAGGAATTTTTCCGTTGTGGTTTTATCATCTTCCATCACCGTATTTTCGGTCTCACTCTCAGAGCTGTCTCTTTCGGGAGCAATGTCCAAAAATCGGACATGTCCCTTAGCACCAGATGATCGTCGCTGCATACTACCGGTAGGATCGATTCCTCCGACAGCACCACCAGTCGTCGTCGATATCGATATTGATTGAGTTTGAGGCTGAGGGCTTGTGGTGCCATCTTGTATTGGTGATGTAGCAACACTTTTATGTACTGCAATTTTTCTACCTTCTTCGTGAAGCGCACAACAATGAAAATCACATTCAGTTGTGCTAGGACTACCCGCACGGCTTGGGGTATGAGCATGATGAGCACATTCAGGTGTATGTACATGTACAGCACCAACAGCACTATCAAAGGAGCCACCCTGTTTTGATAGACGTCTACCACCAGGATGATATATACTAGCAGGACCCTCATCACTAATAACAGTTATTTGTGGACTTGAGTAACGTTGAGACGCTGATGATGATTTATCGAGGGAGCTTTGAGCTGATAGCCCTTTTTTCGATGGTGAATATTTTTCCGATGACATAAGACCGTTGCTACTGACACTTGGTCCGCCACCCATTCCGCTAACGTTATTACTACCCGGTCCACCAACACCTCCTCCTCCACCACCGCCTCCACCGCCACCGCCTCCACCTCCTCCTCCTCCACCTCCCTGACGTTGGTCCCAGTGTAAGACCACCGTAACACGTCCCTTGTTATCCATAATTTTCCAAGATGGCGTCTCATCGTGCAGCTCTAAAGCATGAATCGTCTCACAGACGATCTTAGGTATAGCTGATATAGCTGAAAAGGAATAAATATGATAACAATTTGTGTTTAAAAAACAATACACTAAAAATAACTTACCAGCTTTTATAACATCAACACCTGTCGGATACCAGCGCTCACCTTGCCTCAATAAAAGCAAAACCGTGTTATTTGCCAGTGTCCGAAAGTATTCGCCATCTTCAATTTGGGTTCCATCGCACTCGAGAACTACACGGACTGGTTCTGAGGCAGGAACCCCAAGTTTATCCTTTCCTGAAATTTATAAAACATTGCAATTCAGATAGACAACATCACATTTTCTACTTTAATATCAACTGAAGAAGTTAAGAGTATTTAAACATTTTTGAATGATAGCCAAATGTAATACAATTACTCAGCATTCTAGCATTAGACACTGTACTTGTAAATTTACGCGAAAGAAGCTAAACTGCTATAAAAACAAAAACACATGTAGTGGTAAAATTTATACAATAAAAAACATCAACAACAGCACTGCCACATATTACGGTTTCGATTGATTTTTCTTCGTAATGGAATAATGGATGCTTAGAAGATAAAATCATCAACATCAACTTTCCGGAGTATAGTCCTGTAACTATGACCCCACACCAATTTTGCATTTCGTCATGGCCAGCGGGTATTGAACTCATCCATCCGAACTCTACCTGCTAAAGGCGTACGCGTCAGTGTTAGTTAAGAAGAAAGTAGCAAGACAGTCATTCGAATTCTGTCTGAAATGATTGCATAAATCTGATGAGCAGATCATAAGAAGGACGAACAGAGCATGAATTTGCGTGACTAGGTCGCCGGTGACTTTCACAGGTAGCATAACATACCATATATGGGCTTATAGCGATTTCCGATAGTAGTGAAGACTATGATTCGTTTTCATGCTAGAAAAGGTTAGAACCAAAGCCCCAAACAATCAGACTACGACTCTGTGCGATGCTATAATGCTGAATTCACTACACAAATTCTGATTGCTACGCCAATGCTCTGGTATAGGGCGTTGATGATTTTTGATTGTTTTTCATGGTGTGCTCTTCACAGTTGCGTGTCCGTAATGTATTGGAATCGCCATAAATTGTTCTGAAATCCCTGGATTTTTTAACACTAGTCAGAAGATTGAATTAGAAATGGTACATTCGAAAACGTCATCACATTGACCATGAAATCTGTACTTTGAAATATGTGTAGTTTTCTACACTAGTCAGAATGTTGAAAAAGGAATGATATCTCAGAAAAGCTAGTCCGAAACAGCCAGATATTTAGATACTAGTCAATTATTTAAATGATGTTGCAAACGACAGCGACCTTATCGTCGAACAAAGTTGCTGATCTGGGTTAACAATTCACGCACGCTTAAACCAAAATCTTTAGTACCAAAACAACCGTTGACTTAGAATACCGAAGGGTTCACATATGGCGTTCATGAAAAATTAATAACTGTCAATGACTTCGAGATCTACTCACGAAATATTACACTGTGAAAATACCCCACGTTGCCAATCAATCCGAGACCCTAGAAGGTAATAAGGGAAAACCCATGGCTATTCACTAATTGGGCAAGGATGGACCGAGCAAAATTGGAGCTGGAAATCGATTACATTTGCGATGATATTTTCAATTAGGCATGAAAACCGAGTATATTCAGATGCATATTTGTAATAGGAGCACGATTTAAGCAAGAACACTGTCTTAAATACCATTGAGTTTTTGGCTGGAAATTATAACAACAATCTTACGTTGCACGAAAAGTAAGGGAGTTTCTTGCAAATTAAATTTCAATTATAACAACGATTATATATTGTGGCTGCAACTGTGTGGTATCGTGGGAGGTCTTCGCTCAAAGATCCTATCCATTCTGAAAAACTCCCATGCCCTACCTGTTCATATTTTTGCTTTAAGCGAAATGAACTTAATCCCCAGCATTCATAACCTGGAACTGTTTCCACCCTCGTTCACCACCTTTCGCGATGACCTCCTCAGGCTGGCCACTGACTTTTCCCCCAGCCGAGAATTGCTCATCGCTGTCCATGACGCTGTCACTTGTCGTTCTCCCGACTTCCTCCCAGCTGGACTTTGTGACAGTCAAAATCACTCTTCCTCGGAAATCAATCTTTGTCATGTGCTTCTATATCTTGCCCTTCCAGTCGGTTGAAGTTTACGAGCTCGCACTTAATATTATCGGCCACATAATCGAGCTGAGTAATTCCCACGATGTCGTCATCGCTTTTGAAGATTATTTTTAATCTTTCACAATTCAATTGGGCTTTATCTGACGATCAATCATACTTCACCTCCCACCCCACCTCGGCCAAGGAATGTCTCTTTATACTTGCCACTAATGCCATTGATAAGGTCATTAAGAATTCTGACTTGTCCCTATACGCTGATGACACCAAATTATATAAGATCATCGAGTCACCACTTGATTCTGCACCGCTGCAATCAGACCTTGACAACTTCTCGGCTTGGTGTGAAAAAAATTGCTTTGTACTTAGCATGGCCAAACACCAATCTATAACTTTTTCCGTAAGCGTATTCACTCATCCTCACGTCCCTAATCCCTTCATAATCAACCCTTAACCATTGTCCAATCTATTCGAGACCTCGAGATCCTTTGCCACAGGGAACTTAACTTCTTCGCTCACATTGATGAGACGATCCGGAAAGCCAATTCTGCCCTTGGAATAGTGAAACGATAGTCTAAGGAATTTTCCAACCCCTACGTAACTCGAACCTTTACCTTACCTTCGTCCAAAATACGCGTAATCCCCACCTTTTCTACAACCCCCCTCATCGTACCTCTTATGGTTTCAACGAACCCCTTTCGCGGATGCTGAGAAATGTCAACTCCAATCCCACCTTGTTCGGCTTTGACCTCTCTACCTATACTCTCAAGCACCGCCTCCTAAACCATTCTCACCATTAATCTTAAGCGGCACCACTCGTTAACCTGCCCCTGTTCAGTTAGTTCTTATGTTTTTTGTTTGTAAAGATATATATACTTTAGCTTATAAGTACTTATATTGCTTAAATTAAGCCAACAAATAGGGTAGTAGCCCCATTAAACTATTGCAATTCTAGTAGTAGAGGTCAAGGGGAACTGTGCTCTGATGAAGGCCCCGATTTAGATGTAAATTAGTGTCTCGCGAGATTTTCTTGTCTAGTTGAGGTTGATTACCCCATTGAACAGTTTGACGCAGAGGCCGATGCGAACAGGCAGGCTGGACAAATCATGAAGTGGCTAACTACCGCATGTGATGCTTCTGTGGCGGTTCCGCCAAACCCCACGGCCCACTTACCTGAAAAACCCCCATAACTTCATCCAAATCTGCATAAGTTTTTGGTTATGCAATCGCATTAAGCACCTGTAAATGCTTCACGCATCAAATAGATCAAATTTATAATCTAAAAGTCCCTGTTAAAGAATCCTTACCTTTCATGCATCTCTTCGCATACATATTCCCTGTAAGAATTCTTTCCTAACTTATCAGGGATCCCAAAACCAATTCGGCACCTTTGGTGCCAGGCAAATCACCCTAGACGAATTCCTGAAAACAAAATGATTTGGTTTACATACAATGTAACCATCATAACAGGGATCATAAACATTGCGACGCCTATTTCTCGTCCTCACCAAGTGTATAATAAATCACCATACATACACATTGGCTGGCGACCCACACCCAAGGGACCAAAACAAATAGACGCATCTCGCGTCTTAAGGCATCAATTAAATCCTACAGCACAGGCAAATGCCAATAGGAATTGAATACCCACCCTTACCAGCGATGCCATAAACACCATTTCCCGGTAATCAAGCTAAAACCAATTAGCGCATTTCCACATTGCATTGCCGCCTATTTATTTAGCCGCAATGCACACCTTAGACAAAGACCTAAGCGTTCCCTTTGTGTTCTCATATTTCGGGATCTGCTTCTCATCAGCAGCGGCATGTGCGAACAAAAACCATCAGCATCCAAGGAGATTCGCTTTGTTTGCTTTACCGAAATCACATCTCATGGATACAACCTATGCCCTTTTCGCCGCTTCAGGTTCGTTCTCATGGTTTGTCCCATGAAAGAAACCATGTACACACATACATGTATACTACCAAAGATCTTCACGGTCCCTTTGTCCTTACCGCCTGTCTGTTTCGTTTATTCGTCGAATTCGCGCGTTTGTTGAATATTATGATCCTCACGATCACCCATGCACACATACTACCATGACCTCCATTACGAGATCTGGTTTTCTGTTCCACAAGGAGAGACTTTAAGTCTCTCTTGTGGTAGGTAAAACGTATCCTTAGTGGAGAGGAATATTTTCTCTCTCACGGAAACTCACCCCATTAGCGAGTCGGCTCTGCACGAGCCGTTTATCGCTGAGTCCAATTACATCCGCCGACCACAGCAGTCGTGCCGCTCCCGCTCCTTGTCGCGCGCCGAGGACGAGTATATACCGGAGTTGTAAAAATTGAGTCAGATTAAGTTGATAGCAAAAATACTCAATTAAAAGTAATTTCTCTAGTGACCGCGGTCCACTTACGACCGTTCGACTCACGACTATTCGCACTTACGACCATTTTTTTCCAATTTTTTTCATAGCAAATACTTAAAGATGACAAATATGTAGTTGCGGGGAATCCCTAAAATATATGAGAAGAATTTAAAAAAAAAAACAAAGTAAAAAAATTCGATTTACATACATATTTCAGTACAAATAATATATTACATTAGCTAAGTCGGAATTTTTTTATATGAAATTCGACTTGCGACTTAATCGACTTACGACCGATGACCAGGAACCTATCTCGGTCGTAAGTCGAGGAATACCTGTAGTGTAAAATGTGAAAAGGAACAAGCAATTAAAATAATAAAAAACGGTGATCACCAATAGACAGTGCATTTTATTTTTTTATTCACCAGTGCTGCAGTTTCCGGGAAGTTATCGTTCATCCTTCCGCGTTTGATGAACAGTCTGCTGCGGTGGAACTTACGTTTTATGATGGAGGAGGAAGGTGAACCGAGTGTCCATGCCACGCACAATACACTTCCTCCCCACACTTCTATGCCACGACAAGGACAACCAGCAGGGGCTATCAAACCAGTGTATTGGTGGAACTCAGAAATCGCCCATGTGCGATCGGAGTGCAACAGGTTAAGACGCTTGCAACAAAAAGCAAGAAACCGTAACACCTACCCACAGTTGCATGCGGAGTTCGTCAACAAACGGAAAGAGTTGAGGAATGTAATCCGCAAAAGTAAATATGACGCCTTCTGCTCTCTAAGGGATGAATTAGATAGCAACCCAGGGGGCAGCGCCTACAGGATAGTCATGAAAAGACTACAGAGCAACAGTAGTCAAATGCAAAAAAGGAAAACTGACATGACAAGAATCGTTGCGGTCCTCTTCCCGCAGTGTGATGAGGTCCTGAGAGTACACGAGGAGTGGAGTATCACTGAAGGAGAGATACCTCCCGTGACCACCGAAGAGAAGTTCTTGGCTGCAAGGGTGGTCAAAAAAAAACAAGACCCGGGGACTGGATGGTATCCCTAACGCTGTAGTGAAGAATGCTTTAACAAAAAAGCCGGAAGTCTTTAGCAGTCTCTTCACAACCTGCTTTCAAGCAGGACAATTTCCTAAACGATGGAAAAAACAGCGGTTTGTGCTTATACCAAAAGGTGTCAAGAATCCAGAAGAACCGTCGTCTTATCGCCCGTTGTGCATGTTGGACACGATAGGAAAACTGCTTGAGCGAATAATTGCCACTTGCCTGGAGGAATTCACTGAGGGGACATCGGGGCTCTCTGAATGGTAATACGGGTTTCGGAAAGGCAGATCAACCGGTAAGGCACTGTCGGTGGTGTGCGACATCGCTCGCAATGCGATAGCTAGAGTACGATGGCTAGGTGGTACCAAAAAATATTGCGCGGTAGTGACGCTAGATGTTAAAAATACATTTAACTCGGTGAATTGGAATCGAAATCTAGAAGCGTTGCGCGATCTACACGTCTCACCCTACTTGGTGCGTATACTAGCAAACTATCTCTCGGATAGAAGACTGCTCTATGACACAGATGCGGGACAACAGGAATATAAAATAACAGCGGGTGTATCTCAGGGATCTGTATTACGTCCGCTGTTATGGAATATCATGTATGATGGTGTGCTCAGGGTCAATGTACCAGAAGGGGTCATTGTTTGGATCATTGGGTACGCAGATGATTTGGCAAGCTACGGCCAACTAAACATCTAGATGACCAGGAGAATATTTGCTCCCAAGCACTCTAGAACATTAAATGCTGGCTAGATATGGCCGGACTGAAACTAGCTGGACATAAGACGGAGGCAGTTTTAATAAGCAGCCGCAAGAAAGTTGAACACCTTGATCTGGAAATAGAAGGACAAATAATCAGATCCAGTCCCAGGTTGAGCTTCAAGGAACACCTGAGAAAAACGAGTGAAAAAGAGTATGCGAAGTTTTGGCTAGACTGCTACCCAATGTTGAAGGACGCCGGCCCCACATAAGGAAACTCATAACCTGTGTCAACACCTCCATTATAATGTATGCAGCTCGCATATGGGAAGGAGCCGCACAGTATAAGTCGTACATAAGAGGAGTGAACTCAGCGCATAGGCTGGCATCACTAAGAGTATGCTGTGCATTCCGAACGGTATCCGAAGATGCCATAAATATTTTGGCTGGGAGGACACCACCTGACATTGCAGATAAAGAAAACGTTGCATTATTAAGGTCTCATTGCATAAGGTCTCCCAAGAGAATCGTCGGAGAATGTAGTCACAATTAGAGCTCTCACGCCTAAGAGAATGGCAACGAGGGTGGGATTCTTCCACCAAAGAAAGATGGACTCACACCATGATACCTGATATAGAAACATGGGTGAAAAGAAAACATGCTTTCGGCAATACTTGCACAAATATAAGCATGTGAATCACCCATACTGCTTGTATTGCGAAGGCAAAATAGAAAATACGGAACATGTACTCACATAGTGCGTGAGATTTGAGACCGCATGGACGATTTTAGAGAGACATATGAGGCGGACAGTTACTCCGGCAGGAGTAGATAGAATACATGGTGAGTTCAAAAGAGGCATGGTTCGTAACAAATGGTATTCTATGTGAAATGATGCAGCAGTTGCGACGCGATGAGCGGAGTGACAGGTAAACTCCGTCCAGCCCCGCGGTGGAATATCTAAAAGAAAGTTCCGTGGGGATCAATGGGAATATGAGCCTGGCGGGAGGTGGTTTTAGTCGGTAAAAACCCGACATGGCTCTGGATCGGTCCAGAGGTATCTTTTGAAGATTTCCACCTTCCCAACGAATCCAAAAAACAAAAAACAAAAAAAAAATGGAAAGTCTGCTGACAAATTAGAACGTCAAATTGATTGGCCAAAAAAAATAATAAAAATACAATTTAATTTATCAGGAATCGTGTCGTGGGCTCGTGGGAGATTAAACTGACGAGTCAGCACGTGCGCCTCTGCCTCGCGATCCGTACCATCGGATCAATAGTGTAATCCGTTTAGGGTATCTTAAGTAAACACAAGATAACCTAATTGCAATATCGGTTCACATTTCAAGTATTCTGTGGGATCCGAAGTAAACAAACGGATCACCACAAACGCGTCCGAGTGTAGTGCAGTAATATTTATGAGATTCGCGCCATAGTGTGAACATTGTGTGGAAGTGTAAACTGCGGGAAAACGCATACCCTTTGCTTTCCTTGTGTCTGTTTTTCTCTTTTTCGCACCTCTTTTGCGTCCCTCAGGGATCGATACTCTCGATTGATTTATAATCCTTGGATGGATTTTGCTGTTTTGAGTGGCGTAATATTCGTCACGAAAGAAATGTGATCTAGATTTCGGCACGGATCTAGTGGAGCACCTACTACAGGGGCATAACACCTGTAGTGGTAGCTTTCGGTTATTTATCGCCGAGTCCGACTTGCATGCTTTTCAGAGGTGGTATTGGATTTCATGTCGATCTGTGTCACATTCGCGGCCTAAAATGCAATTTTTCCTCTGTATCTGCCCACGTCGGTAACCAGAAACAAGCAATCTTCGCACTTGGCGAGACCCAGGTAATTACTAGTACAGATATTTCCGATTTTACTATACTCGGTTATAACCTAGTGCCTTTTTTCTTTCTACATCGTTGTCTAGCTACATACATACGAAGTGATATTGCTTCTCAGCTTCCGCCACAATATGGGCTCTGCTCCAATCCTGAATTTAATTTCTCGTGGCTAAAACTTCACGTTCGTAGGCATATCAAACATTACCGCTTTCTTTACAGAAGCCCAAATTTGGATAGAAACGCATCCTTTAACGAATTTGATGATCTATGTCCGCTCTTTGCTGATTCAAATAGTTTAACTCAACTTGTCAATGAGCCAACACGGGTACCAGACACATATGGTCATTTCGCCAACACACTGGACCTGCTTCTCACCTCCACCCAAACAAATGCACAGTTAAAGTTACTTCCCCCTTGTGCACTTCAGACCACTGTGTCGTGTCAGCTAAATTTTCTCTACCCAACAGCAACGCTTACGAGAAAACTCTCAAACGAACAGTATGGGTCTATGAGAGAGCCAACTGGGAAGGTCTGAACGACTTTTTTGGGAAGTTAAATTGGTGGTTATTTTTCCTCAATAATGATCTTGACTCTATAGCGGACACATTGACAGAGACGATTCTGTTTGGCATGAGAACCTTTATTCCCATTATAGTAAAGAGTATCAAACCCAAGAGAAATATGTGGTTCGATTCCGGGTGCAGAGAAGCCATTCAGGCTAAGGAGTTGAGCTTCTGGTTGTTGGCATTCCCCCAATTTTATTTATTTTTTTTTTTATTATGTTTTTTTAATTATATATATATATATATAATTTTCTTTTTGTTTTTTTGTCTTTTTTTAATTACTACTTTAGTTTTAAGTTAGTTTGTAAGGATTATATTTATTGTAACCCGAATAAATAAATAAATCAAACAATACTGAGAAAAACCGGAAAAAATTTAAGAGAGCTACAAATGACTGCAATGGGTGTATTCCACGCGCAAAGTTCTTGCATAACCGGAGAGTGAGACGAAAAATACTACACTCTTCCACAGGTAGTAGAAACTTCTTGGCATTTGTGAAGAACACCCAAAATGCCGTCTCCTCATCAGTTCCTTCGCTAATAGTCGACGGTAGACCAGTCACCAGTGCAATAGAGAAAGCGAATCTACTTGCTGCTCATTTTGCAGCCAACTCAACGCTGCCTGATACCACATCAGTTCCGGCGCAACTTGAGCATAAGCAGCACTCCATGAGCCAGATTCGCTTCCGGCCGCGTACTGTTGCCGGGCACTCAAGGAGCTAAACGCACACAAATCCGTTGGTCATGATGGCATTCCCCCAATTCTCTTGAAGAAATGTTCCTCTTCACTCTCTAAACCACTGCGGAAACACCTCCATTTGTCTTATTCTACGGGCCGTTTCCCAAATAGATGGAAGTCAGCGAACATTCATCCAACTCCCAAAAAGGCGACAAATTGTCCCTCTCTTCTTATCGACCCATAGAACTAACTTCTATTCTCTCGAAGGTAATGAAATCACGTATCAACCGTCAACTTTCGAAATATCTGGAATCAAATGAACTCCTCAATGACCGCCAATATGGCTTTCGTAGCAATCGCTCCACAAGAGATCTGATGGCGTACCTTACCGAAAAGTGGTGCCATTCTATCCACTACTTCGGAGAAAGCAAGGTTGTTGCACAGGATATCTCGAAAGCCTTCGACAGAGTTTGACATTCAGCCTGTGGCGGTTCTGCAAAACCCCACTGACTACTTACCTAAAGAACCTCCATCCCTTCAACCCAGTCTACATAAGTTTCTGCTAATGCAATCGCATTAAGCATCTGTAAATGCTTCACGCATCAAATAGATCAAATTTATAATCTAAAAGTCCCTGTAAAAGAATCCTTACCTGTTCATGCATCTCTTCGCATACAAATTCCCTATAAGAATTCTTTCCTAACTTATCATAAATTCCCTGAAAGAAAATTCATCGGTTCACATATAATACAACCGCATAATCAGCGAATCTTACCCTTGAGTTGGCTTATCCCAGCCTCAACATATGTACAATAAAAACTACCTACATACACATTGGCTGGCGACCCTTTTACCCAACGATAAACAGTCCAACGCAGCTGCATGTAATTAGCACCAAAGACTTTGAGACTAATTCCTTCGCATGCCCCATGTGTAAACAAAAGAACGCTGTCCTTCCACAGGCTTTCTGGTGATACCAGACCATATCGTTTGTGGTATCCCAAATGCATTTCTCATTTAATGAGTTCCAACTTGTTTACTCAGTTGAACTCTCAGATCATAAATTCCCTTTGTCCTACATATTCCTGGATCCGTTTACCATTGGCCTTCTCACATAAGCAAACACAAACCCAATTAGCATCCAATGAGATTCGGGTTGTTTGCTTAGCCGAACTCACATCTCATGGATGCACATTATGCCCTTTCTCTGTTTCAGTTTCGTTCTCATGGCTTTGTCCCATGAACGAACCAATGTACACACATACATGTGTACCACCATGATCATTATTACGAGATCTGGTTTTCTATTCCATCAAGTGAGACTTTACGTTTCTCTGGTGGTAAGTAAAAACATATCCTTAGTGGAGAGGGTATCTACCACCACACCACCAAACTCACCCCATTAGCGAGTCGGCTCTGCACGAGCCAAATATCGCTGAGTCGTATACCACCCACCATCGAGCGTGCATCGCGTTCCCCCTAAATAGAGAGCGCGTACCGGACCGCACCCCAGAGTCAAAGTCGGGTGCTTCTCCTACACTTAAATCAATAAGCAATGCCGTGCATATAGACTCTGTTAAAGAAATAATATACAACCTAAAATCATAGTGCGAAAACAAAAATTAACTATTATAACAAACAGAAAACAATAAAGATTAATTAATTAATAAGCAGTGTGTTTCTTTTCTGTGCTGCATATCCTAGTGGTTCATTTTCCTTTCCTTTCTGGTGAACGGTTAGTGGCGGAGCTTTCCTTATTTTGGTGACAATTGCTGCAGCAGAACTCTTCGTTAAGCTGGTGGAAGGAAGTGAACCGAGTGCCCATGCCCGGCACAAGCCTTTTTATCAAAATTGCATTCATATAGAGTGGACAATTTCCTGATCCAATGGATAACAATCTATTTTTCTGGCCGTTCAATCCAAGTGATTCTTGATGGCGTCAAGTCTGCCTTCCGTCAAATTAAAGCAGGTGTTCCCCAAGGTTCTGTACTCTCACCCACTCTCTTCCTTATCTTTATAAATGATCTCTTGTCAATTACCCACAACCCAATCCACTCGTCTGCCGATGATAGCACATTGAGTTTCTCATACTCATATGAACATTCCCGACCAAACTCTTTGAACGTCAATACCAATCGGCAGGTTATGCTTGATACGAGGGTTGCCTTTTATATTTCGGGATTAGAGAACAAAAACAAATATTGATCATCGAAAATCACTTTATTGTTTTTCAAAATATTCCCCATGAAGATCTATACACGTTTGCATGCGTTTGAACCAATTGTCGAAGCACTTTTGCCACTTTGATTGAGGTATCTCCAACACATGCATTCTGAATGCAGCAACCGCTTCTTCAGGTGTCGAAAAACGTTGACCTCTCAGTTTGTTTTTTACGTACGGGAATAAAAAGAAGTCATTCGGTGCCAAGTCAGGACTATACGGCGGATGACCCATCAAATCGATGTTTTGGGTGCTCAAAAATGCAGTTGTCGCAGCCGATGTGTGAGAGCTCGCATTGTCGTGGTGAAGAGTGATCCGTCTTCGGCGGTTGGTTTTCCTGATTTCTTGGAAGACAACTGGCAAACAAATGGTTGTGTACCACTCAGAATTGACTGTTCTGCGTTGTTCTAGTGGTACGGTTGCGATATGTCCAGTTTTACCGAAAAAACAGGCGACCATTTGCTTGGAAGTGCTTCGTGCGCGAACAACTTTTGTTGGATTTGGCTCATCTTGAAACACCCAGACAGTCGACTGCTGTTTACTTTCGGGCTCATACGCGTAAATCCACGATTCATCACCTGTCACGATGTCATAGACGTGTTTCGAAGCACCGCGACCGTATTTTTTGAGCATTTCTTTCGACCAATTGACACGAGCCTTTTTTTGGGCGATTGACAAATTGTGTGGGATCCAACGCGAACAATTTTTTTGACAGTCAAATGTTTATGCAATATTGAATGTATGCTGGTCCCACTAACGCCTAAGGTTGTCTCAATCTCACGATAGGTCACATGACGATCTTCCAATATCAGTTCGCGCACAGCATCAATGGTTTTCGGAACAACAACTGATTTTGGGCGACCTTCACGAAATTCATCTTGGAGTGAACTACGACCACGGTTGAATTCACCATACCATCGATAAACACTGGTCCTTGATGGAGCTTCATCGCCAAAAATTGAATTAAGTTCATCCATGCACTGTTGCTGAGTTAATCCACGCCGAAAGTTGTAAAAAATAATCGTACGAAAATGTTGACGATTTAATTCCATTTTTGGGCCGAGATGAATCTTTTAAGTTACTGTAAACAACACAAATAGCGCTCGTATGTCAAAACGTTCTGAGTGCGTATAACCTCAAAAATGTCCAACTTTACGACAGAGCTGTCAATTGCCGGATTGCAACACTAGGGTTGCCAAATCCCGAAACATAAGAGGCAACCCTCGTACATTGAATTCCGGACCTATACAAGATATATCAATGGGGATTATCTAACCGAGTAGAGTTCAATGTCTTAAAAACAGTCTCCTGTCGTCAAAGGTGAACCCCAAATTAAATATACTGTCGATGAATGGCACTTCCATCGACGAAGCCAAGGAATTATCAATCCTCGGCACTCGAATTAATTCGACTCTTAATTGGAGCGACCACATTTTTGAAGCTGCGAAAAGTGCAGCCAAATGAATGGGGATCCTTAAGAGATGCAAAAAATACTTCACTCCATCCAACCTGGCCACTATCTACAAGGCGTATATTTGTCCCAAAATGGAGTTCAACTCCCATACTTGGTCAGGCGCATCCAAAACTGCACTATACGTGCTCGACAGGATACAAAAACGAGCAGTGAAACTTATTGGGGAGCCAGATGTGAGTCGATCAATTCCGTCGTTAGAACATAGGCGCAACATATCATGCCTATCTCTTTTCTATAGGTATTATCCAGGTCGTTGCTTAACAGAACTTGCTGAATGAGTTTCGCCTCCACAGACATTTCCCGCGATAGCCGTCAATCTAAGAATACGCATCAGTTCACGTTGAAAGTTAACTTCACGGACACAAACAAACATAGAGAGTCATTCTTTAGCCGAACCACACGAATGTGGAATACTGTACCTGATTATATGTTTCCTCGTCGTTGTAATGTCCAGGCATTTAAGACCAATGTACATCGATAATGTAGGCGTAGGTGTGATGAGTCGACACTACCATAAGGGAACAAATCATCAAGAAAATACCGACTCGGCGAAAAGAAGACGTATGTAAAAACGGAAAAAGTGGGATATACGCGTCGGCGCGTGGAATGTACGAACGTTATATAAACCAGGCGCGATACAGATGGCCGTAGCAAACGCGAAACAATAAAAGATGAACATCCTAGCGCTTCAGGAAGTCCGCCTCCCACATCAAGTAATCGAAACCAATGGGTTCACACTGGCGTGTGGAAGTACTGGCTTCATCATATACAATAAGATTACGCCATATGAAAAAGATGAGATTTATTAATGACCGAATGTCGGTGCTAAAAATACAGGGTACAATTATGAACGTACACGTCCCAACAGAATCTACGGACGAAAAAACGAAGGACCCTAGAGGAAGTATTTGATGGGGTATCATCATTCGATGTTAAAATCCTCCTCGGGGACCTCAACGCGATAATTGGAAAGGAAGATATCTTTTAACCAACTATAAGCAAAAAAAGCGTACACGTCTTTCAAATGATAATGGAATTCGAATTATCACGTTCGCAACGTCAAAAGATCGGTTGGTGAAAAGTACGATGTTCAAGCACAAGCAAATTCATAAAGTCACATGGATATCACCCGACGGCGCAACGTAGACCACTTCCTCATAGACGAAAGACAATACTCCAACATCCTCGACGTAAGATCATATAGAGGAGTAGATTCCGATCATCTTCTAGTGATGGGAAAAATTAGAAGTCGGCTTGCAGCAAACACATGTGAGCAGTCACGGGAGACGAGCAAAAAGTTCGACGTTGATAAACTAAAAGACCTGCGCAAAAGGGCTGAATATTAAGACGAACTAACGAATAGATTTAGCATCCTAGAGAATAGAGGCAGCGACGAAGAGTGATGAGGTCCTGAGAGTACACGAGGAGTGGAGTATCACTGAAGGAGAGATACCTCCCGTGACCACCGAAGAGAAGTTCTTGGCTGCAAGGGTGGTCAAAAAAAAACAAGACCCGGGGACTGGATGGTATCCCTAACGCTGTAGTGAAGAATGCTTTAACAAAAAAGCCGGAAGTCTTTAGCAGTCTCTTCACAACCTGCTTTCAAGCAGGACAATTTCCTAAACGATGGAAAAAACAGCGGTTTGTGCTTATACCAAAAGGTGTCAAGAATCCAGAAGAACCGTCGTCTTATCGCCCGTTGTGCATGTTGGACACGATAGGAAAACTGCTTGAGCGAATAATTGCCACTTGCCTGGAGGAATTCACTGAGGGGACATCGGGGCTCTCTGAATGGTAATACGGGTTTCGGAAAGGCAGATCAACCGGTAAGGCACTGTCGGTGGTGTGCGACATCGCTCGCAATGCGATAGCTAGAGTACGATGGCTAGGTGGTACCAAAAAATATTGCGCGGTAGTGACGCTAGATGTTAAAAATACATTTAACTCGGTGAATTGGAATCGAAATCTAGAAGCGTTGCGCGATCTACACGTCTCACCCTACTTGGTGCGTATACTAGCAAACTATCTCTCGGATAGAAGACTGCTCTATGACACAGATGCGGGACAACAGGAATATAAAATAACAGCGGGTGTATCTCAGGGATCTGTATTACGTCCGCTGTTATGGAATATCATGTATGATGGTGTGCTCAGGGTCAATGTACCAGAAGGGGTCATTGTTTGGATCATTGGGTACGCAGATGATTTGGCAAGCTACGGCCAACTAAACATCTAGATGACCAGGAGAATATTTGCTCCCAAGCACTCTAGAACATTAAATGCTGGCTAGATATGGCCGGACTGAAACTAGCTGGACATAAGACGGAGGCAGTTTTAATAAGCAGCCGCAAGAAAGTTGAACACCTTGATCTGGAAATAGAAGGACAAATAATCAGATCCAGTCCCAGGTTGAGCTTCAAGGAACACCTGAGAAAAACGAGTGAAAAAGAGTATGCGAAGTTTTGGCTAGACTGCTACCCAATGTTGAAGGACGCCGGCCCCACATAAGGAAACTCATAACCTGTGTCAACACCTCCATTATAATGTATGCAGCTCGCATATGGGAAGGAGCCGCACAGTATAAGTCGTACATAAGAGGAGTGAACTCAGCGCATAGGCTGGCATCACTAAGAGTATGCTGTGCATTCCGAACGGTATCCGAAGATGCCATAAATATTTTGGCTGGGAGGACACCACCTGACATTGCAGATAAAGAAAACGTTGCATTATTAAGGTCTCATTGCATAAGGTCTCCCAAGAGAATCGTCGGAGAATGTAGTCACAATTAGAGCTCTCACGCCTAAGAGAATGGCAACGAGGGTGGGATTCTTCCACCAAAGAAAGATGGACTCACACCATGATACCTGATATAGAAACATGGGTGAAAAGAAAACATGCTTTCGGCAATACTTGCACAAATATAAGCATGTGAATCACCCATACTGCTTGTATTGCGAAGGCAAAATAGAAAATACGGAACATGTACTCACATAGTGCGTGAGATTTGAGACCGCATGGACGATTTTAGAGAGACATATGAGGCGGACAGTTACTCCGGCAGGAGTAGATAGAATACATGGTGAGTTCAAAAGAGGCATGGTTCGTAACAAATGGTATTCTATGTGAAATGATGCAGCAGTTGCGACGCGATGAGCGGAGTGACAGGTAAACTCCGTCCAGCCCCGCGGTGGAATATCTAAAAGAAAGTTCCGTGGGGATCAATGGGAATATGAGCCTGGCGGGAGGTGGTTTTAGTCGGTAAAAACCCGACATGGCTCTGGATCGGTCCAGAGGTATCTTTTGAAGATTTCCACCTTCCCAACGAATCCAAAAAACAAAAAACAAAAAAAAAATGGAAAGTCTGCTGACAAATTAGAACGTCAAATTGATTGGCCAAAAAAAATAATAAAAATACAATTTAATTTATCAGGAATCGTGTCGTGGGCTCGTGGGAGATTAAACTGACGAGTCAGCACGTGCGCCTCTGCCTCGCGATCCGTACCATCGGATCAATAGTGTAATCCGTTTAGGGTATCTTAAGTAAACACAAGATAACCTAATTGCAATATCGGTTCACATTTCAAGTATTCTGTGGGATCCGAAGTAAACAAACGGATCACCACAAACGCGTCCGAGTGTAGTGCAGTAATATTTATGAGATTCGCGCCATAGTGTGAACATTGTGTGGAAGTGTAAACTGCGGGAAAACGCATACCCTTTGCTTTCCTTGTGTCTGTTTTTCTCTTTTTCGCACCTCTTTTGCGTCCCTCAGGGATCGATACTCTCGATTGATTTATAATCCTTGGATGGATTTTGCTGTTTTGAGTGGCGTAATATTCGTCACGAAAGAAATGTGATCTAGATTTCGGCACGGATCTAGTGGAGCACCTACTACAGGGGCATAACACCTGTAGTGGTAGCTTTCGGTTATTTATCGCCGAGTCCGACTTGCATGCTTTTCAGAGGTGGTATTGGATTTCATGTCGATCTGTGTCACATTCGCGGCCTAAAATGCAATTTTTCCTCTGTATCTGCCCACGTCGGTAACCAGAAACAAGCAATCTTCGCACTTGGCGAGACCCAGGTAATTACTAGTACAGATATTTCCGATTTTACTATACTCGGTTATAACCTAGTGCCTTTTTTCTTTCTACATCGTTGTCTAGCTACATACATACGAAGTGATATTGCTTCTCAGCTTCCGCCACAATATGGGCTCTGCTCCAATCCTGAATTTAATTTCTCGTGGCTAAAACTTCACGTTCGTAGGCATATCAAACATTACCGCTTTCTTTACAGAAGCCCAAATTTGGATAGAAACGCATCCTTTAACGAATTTGATGATCTATGTCCGCTCTTTGCTGATTCAAATAGTTTAACTCAACTTGTCAATGAGCCAACACGGGTACCAGACACATATGGTCATTTCGCCAACACACTGGACCTGCTTCTCACCTCCACCCAAACAAATGCACAGTTAAAGTTACTTCCCCCTTGTGCACTTCAGACCACTGTGTCGTGTCAGCTAAATTTTCTCTACCCAACAGCAACGCTTACGAGAAAACTCTCAAACGAACAGTATGGGTCTATGAGAGAGCCAACTGGGAAGGTCTGAACGACTTTTTTGGGAAGTTAAATTGGTGGTTATTTTTCCTCAATAATGATCTTGACTCTATAGCGGACACATTGACAGAGACGATTCTGTTTGGCATGAGAACCTTTATTCCCATTATAGTAAAGAGTATCAAACCCAAGAGAAATATGTGGTTCGATTCCGGGTGCAGAGAAGCCATTCAGGCTAAGGAGTTGAGCTTCTGGTTGTTGGCATTCCCCCAATTTTATTTATTTTTTTTTTATTATGTTTTTTTAATTATATATATATATATATAATTTTCTTTTTGTTTTTTTGTCTTTTTTTAATTACTACTTTAGTTTTAAGTTAGTTTGTAAGGATTATATTTATTGTAACCCGAATAAATAAATAAATCAAACAATACTGAGAAAAACCGGAAAAAATTTAAGAGAGCTACAAATGACTGCAATGGGTGTATTCCACGCGCAAAGTTCTTGCATAACCGGAGAGTGAGACGAAAAATACTACACTCTTCCACAGGTAGTAGAAACTTCTTGGCATTTGTGAAGAACACCCAAAATGCCGTCTCCTCATCAGTTCCTTCGCTAATAGTCGACGGTAGACCAGTCACCAGTGCAATAGAGAAAGCGAATCTACTTGCTGCTCATTTTGCAGCCAACTCAACGCTGCCTGATACCACATCAGTTCCGGCGCAACTTGAGCATAAGCAGCACTCCATGAGCCAGATTCGCTTCCGGCCGCGTACTGTTGCCGGGCACTCAAGGAGCTAAACGCACACAAATCCGTTGGTCATGATGGCATTCCCCCAATTCTCTTGAAGAAATGTTCCTCTTCACTCTCTAAACCACTGCGGAAACACCTCCATTTGTCTTATTCTACGGGCCGTTTCCCAAATAGATGGAAGTCAGCGAACATTCATCCAACTCCCAAAAAGGCGACAAATTGTCCCTCTCTTCTTATCGACCCATAGAACTAACTTCTATTCTCTCGAAGGTAATGAAATCACGTATCAACCGTCAACTTTCGAAATATCTGGAATCAAATGAACTCCTCAATGACCGCCAATATGGCTTTCGTAGCAATCGCTCCACAAGAGATCTGATGGCGTACCTTACCGAAAAGTGGTGCCATTCTATCCACTACTTCGGAGAAAGCAAGGTTGTTGCACAGGATATCTCGAAAGCCTTCGACAGAGTTTGACATTCAGCCTGTGGCGGTTCTGCAAAACCCCACTGACTACTTACCTAAAGAACCTCCATCCCTTCAACCCAGTCTACATAAGTTTCTGCTAATGCAATCGCATTAAGCATCTGTAAATGCTTCACGCATCAAATAGATCAAATTTATAATCTAAAAGTCCCTGTAAAAGAATCCTTACCTGTTCATGCATCTCTTCGCATACAAATTCCCTATAAGAATTCTTTCCTAACTTATCATAAATTCCCTGAAAGAAAATTCATCGGTTCACATATAATACAACCGCATAATCAGCGAATCTTACCCTTGAGTTGGCTTATCCCAGCCTCAACATATGTACAATAAAAACTACCTACATACACATTGGCTGGCGACCCTTTTACCCAACGATAAACAGTCCAACGCAGCTGCATGTAATTAGCACCAAAGACTTTGAGACTAATTCCTTCGCATGCCCCATGTGTAAACAAAAGAACGCTGTCCTTCCACAGGCTTTCTGGTGATACCAGACCATATCGTTTGTGGTATCCCAAATGCATTTCTCATTTAATGAGTTCCAACTTGTTTACTCAGTTGAACTCTCAGATCATAAATTCCCTTTGTCCTACATATTCCTGGATCCGTTTACCATTGGCCTTCTCACATAAGCAAACACAAACCCAATTAGCATCCAATGAGATTCGGGTTGTTTGCTTAGCCGAACTCACATCTCATGGATGCACATTATGCCCTTTCTCTGTTTCAGTTTCGTTCTCATGGCTTTGTCCCATGAACGAACCAATGTACACACATACATGTGTACCACCATGATCATTATTACGAGATCTGGTTTTCTATTCCATCAAGTGAGACTTTACGTTTCTCTGGTGGTAAGTAAAAACATATCCTTAGTGGAGAGGGTATCTACCACCACACCACCAAACTCACCCCATTAGCGAGTCGGCTCTGCACGAGCCAAATATCGCTGAGTCGTATACCACCCACCATCGAGCGTGCATCGCGTTCCCCCTAAATAGAGAGCGCGTACCGGACCGCACCCCAGAGTCAAAGTCGGGTGCTTCTCCTACACTTAAATCAATAAGCAATGCCGTGCATATAGACTCTGTTAAAGAAATAATATACAACCTAAAATCATAGTGCGAAAACAAAAATTAACTATTATAACAAACAGAAAACAATAAAGATTAATTAATTAATAAGCAGTGTGTTTCTTTTCTGTGCTGCATATCCTAGTGGTTCATTTTCCTTTCCTTTCTGGTGAACGGTTAGTGGCGGAGCTTTCCTTATTTTGGTGACAATTGCTGCAGCAGAACTCTTCGTTAAGCTGGTGGAAGGAAGTGAACCGAGTGCCCATGCCCGGCACAAGCCTTTTTATCAAAATTGCATTCATATAGAGTGGACAATTTCCTGATCCAATGGATAACAATCTATTTTTCTGGCCGTTCAATCCAAGTGATTCTTGATGGCGTCAAGTCTGCCTTCCGTCAAATTAAAGCAGGTGTTCCCCAAGGTTCTGTACTCTCACCCACTCTCTTCCTTATCTTTATAAATGATCTCTTGTCAATTACCCACAACCCAATCCACTCGTCTGCCGATGATAGCACATTGAGTTTCTCATACTCATATGAACATTCCCGACCAAACTCTTTGAACGTCAATACCAATCGGCAGGTTATGCTTGATACGAGGGTTGCCTTTTATATTTCGGGATTAGAGAACAAAAACAAATATTGATCATCGAAAATCACTTTATTGTTTTTCAAAATATTCCCCATGAAGATCTATACACGTTTGCATGCGTTTGAACCAATTGTCGAAGCACTTTTGCCACTTTGATTGAGGTATCTCCAACACATGCATTCTGAATGCAGCAACCGCTTCTTCAGGTGTCGAAAAACGTTGACCTCTCAGTTTGTTTTTTACGTACGGGAATAAAAAGAAGTCATTCGGTGCCAAGTCAGGACTATACGGCGGATGACCCATCAAATCGATGTTTTGGGTGCTCAAAAATGCAGTTGTCGCAGCCGATGTGTGAGAGCTCGCATTGTCGTGGTGAAGAGTGATCCGTCTTCGGCGGTTGGTTTTCCTGATTTCTTGGAAGACAACTGGCAAACAAATGGTTGTGTACCACTCAGAATTGACTGTTCTGCGTTGTTCTAGTGGTACGGTTGCGATATGTCCAGTTTTTCCGAAAAAACAGGCGACCATTTGCTTGGAAGTGCTTCGTGCGCGAACAACTTTTGTTGGATTTGGCTCATCTTGAAACACCCAGACAGTCGACTGCTGTTTACTTTCGGGCTCATACGCGTAAATCCACGATTCATCACCTGTCACGATGTCATAGACGTGTTTCGAAGCACCGCGACCGTATTTTTTGAGCATTTCTTTCGACCAATTGACACGAGCCTTTTTTTGGGCGATTGACAAATTGTGTGGGATCCAACGCGAACAATTTTTTTGACAGTCAAATGTTTATGCAATATTGAATGTATGCTGGTCCCACTAACGCCTAAGGTTGTCTCAATCTCACGATAGGTCACATGACGATCTTCCAATATCAGTTCGCGCACAGCATCAATGGTTTTCGGAACAACAACTGATTTTGGGCGACCTTCACGAAATTCATCTTGGAGTGAACTACGACCACGGTTGAATTCACCATACCATCGATAAACACTGGTCCTTGATGGAGCTTCATCGCCAAAAATTGAATTAAGTTCATCCATGCACTGTTGCTGAGTTAATCCACGCCGAAAGTTGTAAAAAATAATCGTACGAAAATGTTGACGATTTAATTCCATTTTTGGGCCGAGATGAATCTTTTAAGTTACTGTAAACAACACAAATAGCGCTCGTATGTCAAAACGTTCTGAGTGCGTATAACCTCAAAAATGTCCAACTTTACGACAGAGCTGTCAATTGCCGGATTGCAACACTAGGGTTGCCAAATCCCGAAACATAAGAGGCAACCCTCGTACATTGAATTCCGGACCTATACAAGATATATCAATGGGGATTATCTAACCGAGTAGAGTTCAATGTCTTAAAAACAGTCTCCTGTCGTCAAAGGTGAACCCCAAATTAAATATACTGTCGATGAATGGCACTTCCATCGACGAAGCCAAGGAATTATCAATCCTCGGCACTCGAATTAATTCGACTCTTAATTGGAGCGACCACATTTTTGAAGCTGCGAAAAGTGCAGCCAAATGAATGGGGATCCTTAAGAGATGCAAAAAATACTTCACTCCATCCAACCTGGCCACTATCTACAAGGCGTATATTTGTCCCAAAATGGAGTTCAACTCCCATACTTGGTCAGGCGCATCCAAAACTGCACTATACGTGCTCGACAGGATACAAAAACGAGCAGTGAAACTTATTGGGGAGCCAGATGTGAGTCGATCAATTCCGTCGTTAGAACATAGGCGCAACATATCATGCCTATCTCTTTTCTATAGGTATTATCCAGGTCGTTGCTTAACAGAACTTGCTGAATGAGTTTCGCCTCCACAGACATTTCCCGCGATAGCCGTCAATCTAAGAATACGCATCAGTTCACGTTGAAAGTTAACTTCACGGACACAAACAAACATAGAGAGTCATTCTTTAGCCGAACCACACGAATGTGGAATACTGTACCTGATTATATGTTTCCTCGTCGTTGTAATGTCCAGGCATTTAAGACCAATGTACATCGATAATGTAGGCGTAGGTGTGATGAGTCGACACTACCATAAGGGAACAAATCATCAAGAAAATACCGACTCGGCGAAAAGAAGACGTATGTAAAAACGGAAAAAGTGGGATATACGCGTCGGCGCGTGGAATGTACGAACGTTATATAAACCAGGCGCGATACAGATGGCCGTAGCAAACGCGAAACAATAAAAGATGAACATCCTAGCGCTTCAGGAAGTCCGCCTCCCACATCAAGTAATCGAAACCAATGGGTTCACACTGGCGTGTGGAAGTACTGGCTTCATCATATACAATAAGATTACGCCATATGAAAAAGATGAGATTTATTAATGACCGAATGTCGGTGCTAAAAATACAGGGTACAATTATGAACGTACACGTCCCAACAGAATCTACGGACGAAAAAACGAAGGACCCTAGAGGAAGTATTTGATGGGGTATCATCATTCGATGTTAAAATCCTCCTCGGGGACCTCAACGCGATAATTGGAAAGGAAGATATCTTTTAACCAACTATAAGCAAAAAAAGCGTACACGTCTTTCAAATGATAATGGAATTCGAATTATCACGTTCGCAACGTCAAAAGATCGGTTGGTGAAAAGTACGATGTTCAAGCACAAGCAAATTCATAAAGTCACATGGATATCACCCGACGGCGCAACGTAGACCACTTCCTCATAGACGAAAGACAATACTCCAACATCCTCGACGTAAGATCATATAGAGGAGTAGATTCCGATCATCTTCTAGTGATGGGAAAAATTAGAAGTCGGCTTGCAGCAAACACATGTGAGCAGTCACGGGAGACGAGCAAAAAGTTCGACGTTGATAAACTAAAAGACCTGCGCAAAAGGGCTGAATATTAAGACGAACTAACGAATAGATTTAGCATCCTAGAGAATAGAGGCAGCGACGAAGAGGAAGTCAATAGTGTGGACACTAAATGGACATCGATCAGAGACACAAGCAAACAAACAGCCAAGAGGTATTAGGATTTAAGAAAACAATTAAGTCCAAACCTTGGTTTGACAATGAGTGCAGGGCGAAGATCGAACAACGTATACGTACATACAGCCGAGCTCAGATCCCAGGCTGCGGGAGTCCACTACATACCAGCAGAACTTATGAAGTCTGGAGGAGAGGCAACCGCTCGAAAGATCCACCAACTGATTAAAACAATATGGGATAAGGAAGTCACTCCGGAAGTATGGAAAACCTCAATAGCTGCCCCCATTTTCAAAAAAGATAGGGAAAGGAAGATCTGACTACAAAAACTACAGAGGAATATCATTGTTCCCAACCACATACAAAATACTAACAAATGACATACTGCCGAGAATCACACCGTACGCAGAAGAAATACTGGAAGACTGCCAGTGCGGATTCCGTAGGAACCGGTGAACGAACGACCAAATGTTCACAGTAAGGCAACTGCTGGAAATGAAGTGGGAACACGGAGAAACGGTTCACCAACTGTTCGTTGACTTCAAAAACGCCTATGACTCGGTCGCAAGGCAAAGACTTTACCATATTGTAGTTGAGCTGGGAGTCCCGAAAAAAGATGCCGCCCTCATTCTGCATGAACGAAAATAAAGGGCGAGTTAGAAGAGAAAACCCCCAATCAGAACCTTTTGAAATCCGGGACGGACTAAAAGAGGGAGAAGACCTATAGCGTTCGTCGCAAATGTAGTCTGAGAGTCGACAGTATAGACCGTCGGTGGAGGATGTCGAGGGAAAATCATCTGTGGAAGATGCGTGAGAAACCTAGGTGCTCCAGGTCATGAGAAAACTCTCTGGTCGATAAGTGGATTCTGTGATAAATTACTGTAGGGTGTTTCGCAAACCGATGTGCACTCATTGAACATCATCCAGGGCATCAGTAAGTCCAACCCACATCGGTGCGGCAACTAACAACTTTACGGGATTATAAACCGTAGTGTTAGTATCGCGTATTGCGACGATAGTGAAGAACGTGTGACTCGCACTGACGCTATGACAGTTGGAATCACCAAAAATTGAAGCACTGCTCAACACACCAGACCACTGCAGCGTGTACAAATTCGATTTCTAAACTCAAGTACACTCAACTGATGTGGAATTGTTATGTTATCGCTATGGCATACGGCTCTGATGCTTTGCGTATTCGAATTTCCTTTCTGTGTTTTACACTATTTGCTTGCATATTGTGCGTGTATCTGTTAGGACCGCCACACTACTCCCTCCTCAGTAACTTTGTTACGATCAACTCCGTGTGCTAACGACGGAGCGAGGAACGAGCGAGCGAGAGAACGTCGGAGCAGGCGAGTGTACCGGTGCTCTATGCGGAAGTCGTGATCGTGTCGTGAAGTTCTGTTTACGATGGGAAAGTGTGTTCTGTGTGTACACAGATCACGTCGGGGTATTGCGTTAAGCAAGGATAGTGAAGACGGTGATTTGAACATACGATGGAACAGGTGAGAAGCTAAGCGTTGAAGGAGCAGGCTACTGGCCGCGTGTACGAATTCGATTTCTAAACTCAAGTACATTCGACTGATGTGAAAATGCTATATATTTCTATGGTATACGGCTTTAATGCTTTGCTTATTCGAATTTCCTTTCTGTGTTCTTCACTATTTGCTTGCATATTGTGCGTGCATCTGATAGAAACGACACAGGTCTCTTACCATATCTTTTGAACCTTATCCTTGAGTACGTCATCAGGAAGGTACAAGAAGACAACATGGCTGGACCATCCCTGAATGGGATCACACAAGCGCTCGCATAGGCGGGTGACATCGCCGTTCTGGGCGATAATCTATAAACTGTAGGTAAAAACAGTAAAATCATCATGCAAGCGGCAGAAGAGATGGGCTTAGAAATAAATGAACACAAAACAAAATACATGATACGGCGAGAGAAGGTGGACCTCAGGAAACACACATAAACGTCAGAGGTACGAGTTAGAAGAGAAAACCCCCAATCAGAACCTTTTGAAATCCGGGACGGACTAAAAGAGGGAGAAGACCTATAGCGTTCGTCGCAAATGTAGTCTGAGAGTCGACAGTATAGACCGTCGGTGGAGGATGTCGAGGGAAAATCATCTGTGGAAGATGCGTGAGAAACCTAGGTGCTCCAGGTCATGAGAAAACTCTCTGGTCGATAAGTGGATTCTGTGATAAATTATTAGTATATGACGAGGAGGCAGGACAATGGAGGAAGCTCCCCAACCACGAATTAGAAAAGCTATACCGCAAACCTACAATAGTGAGAGTAATCACGTCGCGAAGATTAAGATGTGGCGCGAATGGGCAACGATAGGAACGTGCGTAGAATCATTGACGGTAGACCAATGGGACAGAGCCGGACAGGACGGCCGCGACGGAGATGGGAAGACAATGTTAGGTTTGACCTTGAAGAGATCTGATCAAGCGTGGAAGGAGAGGGCACAGGGCAGGGAACGATGGCGGAGCTGAGTCGGCGAGGTCATGAACTTCCGGGTTCCTATAGGCCAATAAATAGTAATAGTAGTACATCAATACTTTCTTTCCATATCCACTTCCTCTCCTTCCGCTCGCACTGTACTCTGACACTTAAGGGTACTCCAAAATCCCATTTTGTGCGCGCCCAATCCCCATTTGCGGCTACGACCCGAGGTTGGACCTCCCTACTTTACATTTTTCGAAAATAATAATTTTGATGCAAAAATACGGGACACTGTGGATCACCGACAAAGTTTGAATACAGAAGTTAGAGTATTACGTTCTGAAGACTCATGTCAGACACTAGCTGAATGAATTATTAGGAATCGATCGCACAAGGATTTGGAAACGTTTAAGTTGAAGCCAGCGGGAATTTATTCAAATCAGCGAGAACCTTTTCAGGTTCCAATATGGTGCTCAAGATATTCGTTTTGACTTGGAGAAATGTTTAATTATAGTGGCATGTGTGTAATCTCGTTATTTGTCTGCCGTTTTTCACTTCGTTTTGATTAGTCATTATAATACTAACCTCGTAATTAAAAAATGTTGACTTACGACTAGATAAATCAAAAATGTAATAAGTAATAAGTTGAAAGTGAAACTGTTTGATTAGATAAATCTTCAACTCATGTACTCGTAAATGAAACGCTAGGTAAAGTAACAAATTGATATTAACAACTGATCTTAATCAACACACATTTTGAACAAATATTTCATATATTTTATTAATTTACAACTTGAAATATTGTGTTAGTTAAATGATAAGAGTTTTCATTGAAATATTGCGCTTTAAAGTACAAACTTACCTCTTACGATTAATTCTTCAAAACTTCCTACTACTACGCCTTTGCGCACATTCCGCCAACTGTCCCAAATTTTTAGGGGTCTCTTCCCACGAGACTCCTGAAATTAAAAGGTAAATATCATATTATTTATGTTGTTAATTCGACTTAAAACGATAGATCAATATTATGAAATACTTAAGCCAATAAGAAAAAACTTTCAATTTTTTTTTTATCAATGTAAAAGATAAAAAATCAATTTCAAGGCCAGCAGTGCATTGATATACACTTGTAAAAACGTTATGTATTAAAAGACAATAGATTACAATTATACGATCAGTTTTATTTCAATTTGAGATCGTAGAAAAGTCAAGCAGATAGCAAAGGAAGTCAGCTTAAAACTTAAAGGTAATACCTGTATATAACAAAAATAACTATGTTGCATAATCGAAGCAGGTTTAATTTACACCAAGTACTTATTAATCTGTGTTTGCATATGTAATTATGTTACTTAATATGTTTTAGATGTAAGACTTTATTCACTGTGTCACACGTTGTTAACTAATTTCAATTAGATTTCTATGGGACCTTTTCCTTTTATAATTTAAAAAGAAAAATCGGTTTTTTTGAAAGTGTTCCTTAACATCTTTTTTATCAGCGACAACTGAAAGACATGACGAACACAGGAATGGAGACAATGGATTCGAATGCAGACCGAATGGCAGGGTGAGCAGACTTCCTCTTGTAAACCCCTTTGACAGACATACTGTCAAACGGGACCGGGTTGTTAGACAGTAGCAGACGACTTAACTGTGATTCTGAAAATAAGTTGATTTAAATGAGAGGCGGGTGTATGGAGTTCGCGGCGAGGGGGGGGGGGGGGGGGGGGGGGTATTGCTGAGTGTCAATCCGTCGAACACTAAAGTTTCGGTTTTCGAGGATGGTTGAGATAGCACTAGGTGGAGGAGCTGGCTAACCACACAACGAGATACCCTTGGTGTAGGAGCCTCAATCGCGCAAGCAACGTTGGTTGATGGATCAAGGGCAGTGCTTAACGAGGTTGATTTCGAGCGATACTAGTGAGGTTTGACCATTGTCGTCAGTAACAGCACCCGTGATTGCCCCCACGACACTGAAGGGGGTATCCGGTGTCGTAGGTCGATAACGATCTGGGTGGACGACTGGGTGACACCGGACAGGGCACGACATCAATCTGGAGACAAGGAAGATGGATAGTGACACGGAAGAAGCTGTCATAGTCACACGTCTGATGATCATTCATGCGGTCGGTATGTCAGGAGGCCAAACTCAGTTTACGAAGGCAACCGAAGGAGATCCAACCAACGCGTTCGTCGCAAATGAAGTCTGAGAGTCGACAGTATAGACCGTCGGTGTAGGATGTCAAGGGAAAATCATCTGTGGGAGATGGGTGAGAAACCTAGGTGCTCCAGGTCATGAGAAAACTCTCTGGTCGACAAGGGGATTCTGTGATGAATTACTGTAGGGTGTTTCGCTAATCGATGTGCACTCATTGAACATCATCCAGGGCATCAGTAAGTCCAACCCACAACTTTACGGGATTATAAACCGCGGTGTTAGTATCGCGTATTGCGACGATAGTGAAGAACGTGTGATGCGAACTGACGCTATGACAGTTAGAATCACTAAAAATTGAACCAATGTGATCGAGTATTAAAGTTCTGTTTTAAGTATGGGAGATTGTGTGTTGTGTGTATACAGATCACGTCAGGTTGTTGCGTTAAGCTAGGATAATGAAGACGGTGATTTGAATATACGATGAAACGGGTGAAAAGCGAAGCATCAGGCTACTGGCCGCATGTGCGAATTCGATTTCTAAACTCATGTACACTCAACTGATGTGGAATTGTTATGATATCGCTATGATATACGGCTTTGATGCTTTGCTTATTCGAATTTCCTTTCGGTGTTTTTCACTATTTGCTTGTATATTGTGTGTGTATTTGTTAGAAGCGCCACACAACTCCCTCTTCAGTAACTTTGTTAAGATCAACTTCGTGTGCGAACGACGGGGTGAGGAGCGAGCCAGCGAGAGGACGTCGGAGCTGGCGAGTGTGCCGGTGCTCTATGCGGAAGTCGTGATCGAGTATTAAAGTTCTGTTTTAAGTATAGGAGATTGTGTGTTGTGTGTATACAGACCACTTGGGGTTGTTGCGTTAAGCAAGGATAGTGCAGACGATGATTTGTACATACGATGAAACTGGTGAAAAGGAAAGCATTAAAGCGTCAGGCTTCTGGCCGCGTGTACGAATTTAATTTCTAAACTCAAGTACACTCAACTGATGTGGAATTGTTATGTTATCGCTATGGTATACGGCTCTGATGTTTTGCTTATTCGAATTTCCTTTCGGTGTTCTTCCCTATTTGCTTGTATATTGTGTGTGTATCTGTTAAAAACGCCACAATAGTATTCTCCGAGAGGTTAACAACCTTTGAACACCAGTCTCGTGACCTCGGCCAGTTGGGGGCTCCTACAACCTAGACAAGAGGATCCAGAAAGGCAGGTTATTCAGGCACTGGGCACTTCATAACAATGGGTCATCTCAGACAACCGGCAATCGGACAGAAGATGAACACGACGCCGGGCAGCTGAGACATTCCTTCCACGATGAAGCCTGAAGTCGCCAACCTAATTAAACACTGAATTGCCGACTTACCTGAGATATTCCCGTCGAGCGTGCCTACAGATTGAAATAAACTGATGGGGTAAATAGTCCTCGATATCTGGTCGGGGTGGAATCCCTAAACATCACAACAGGCCACCCCGGGTGCTGGTTAGAACACTAAGAACACTCAGTTCACCCGGAGCTTTCGACTGCGTTTGACGTGTTCATCTCGGTCGCGAGTTCTCATTACAACCATTCCCAAACGCGATAGATCGCCTGATACCGGGGACAATTGCTTGTCCTCGGATAAAAAACTTCGTTCCACTATGCATCCAACAAGTGGGCTTGGTAAAAACCCCTACCGTAATAAATTCACTCCCCTACAATGCCATCCAAATACAGATAATTCTGAAATGGACGAAACTGATTCGCCAATAATCAGAAAAGTGTATGTGCCACCAATCAAAGTGCTGCAAAAATCACCAGAATATGTGCATAGCCTCATGAAAAAGCTTAAAATATCCAGTTATTCAATAAAAAAAATTAACAATTGGTATAAAAATAATGTTCGGAACTATTGAATCATTTAATATTGTGTTAGAAAAACTAAAAGAGGATAACTGTCAATATTTTTCTCATGATATTAAAAGTGCTAAAACTTTCAAAGTTATTTTGTATGGACTGGATGATATAAAAACTAATGAACTCAAAGCTGAACTCATTTCGCTTGGCTTAAAATGTTCTGATGTTAAAAAAATTGAAAAAAAACATGATAAATTTACTGACTTTTTTTATCTCATTCACTTTGAAAATGGAACAATTAAATTAAGTGAACTTAAAAAAAATTATCGCTCAATTTTTCACACCCAAGTGAGCTGGAACTTCTAAAGGAAAATCAAAGGTAAGGTGACACAATGCTTTAATTGTCAAATGTTTGGACATGGTGAGAGAAATTGTCACATAAAAACATATTGTGCTACTTGCGCTGGTTCACACAAAACAAGCGAATGTAATAACGCTTCGGTAAATAAATGTGCCAACTGCAACGGAAATCATAAAGCTACTGACGTCACATGCACCAGTAGATCTAAATACTTAGAAATAAAAGAAAGATCATCTGGAAGATCCAAGATCCATCCAAGAACTCATTTCGCTGCATCAACTCAAATTTCTAATCATCAAGCTTGCCAAAAACCGATTTCGTTTGCCTCTATGAGTGAGGGTAGGGCTTCCACAGCCACAGCGACGACTGGGACTGACCAATGCTCCGAGCAAAAGCTTTCCAAATTCAAGCCCGCAAATTCAAAGTTTACCACCATCAATTAATGCATGGGAAAATGACTCACGCGGCGCTTCTTCATCAAACAATAACAATAATTTACCCAACAACAATTCAGCACTCTTCACAATCGAGGAACTAAATTCCTTGTGCATGGAAATGATCTCAAATTTATCAGTTTGTAAAACGAAAATAGAACAATTTAATGTGATCGCGCATTTAGCCACTAAGTTTTTATACACTAATAATGTTAAGTAAAATGGCAGATACACATATAAAAATAATTACTTGGAATGCTAAAGGCATACGTAATAAATTTCATGACTTTTTAAACTTTTTAAATAGCTATACGGTTGATGTCGCTCTAGTAACAGAAACTTGGCTTAATTTTGATATAAGACTCCCATCATCTGACTTTAACTGCTATCGCATTGATAGAGTAGACCAAAGGGGTGGGGGAGTGGCGATTCTTATCAGGAAGTCAATTCAACATTCGCTTTTACCTGTAATTCCAACTAGGCTTGTGGAGAATGTAGGTGTAATGATTAAGTTAAGAAACCATAAGACAGTAAAAATCTATTCTGTTTATTTCCCTGGTGGATCTTCGTCTGATATTAAAAGAAAATGGTTCAAGCAAGATTTAAAAAAGTTATTCACAATGAATGGTGAATTTCTATTAGGTGGTGATTTTAACTGCCGGCATAGAGATTGGGGGTGTGTAAGAGCAAATGCTTGGGGCAATATATTGGCTGCCCTTCCATTGGCACTACCAATTAATATTTTTTATCCACCTTCTCCAACTTATTTTCCCGCAGGTTCTCGTGGCATCCCCTCTGTCCTTGACTTGTTTGTGTCAAATGTCCCTGGTCTTATAACAGAACCCGTTTCGTTAAGTGCTCTCAGTTCAGATCATAATCCTGTTTTTTGTAACCTTTCTTGGTTGGGTGAAAGAAAGATTCAATATTTCCTGGACATGAAGAATGCTAATTGGAATTCATTCAAATCAAAGATTAAAATGAGCCTTCAAAATAGTACTACAAATCTTGAAAGAGTGTCTTGTAAAGATGATGTTGACCTTATTGTACAAAACTTTACACAAGCTATAATTTCTTCGGTTGATGAAAGTATTCCCAAAAGAGTAAAAAAAGATATTTTTAAAAAACTTCCAATCCATATCTTAGAGCTTATTAAAGTGAGAAACATTCATCGAAGAAACTGGCAGAATTACCGTCAGCCCTTTTCTCGATCAATGGTTTCCCATTTTAATGAGCGCATTACTGACCAGATACAAATCCATCGTAATAGAGAATGGAACAAAAAACTGAGCGTTATGGATAAAAATGCTAAACCGTTCTGGAATATAGTGAAGTTAATCAAGAATAAAAACCGTAAAATACCATTTCTGAAGGATTCTTCTACTACTTTTTTTACAGGTTTTGAACAAGCAAACCTATTTAGAACAAGTTTTTCAAAAAATCACTTGGTCTCTCAGCATTTGGGTGAATTTGAAACTAATGAACTTGTCGGTAACAGAATCGAAATATTCGACACCACAAACGAATTAACTCCTCTAAATGCATTTGTAGAAGAAGAAAACGTAAGAAATGTAATCAAGTGCTTGCAAACACGAAAAATAGGAGGACTAGACAAAGTTAAGAATGCCTATCTAAAACAACTGCCTCATATTGGAATTAAATACTTAACATTTATAATCAATGCATGCCTTAAATGTCAATACTTTCCTCAATGTTGGAAAAAAGCAATGGTTGTACCTATCCTTAAGGCTGGAAAAGCCCCAGATAAACCTGAAAGTTACAGGCCAATTAGTTTACTTAGCAACATAAGTAAAGTTTTTGAAAAAATCCTGAAACAACATATTTTAAAAGTTGTTTCAGATAAAGATATTTTCCCCGATATTCAATTTGGATTTCGACGCTTTCACAGCACCTCGCACCAGGTTAAACGAATTTGCAGCCATGTTCTAGACCATCGTTCACGTGGTCAATCAACGGGCATGATATTGTTAGACAATGAAAAAGCTTTTGATTCCGTATGGCACAATGGGATAATATATAAAATGATACAGTTCGACTTTCCTTTGTATTTGTGTAAGGTCGTCCAGAGTTTCTTATCCAATAGATGTTTTCAGGTTCATGTCAATTGTGATGTTTCTAGATTGATATTTTTTGATTGTGGCGTCCCCCAAGGCTCAGTACTTGGTCCAGCTTTGTACAATATCTACACTTCGGATTTTCCAAATCTACCGCAGTGTGAATCAGCTATCTTCGCTGACGACACTGCAGTATTTGCGTCGCATGAATTTTCTCTCAACGTTGAGACAAATCTAAAGCATGCGATCGAGATACTTGAAAAATATTATATGAAATGGAAAATCAAGCTAAATGTCGGGAAGACACAAGCCATCTTTTTTACACGAAAGAGAAAAGCTTGCTATCTTCCCAGCAGTCAGCTGCAAATAAATGGTACCACGATTGCATGGGAGCAATCCGTAAAGTATCTCGGAGTTCATCTCGATACAAGACTCACATTTAAACAACATATTCAAAGTACTCTTAATAAAATGAGTATTGCTATTAAGATGCTTTACCCTTTTATTAATCGCAAGTCTTTACTCACAAATGAAAATAAGATTATTATTCATAAAGTTATTTTCCAAGCTATACTGTTATATGGGTGTCCAGTATGGGGTAACGCTGCAAGGTGCCATTTAAAGAAGTTACAGGTATCACAAAACAAAGTTTTGAAAATGATGCTAGACCTCCCTTGGCACTATTCAACCTTAAGTCTCCACGGAAGGGCGGATGTTGAATTGATTTCTGAAAGAATTCGTAAACTAGTATATAACTTTAACATCAGCTGTGAAAGTTCTGAAAATCCTCTCATAACCCAGCTTCTTGCTTAATTTGTCATAATTTCATGTAAATATTTACATTTTATATTATTTATTATTGGTTCTATTATTTTTTTTTTTTTTTTTTTTTTTTTTTTTTTTTTTTAAATGAAGGTTTTTCTTTTTCGTATTTTCCTTCGATTTATTCTTTTAATTATTAATTATACATATTTTTCTTTTCTTTATCCAAGATAATGTTTCAGTTGTAAGATATAACTTATCAAATCTCTGAATTGTAAAATGTGCGGTCACAGACTTTTTTTTTGAAAATATTATTACGAAATAAAAGATCTCTCTCACTAAGAACACTAAGTATAACCATACACGTTATTGTCCGGTTGTGCGAATGATCGCAACGAGTATAATCTTTGTGAATTCTCTTGCACGTTAAAAAGGTTCTACTACTTATCCCCGCCATGATAGTGTCTTTGAAGACCCGTACACAATTGATCGGTTGTTCGAATTAACACATTTGACCGGTTGCTCCGATTATAGCAACGAGTATAATTTCATGTCCATACGACACGTTTTGATTAGGCACTAATTGGAATGAGACTGAGACCACTCTCTCGACAAAACATCTCATTGACTTGAACGAAAACTTGCTTACTTTAACGACGCACTTGTGAGTAAATCTGCAGACTTTTTCGTGGTGAATGGATCATAAGGGATGGAGCATTATTTCGACGATCGGCAAACCGCTGGTGCCTGAAACTATCTTCATGACCGACAGAATAAGAACTCCTGGCTCGTGCCCTTTGGTGACTTAGAACATACACAGGCCAGATTGATTACTTAAACTTTATTTTAAAATAAACATATCGGCATTTAGATGTGAGATTAACGTAAATCTAGTCCAAGACTTCAGTAGGACATAACAAGAGGAACAAAAACAAAGAAGGTACTTCATTGTACGATGTAGGAAGAAACTAAAACGAAGGGGAATTCGTTGGATGACAAGATGAAACTGGATCGGTGTGTTTAATTCTTTTGGACATATCTCTAGGCTGGTGTTTCATCTAACACATGCCTGTGGCGATTTCCACTAATGGCACCGCTTGCCTTTTCCAGGTACGATACCCAAATTCCCCCTAGAGCATACAAAAGCCATAAAAACAAGTATTGTGGCAGTTCCATGGAACGCCACTACTTACCTTTTCATTGCCAACATAGATTCTCCCAAGTGTCTAAAACTATAATTTCCGCTTGGGCATTAGCATTAACACCAAACAATAATTTTCCGAGGGGCATGGTTACTTGAAACGCACCATGTTTCCTAAAACGCAATTCGGTCGCGCCAATAAGCAACCAACATTACCCGAACCATATCGATGAAATATCTCCTGATGAGTCTGCCACGCACGTGCAGGAGATGTTTCGTCTTTTCCTTTTTTTACCTATGCCCACATCAGTCGGTCATCCGATCGACAAATACGTAATGGCATACATGGCATAAAGGCCACGGAAGTCGAGTTCTTCTAAATGGAAATTTACCAGCAACAGTTCGACTACTTAGAGACGCCGCGTAGATGTGCACGGTCAGCATAAATGCTGTACGCAGTTGCTGATCGTGTAAACACCCTAATATTTCCTTCGAGATAGTGGCACCAGCTGCAACCCTTTCGCTGAATGTTTCCCTGTATGGGAATTGTATATCCAAGGTTCGCTTGCTCGGAGACACGTAGTATGAGCATACCAGGCACTCCCATCATAGTGTGCGTGCACAGGGATGAGTGACGGAGATTTTCCATTGGTTGCTGATCAAAAGAAGGGATTCCATTTTTCTCTTTCACAGGAGTCGAGATTTATTTTCCACCGCGTACGGTCGCTAATCACAGTGGGTCTGCTTGGTGTATCGCATCGGTTCTCGCGCCGCAAGGAGTACTAGGAACAAGTTAGAAGTGACGGAGAACATAGTAAAGTGTTAAAGTTTTGAACATGGAACGTTATACTAGTGAAATAAGTTTACATCATAGTTGTACATATTAACAGTGAGTTGCTGGAGTTGCTAACTTTATATTTTTATACACCAAGAATTAAGCTGACTTAACGATGTATTCCTTAAGAGTGATGTTGCGCCTGGAGTCGAATTTTGGAATTTTGGGTTTAGACTTTAGTTACCTCCGAATAGTGTCGGACCTTTTCGTTTATATAAGATAATTATGAACTAAATAGTGTCTTTGTTATTAATTGTAAATAAAGATGAACCATAACATCGTGCCTTTCAATTCAAAGTGAATTTGAGATCTAAGACCGGTGAACCGGTGCCCTTGGGGCACATTACCAAAGAGAAGACGTGAAGTTCTGTGGGGGTAGAAGTATTAATGCCAACGTATGGCACGGTTTCACTTGACTCCCCATCAAGTTCTGCTGCAATAATTGTTCACCCGAGAAGATGGAATAAATAAACGCACTGAATGAAATGCACTTGTTTGTTGTTGGAAAGTAGTTTTTATTGTTCTCAATTATTATTACTTGCCGTAGGCTTTAATAAATAAATAATTCGCGATTAGTCTATTTTGAAATGGAGACGCGTTTCTCTACTACCTGAACACTACGTTCGTCTGACAACACTTAACAACACTTCTCCTGTTCTGACTGGAGCGTGTGCACCAATGTGCACCGGCTGCGGTAGATGAATAACCACTTACTTGGTTGATGGTTGTAAATCGACTGATTGAAAAAGGGATGGACATGGGTAATTTAATGTTTGCACCAGACAACCAATAGGGAACATACTTCTGCTCCCTCATTGCCACGCCCATCGATGTGTGGTGAATTACATCGGTTGATTCGATAATCGACGAACATGGGAGAATGAGAGAACAGACACACAAAGTCTATGATCTCGGGGAGAGTTTGGTTGTGTGTGCATGGATCAATGCAGTTCTGAGACTAACCCATTGACCTAATTCGGTGAATATGCTGATCTCAGCGTACATTGAACTGTACGAAGACAGAACTATGAAGGAGAGGAAAATTAGGCTGGTGCTATTCACCTGCGAAAAGAGAGCATTTATCCCCATCGAATGGAGTGTCTGGAGAAAGTGAAAAGGACGCCGACTTGGCTAAGGAAATCTGATCATGGGAACTAACTGTGGCGGTTCCGCCAGATCCCACGGCTCGCCTTCCTGAAAAAAACCCCATAACCACAACCCAGTCCGCATAAGCTTTCGCTAATGCAATTCGCATTAGCATCTTAAATACTTCACGTATCAAATAGATCCAATTATTATAACCCAAAAATACCTGCAAAAGAATTCTTACCTTTTCAAGCATTCCTTCGCTTACAAATCCCCTGTAAGAGTTCTTACTTTCCTTATCATAAATTATCCTGAAAAGAAAAACCCCGGTTCACATATCATGTAACCATTCCAGCCAGAGATAATGATCATGGCGTCGCCTATTCCCACCTTCATTCATGTATACGATAAATTTCTTTATGTATACATTGGCTTTATGTATACATCTCCCAGCAATAAAAATCCCTGACTCGCACAATGTGCAACCCAAAGCAAATACGCATTCCGCGTCCCTTGGCATCAATTGAAATCCAAGCATAAACAATGCAAATAGGTATTCTATACGTACCCTTACTAGCGATGCCATAAACACCATTTCCCAGTAACCTAGCTAAAACCAATTAGCACATTTTCACATCGGATCATTGTCTCTTCGTTTAGCCGCACATGTTCCAACAAAGATTCCATTGGCATCCGACGATTTCGGCTTTATTTGCTTTACCGAAATCGTATCCTAGGAATGCACTTCAGGTCTTTCTTTGTTCTAGGCACACATACCACCATGATCACGATGAGCGAGTAAGCTCTGAACGAGCAAGATATCGTTGAGTCGTAATTCAACCTGCAAGGCGGTCGGGTCGCTTGCCATCCACCGTACCGGCGTCGGTACGGTGGGTTATATATGAGTCGAATTTCATCCGCTGGCCGCCATGGTCATGCTAACTCCCGCACTCCGGTGGACGCGTACATACCGGAATATACCTTGGAGTCAGTGTCGTATAATAAGAGTAGTTGTTCGCGAAATAATTAAAACCAACGTGTGTCGTGATTTCGGTGAAGCTGTAACCGTTATTATGTTTAAAAAGAACGATCGAACTAAATTAAATAAATAGTGCCCCTGAACGTTAAAAATAACTAACCTGTGTGTCGGTGTTTTATTTCTCGTGGCCGGCATCTGCGTGTCTTGATGCATTTCGTACTTAATACTGGACAATTCGGTTAGGCGGAACATTGTTGGACAGTGGAATGTATGATGGAGGAGGAAGTGAATCAAGTACCCATGCTGGTACATACTTCCTCCCCACATAACTTAAATGCTTTGATAATTTCCCCAGTCGCATGATTAAGCAACCGCGTCGTTTGATAAGACTGTACCGTTGCTAACCGACATGATGCGATTTCCGGTGGAAATCTCATGGGTTAGCGAAATGGGGTTGCCGTATGGCAAAAAGATAGCTAAACTCAATTATGCATTATCTGCATAGGATAATGAGTTTAGCTATGCGTCCGTTTAACATGATTTACAGGTGGAATAGCTTATAAGGGGAATGGGTAGAAATGACGCGCTGAAAGCGGTCGAAATAAGGTATGGAATTGTGGGTTGGTTCTCCATGTGGTATAGAGAACATCCACAGTTCCACCCTGGTTCCTACGAGAATCACACCACCGCATAAGTCAAAGGAAAGTAGTAAAACCACATGCCGGTAATTGAAATAAATAATTTACCGACTTGATTATATTCAAATTACACAAAGAACATCCATGCATTGCCTGTTTGAAAAAATGTACAGCCCCCTATGGCTTGGGATCATCATCATCATCATCATCATCGGCACTACAACCGGGAACCGGTCTTGGCCTTATTTAGCAAGTCCTGAGGCTTGTTAAATTTTCCATAATGATTTGTTTTTTTCCGGGCAAGGTCATTAGTCTTGCACCAGAGGCTCCCCGACGGGGAATCGAACCCCGGTCTCCCACGTGACAGGTGGGTATACTAACCACTATACTATCGCGGAGCCCTTGGGATCATCCCGTTGGAAATATCAAGATCATAGAGTCCATCTCCCATAACAGCAGCCCACTATACAAGCCCGACGAGTGTTATGAACTTTCTAATTTGCCTCGCTTACAAAGAGCGCACAACCTTTCATTAATTGATTTGTAATTAATAGCGATGGGTTTCATCCGTTTTACGAATCCCACTCCGATGACATGTTGAAAGTCTTTGTCAAAAACATGGCTTCGTAAGCCAGCATTACCCATCCATAGCATTTCTCATACAACTATGCCAGTGAGCCTTGTTCATGTCCCCATTTGGTTTTTTTTTTTTCGTAACATAAAGAGTGTGTAACATATAATAAAAGTATGGTAAAGTACTTCACCAGAACTTATTAAACACCTGAAAATTTGACAGCTTTTGAAATATAATATACAAACAAAATCGGTCGTTAACCTTTTTGTCATTCGACTGGAAGAGGCAAAACTCTTAGATGGTTGTTATCTTCTTATATAAGGAATATCACGCATTCTTCCTTAAGATCGCATTGTTCGCTCTACAAATCTAAAATATTTATTTGTGTGTTGTCCTTTTTTCGTAACTGTCTTTAATTGGACACTTAAAGGACGTGGGGCTGTTTACCGGATTCTGTAACCTTTTTAAACTGCGTATTACAACTGCCCTTGAAAATGAAATGGAATAAAATCCACTAATTGACTGTGTTAACCCCCACTTTTCCACAAATTTATCGTACAGGTTATTAGATTTATTCACTGTAAACATTAAGAATATCCATAGTTTTAATTGCAAACATCGTGCTATCGGAAATGCATCCGGATCAATTAGATTGTCAGTGATAAATTAAAGCAGTTGCACTCATCACTTTGACAGATGCCGAACTCGTGCCATGGTCCTTAGAAGGCAAACGCGACAAGGTGGAGAACCCAGCAAAGAACGAATTCATTCTTTCGTGCAGCCACTCCTTCCTGTCAATAGGAATAAAAACAACAAAATGGGCACAACGGGGTGTCATCTCTCCAAAGTTCATGCTCCTAAATTGGAAAAACTCCTATATCCTGTCGAGACCTTTCCTCAATTCTCTGTGGTTTTGTTTTGCTGGTTTTGTTTTCTTTTTCTAATAATTAAATAAACACATATCTCATAATTATTAAGTGCACTTTGGTGGCAATAAAAGAATTCATTTGCATTCGTAGTAGCAGATAGGTATTTTTCTTTATGGATCGACAGGACCTTTTTTTACGAACAAACGAAGCAGAGTACGTGATAATGAGGGTACCTAACGGTCTCAGTAGTGAAATGGAGAACGTAAAACGGTCTAGCGCGGTGTGTACGCTTAAGGTTGCCAGTGTATGGATGCACTTGTATCAGTTGTAGCATTGTGCAGAAACAGACATCGAAATTGAAAACAGCAAGGACATGAGAGTCCTAGTGACCTACTAAATCATCTTCTTGCACTTCCTTTTCCATATACATGCCCCTAAACCCGTATATATATGTATACGTAATGTTGATATTGATAATGATGATAAGAAAGCTTTTTCCCACACACACACTCTCCGGCGTTATTATCCTTTTCCCACAGTACACTTCGCTTTCGCCTCGCCAAACAAGTGTTGGGCTAATTCATATCTATTTTGCTCCCGAATTCTCTTCGACGCAGAACACGCTACTCAGATACCGGACGCTGTGTCAGTATTGAAGAGTACCATCTTCATTTCAGGGATGATTGGTTTTTGTTGAAAATTCAAAACCAGAAACGAAAGTAAAGTCAATTTCTAGGTTTAGTTTACTATGTTCCAAAAGCTTTTTTTTTAAATCGCTCCAACTGCGAGCATGTGATTCGGATATCGCCCCGAATAGAAGGCTTCGTAAATTATATACCTACACATCTGGAGGTTGGACATCATATTAAGGGATTAGTAAGAATTAGAAGGCCGAAAAAACCCAATTTTCAAGAATTGTTGCCCATCACCTGTACTAGATAAGGCGAAGTAACTTTCTTGAAAACATTTTTAGATTCTTCGATAATAGAAAACAATTGTTTCTTCTATTACGCGAGGGGGATTTAAGTCAAGTCATTAAAAAGTCCTTGTCCCAACAGCAGTGGGAACAGTGTATTTCAGGATTAGCAAGTGTAATATTAAACGTCCTTCCCCAGAAAATCACTTCTGTTGATTAAACATCGCTTAAACCAAAAAATGGTAGATATTTGGTAAACTTTTTTTTTTTAAATTAACCTTCCCCTACATTTTTGCCTTGCCATTTTTTTTTATTCATATTCGCCAAATTATGGCGAATTACAACGTAAGACGCGATAATGAACAACACTGGGATTTATGGAAATCGGTTCGGCGGCTTGGGCTGATAATTGCACACAGTTTGGAAAAACGTGATTTTGAAAAATAAAACGTTTTATTTATTGAATACTATTATGATCAAAAATTTCCGGGAATTACCACTGTGCAGCGATCTCAGTAACCCGAATTGAGTTCTGTTCATTTTGTTTGGTTGGCACATCAGTCATTGGCAGACCTACCATTTCAGCGTCTTAGCTTGATATTTGTAGAAGTTTCCCCGTCCTCTGCACATCTCTGTGAGACATATCAATCGTTTACAATTTAAAAAATGGAATTACATTTTCAACAAGAAGTTTGTATTAAATTTTCTTTTAAAAATGAAGTAATTGGTACAATAACCTCGAGAATGTTTGAAAGGTGTTTCGGAACTGATACTCTAAGGAAATAAGTGGTTTATCAGTGGCATATATTTTTCAAGTTGTCATGAGTCCATCAAGCATGTCAGATGCAGTAGCGACGGCAAATATAAAGTAAAAGAAACATTGATCAATAACCGCAAAATAATCATCAGAGAGCTAGCAGGTAACTTGAACATTGCTTATTGCTGCGGATTCACTGGATGCATCCAGCGAATTCGCAAAGGGAACGCAACCAAATCACAAATGCCATATTATATTCTGGTTGTCAAGGTGACAAATAAACAAATTTGCTGTTATTCCTTCCTCGGCAAATCTTCTAAGCAAGCAACATAGTTCACCGTAAAGGCAAATCAATTAAAATCAAGTTAATCCGATCATCATCATCGGCACTACAACCGGGATCCGGTCTTGGCCTTATTTAACAAATCTCTCCACCGGTCCCGATTTCGAGCCGATGTCATCCAGTTTAGCACTCCCAGGCTCTGGGCGTCCTGGTCTACGCCATCCCTCCATCGCAGACAAGGTCTGCCGCGCTGTCTCCTTCCATACATCCTGCCACAAAGGACTTTCCGGGCAGGCTCCTCTTCGCTCATTCGAGCTAGGTGTCCCGCCCACCGGAGTCTACCGAGCTTGATTTTTCTTACAATATGAGCTTCAAGGTAGATTGCGTACAACTCATGGTTGTAGCGTCTCCGGAATCGTCCTCCCTCACATACGGGACCAACAATTCTCCTTAAGACCTTTCTCTCGAACGCGGCCAAGAGTTCAGAGTGCCTTTTATTAAGCACCCAGGTCTCGGATCCATACATGAGTACTGGTAAGACCAAGTTAATCAGATAAAATAAAGGAATCTTGTATTAAACAATAACCAAAACGTTTTCTTGAGGAACCTGGACGAGGATTATTGCGGAGAATTCTAGGTATTCGGTTCACTTTTCCTCTTAATAACTCAATTGGTTTCAGGCATCAATGTTGCGGAAGCCATTGCGTTGATAAATCCAGGGTCTCGTGATTGTGGACAGCTCCTCGACGTCAGCAATCGAACCCCCGTTCTCCATCTGTGGAAATATTCCCCGACGACATTCCTCGGTCGGCAGAGATGAAAACATTTGGTGAAATGATATTTATTGCGATTGGCTGGATGCTGGGCAAAATGTTATTCTTTTCGTATGCTGCGAGCTGGATCCGGCTCGAAGGACCAAAATGTTTTGATCTCTGCCAACCGAGGAATGTCGTCGGAGAAGATCTTTGTGAATTCCGCCGGCCGGAGAGCTGCCTGCCCAAAGCTCAACCCGGCCCCTGTTCCGATGCTCGGAAGTTACAACTCCGACCCAGAGGAACTGGTTCCCTTCAAAACGATTCAAGAACAAGCAGTGGCCAAGGCAAATATAGGATCCGTGTCAGATCTAACGTCAGTGCATTCCACGAATACCCCATCAACTGTCCCAGCAACAGTAGCCATACACATTGTCCGCAGTGACCGTAACCAAACCCAGAGTCCGTTTAATAGTCAGTCTCATCAACACCATCCATTGTAACAGCAACAACTACAGAAGCATCAGCAGCAATATTCAACAGGAACTGGCCTAGTAGTAGGCGAAACGCATTTGGCATTCACCAACCTATCGGTGATGTCAATCGACCCAGCCAATTCTAATTCGCTGCAGTACTCGGGTGGAAATCTTCCATCAAGCGATTGTCTCTCAGCAACTATCCGTGGCACAGGAAACCTAACAGAGACACCGGATGGCCAAACTCTTCATTCTTTGTTGGAATCTTCAACGACGACCGCTACATCATGTAGCCTCACCTATAGGGATAGGATAGGTAATGCCCCGCTTGGCGGGCGGCGCTCCCTACCATCCAGAGAACAACCGCACCCCAGACAACAAGCACGCCGTTCAGTATTCCAGACGAAACGGTACCTCACTCAGCCCAACAGACACTTGGTCGGCACCTGTCATTCCACCAGGACCCGCGGGCGGCGCCATGGAAGAAGCCGCACCAAACTCAACGTTGTGTCCTCACATGCCAAAGGCCACATCCCATCGGTAAGTCTCGGTACATTACTTTCGACCATCAGCCATTACGTGGTCATTGATCGTGGGTTGCGAATCTACAACTCCAACCCAGATCAAGTGGTCAGTTCTGCGACCAAGAGTGCCGAACACCGACGACGGAACTGTCGTCGTCACCAATCTTTCGACAATCACCAATTCAGGGCAGACGGCGCTCTCCAAACCCCCGCCGCACCAGTAGAACAAGGCCCTGGGCCGTCGTCCCCTGGAACAAACGGATTCGCCACTGATTGGCGATAGCAGCCGCAAGCAGTCAAGTCAGCGGAACAGGGACCACACCACTCCCCAGTGAGTAATAATCAGCAGGCCGCCGACCGGAGCGCCGCCTGCCCAGAGACGGAACCGCATCCTATTACAGAGAGTGAGCATCAACAGGCCGCTGACCGAAGTGCCGCCTGCCCAGGGATCTACCCGACCCATGTCCTGATGCATGGACCAGCACCGTAGCCCCCACGGAGACAATCGCCATGCATGGTTTGTGGGGCACACCACCAATTGACCGGTCCTCGGGGGTTGCGAATTTACAACTCTGACCCAGAGGAACTAGTCGACCACACGACTGCTGGGGACAGAGGAGACATCGTCGACGTCAACACCGGAGACACACGTGGTACATATATCCAGCTACCGCCGAACCCCCTCCTGGACCATTCATCAAACCAGAGGCGCCGCCTGGACATCGGGCAATTGAAGAACCGGAAGCCTGGCCGCCCAAAGGCTTCAAGGCCAACGCCCAACCACCACCATTGACCAAGGACAGAGCAATCGGCATCCTCTCACTGGAGGCGGAACCCCCCAACCAAGCTCCGGACGACTACTGGATCCAGAAGGAGAGAGCTATCGGCATCCTTTCACTAGAGGCGGAACCCCCCAACCAAGCTCCGAACGAATACTGGAGCCAGAAAATTCGCCAATGATTGGCGAAAGCGAGCGGAATGTCACGGATTCGCACTGGACACAACCAGCGAATTCGCAACTGAATGCTACTCGTGGCAACCAAATAACAAATGTCAGCACCAGCTGACATAATTGAATTTGGTTGTCAAGCAATCAATAACCATGGAATTTAAATCCATTAAAATCCCTAGTAATCGTAATCAATAAAAGTAAACATTAAGCACATTTGAAACGTTCCAGAGTTGGTTATTTCACGCTGGAAGATTATTTCTTGGGATTGCGGCAGTCAAGCAGCTTGAGGTATTCTTTTCCATTTGATTAGCGATTGTATCAGAACGACAACAATCAACATCACTGCACGCCAGGAAACACCATTGTTCCTGGACATACCCACGGCCCACCACAAGACGCAGCTATTGGTGAAAGTTGCGTACGTGTTGACAGAACGGGCAGAGTGCATTACGCAGGACGTGTTTGTAGAACGTGTAGATTGCAGTACGCAGTAGTTCACGTGTTGGCTGAACGAGTCCCAATACATTTTACATTTCCCCGACGATATTCCTCAGTCGGCGGAAATTATAGAAATCTTCTCCGACGACATTCCTCGATCGGCAGAGATCAAACTACGTCTTGGTTGCTCAACTGCCAACACATTTTACACTTATGGATATATGATTTGATTTTCTGGCGAGTTACAGTAAACGACCTGAATTTCTTGCAAAACGGGGACTGGGTTGACATGGCAAAAAATATGATTTTTGAGGCTGAATCCGACTCAACATTCATCAAACGCATCATTACTGGAGACAAAACTTTGGCTTATGAGCATGACACATAATCCGAACATCCGACAAGTGAAAGACGTGCACCTAATTACATGGGTGGCCTGAAAAGTTTCCGACCTCAACGTCAAGATAGCAGCACTCGTCAATAAAAGCTAGTAAATGTAGTTGGGCATCTTTTGACAGTTACTCACCAAAATTTCAGCCATTTTGGATGGGTAGTTTTTATTTGACAGTCGCTTGAGTGAGTCGATGTGAGTGTTTTTGTGAAAATGGACAAAATTGAGTATCGAACTGTCATTAAACCTTTGTTTTTGAAAGGCAATACGCCTACGCAAATCAAAGATGAGTTGGACTCTGTGTGTGGAGACTCAGCACCATCATTTACCACAGTGAAATTTTGGGCAGCTGAATTTAAACGTGGCCATGAGAGCTTGGGAGACGATTAACGTTCGGGACGTCCAAAAACGGCAACAACTGACGATAACATCGCTAAAGTTCACCAGATGGTGCTAGACGACCGCCGAATTAAAGTGAGAGAGATAGCAGAGGCTACAAAAATACCCAAAGAACATGTTTGTCACATAATAAATCAATATTTAGGCATGAGAAAGCTGTGAAAGCGATGGCTACTGTTTTTTGGGATAGTCGTGGAGTTATCTTGATCGATTATCTTCGAAAAGGGCAAACCGTTACAGGAGCATACCAAGCATCATTACTTGACCAACTGAAGGCAGAAATTGCGGAAAAACGGCCACATTTACAGGAAAAGAAAATCCTAGTTCACCAAAACAACGCGCCGTCGCAGACCTCAGCGGTTGCCATGGCGAAAATCCACGAATTACGGTTTGAACTGCTTGACCATCCGCCTTACTCACCAGATCTAGCCTCAAGCGACTTTTTTTTATTCCCTAATCTGAAAATTGCACTCGGAGGACAGAGATTTTCATCAAATGAGGAAGCAATCACTGGTTGGGGCTCCTCGATAGTATAGTGGTTAGTATACCCGACTGTCACACGAGAGACAATGATTTCGTAGACGGTGTTTAAGAGTAGGCGTAGGAAAATTAAAATCAAACAACGTGGAGTCAGTTATTGTTTCTCAGCATCCTCAATAGGGATATATGGAGGAGGTGGGGTGGCGGTTCCGTGTGTTATGAGGGTATGTATTGAAAATAATTGAATTCAGGAGGTCGGCGCATTCGACCGAACTGTAGAAGAGACGAGCAATGACTAGAATATCGGCCACGACTCTAGGTTCCTCAATGGTTTTTAGGTTGATTAATTTGAGACGGTTGATGTAAGCGGGCAGGAAGGAAGAATTTTCCCATCCTAGACCATGGAGAGCGAAACGTTGAATACATTCGATTCTACGGATATGGATAAGGGAACTGTGGCGTTTCTGACAGGTACACACATAATACACAAGCAAATAGTGAAGAATATCGAAGGAATTTTGAATAAGCAAAGCATCAGGGCCATATACCATAGCGATATCATAACAATTCCACATCAGTTGAGTGTGCTTGAGTTTAGAAATCGAATTCGTACACACGGCAGTGGCCTGACGTGTTAAGCATTGGTTCAATTTTTAGAGATTCTAACTGTCATAGAGTCACGCGTTCTTCACTATCATGGCAAACGCTATAGAACCATACCGGGGTTGCATATTCTAACCGTGGACGGGCGAAAGAAAAGTAAAGGGATCGAGTGACGTAGGGGTTGGAGAGTTCCTTCGACCAGCGTTTCAAGAAGCCGAGGGTCGAGTTGGATTCCAAGAACATCTTGTCAATATGTGACAGGAAGTTAATATCTCTATCGCATAGTATCCCAACACCACGAACAGTTTGAGCAATGGCGAGAGGTTAGTTATGAAGGAAATAGGGGCGCGGGGAAGAGTGAATATGCTTACGAGAAAAGGTTATAGATTGGCACTTGGCAATGTTACCAACGAAGCAGTTTGTACTACATCAAGCCGAGAAGTTGTCGAGGTCTGTTTGCAACAGTGCAGAATCAAGTGTTGAGGCTGTGCTCATATAAAACTTAAGGGGAGGTTTTCATCAAGAAGTTTTAAAAAATCGATTTTTTTTTTATTTTTTGATAGCTTCTAGTGTATAGAATAAGTCCTCAAAACCGTTTTTGCGAAAATAATTTTATAAAAAAGTTACAGCATAACGAGGTCAATTGGCGCAAAGCTAATAAACCTTGCCCGTAAAAACAAATTATGGACAATTTAACAAGTCTCGGATAAGGACCGGATACCGGTGGAGAGACTTGCTATATAAGGCCAAAACCGGATCCCCGTTGTAGTGCCGATGATGATGATGATAAGGAGGTCAAGTGAGGTCGTTTATTTTTCACTTCAAGGCGTCTTATTCAGTAGGCTCTCAAATGGATACTAACAGAGCAATCGTCCTGAAAATGTATATACTATCTAATAAGACATAGTACTATAGAATCTGAGATAATAATTGGACGTGCTGGTGCCACCTGTAGGTCAAGCCCGAAACCTTTCACCCCACCCTCGTATAGCATTATGAAACTTTAAACGCGTTTTTCTCGAAACCACGTTTTTCACATTGGTCTCCACAATATCTCAAAAACTGCTCCATGGATCGGTTTTTTTTTTATTTTAAAGTAAATTAAATTTATTGGAATCTGACCCTGAATGTAGAAGATTTTTTAGTACATTTTTTTTCTATTCAAAAAAAAATCGAAAATCGGTAGCTAAAGTTTGCATGTCCGGCATTTTGATAAATTTCGACTCTCATGAATGATTCTAGTAGGGGCTCCAACTACACTCATATAGATTATGAAAATTCTTTTTTCATTGATTTTAGATAATTTGTGCGAGTGCTAGAGTGGCTTACAGTAAGGTACCTTTTTTTGAGACGGTCACATTACAAGGCGTGTCAACAAATATTGTTAATACTACTACTATTTATTGGCCTGTAGGACCCCGAAAGTTCATGACATCGCCGGCTCGACTCTGCCATTGTTCCCTGTACCGTGGGCTCTCCTCCCACGTTCGACCATCCAATCCGATCTCCTCGAGGTCAAACCTAATATTGTCCTCCCATCTCCGTCGCAGCCGCCCTGTCGGTCTCTTTTCCGTTGGCTTACCGTCAAGAATTCTATGCACGGTCCTATCTAACAAATATTGTTACTATATTTTTTAATAAAAAAAATTTTTTTTCTACTTTAGAATATATTAAACAAGTGACAAGGAGTTTGAGTTCTTTATTTATTTCCTTCTATGAGGAACAAATTCGAGAAAATGAGAACGTCCTCTTCGTCATCAGCCTATAAAGATAAGCAGGAAAGCTTAATGACCTTATCAATGTCATCAGTGGCGAATATAAATAAGAGAGGGCTCAAGTGCCTTCTTTGAAGAACTCCACAGGCGGCATGGAAGAGGTTGTATGTCGCGGATCTGAACTGAACGGAATAAAGTCTCTCCTTAAGATGGTAGGATCTTCATTTCAATATTCTGGGTTCGCAGCCGGGGGTGGATAATTTGAAGAGGACAAGGATGTGGGAAATTTTGTCAAAGGCTCAGTCGGTTGAAACGATATCTCCCTTTTTGCTGTACTCTAGTGAAGTGAACACAACAAGGTTGGTAGTGTTTGATCTGCCATTGAGAAAACCATGTTGCCTTGGTGAAATAAGCGAAAACTTAAGGACTCATATAGAATGCTTTCAAGAATTTTGAGTGCGCGGGAAAGTTTGACAATCGGTCCCTTCTTGTGGATGGGGTTGCCGCCTCAATGGCTGAGTTGGTAAGGAGGTTGTGTCATTCCTGTTTTTTTTTTAATTTTACTTCTCCCAGGAAAGGCGAACCTATAGGGCTGAGTTAGCGCTCTGAGAGGCTCTTCATTTTTTCTCCATCGTGTCCATGAGTCAAGCTCCAAAAGATGCTCAGAAATTTCTCCCAACCATTTAACGAAGCCTATAGCTTAATGGAATGGTATAACAACCGTTTCGAGGATTGGATCAAGAATTGGATCCGTTTAAATCAAAATCGATGGGGAGTAATTTAAGGGAGACAATATGAATTTCATTAATCAATGTGGGATCTTTTTCTACGAGGAACAGAGAATTAAACATAACTAACACTGTGGAACTTTGGATTGATTAAAAGAAATGGGGGTCGACTTCTGGAGGTATAAATAAATAAATAAATAAATATATATATATAGGGTTAGTTTATAGGGACTTGACAACTTTGAATTTCATTTGTGAACGCACCCTTTCACTAATCATCGAACTGTCACTGTCAATTTATTCAGTAAACTCAACATTTTCATCATGGTTAAGTACACGAACGAACAACGTCTGCAAATTATAAAAATTTACTACCGAAATTTGGAGTCGGTGACTGCAACTTTAAGAGCGTTAACTCCAATTTTTGGTCGTAATTCTCGCCCTAGTAGACAGGCAATAACAAGTTTAGTGCAAAAATTTGAGTCTACATATTTGTTGTATGATGTTGCTGTGCCAGTGAAACAACGGGTTGGTAGAAGTGTCGAAAATATCGCTGTCGTTCAGGCGTCCGTAGCAAATCAGTTAATTCCACGGCGTTCTCAAGAATTGGGCATCGCCCGGACCACTTTATGGCAAATTTTGCGTAAGGATCTTGGTTTACACCCACACAAGATGAAGCTGGCTCAAGAATTGAAGCGGATGGACCATTTGAAGCGACGTACGTTCTCCGATTGGGCTCAGGAAAAAAAGTTGTCAAGTCCTTATTGGAAAACCATATATATATATATATATACGAGTATGGGGGCAGGTAGGAGCGAACATACAGGGCAAAGCCTCTGCTTTCAATCCGGCGAAGGCCAGGATGATCCTTGTCTCTGTTCCATCCAAGTTGACATGCAGTCTCCACGTGACACCCCTGGATAGCTACTTTGGCACCCGCCAAGTAGTGAACCAATGCATGCAGCGACATCCTGAGAAAGGTTGGCGCAAGGCTAATAACCTCTCCCGGAAAAACAAGTTATTATGGACAATTTAGCAAGTCTCGGATAAGGACGGGATACCGATGAGATTGTTAAATAAGGCCCCGGATCCCGGCTGTAGTGCCGATGATGATGATGATACGACTGTGAATCAAATACTTGGGGTTGTACCACATGAAATGTCCGATTTTCTAGATAAAATTTAAAAGCCAATATTATTTGTCCGTAAATTTTTATTCAATCCAAATAGGATCCATTGGCATCTATGACATTCTTCCAACGCAATACAAGGTCAAACATTCCTTTTTCGTAGAAGTGCTGACTTTTTGAAGAAATGAAATCTTCAAAGGTTTTTATGACTTCGGCTCGGTTCCGGAAGACCTTCTGCCTTCAAAATGAATCCAGATTGTGGAAAAGATGGTAGTCTGTTGGGGAAATGTCAGGAGAGTACGGTGGATGCGGAAGAATTTCAAATCCCAACTGCAACAGTTTTTGCACCGTTACTTGTGATTGTCTTGTGATTGTCATGCAAAAGGATCCGGTCGTGCCTATTGACCAATGCAGGTCGCTTCTCAGCCAATTTGGCATGCAATATGTCGATTTCTTTACAATATTTGATAGCGTTTATCATTTTTCCTGGTTGAAGAAATGAAAAGTGGATTAGTCCTTTCGATGTCCACCAAATTGTCACCATAACCTTTTCTGGGTGAAAATCGGGCTTGAGGGAATGTTTTGGTTTTTCACCTGCATCCAACCAGTGCCCAGGCCTTTTACAGTTATCATATAGAATCCACTTTTCATCACAGGTGACAAGCCGATGGATCCTCGATAGTATAGTGGTTAGTATATCCGCTTGTCACGCGGGAGCATCAGGATCTGCTAAATAAGGTCAGGACCAGCTCCCGGTTGTAGTGCCGATGATGATGATGACAACCCGATGCAAAAATGGTTCAGCTTGGTTTCTTAATCTAAGCAATGCGTAGATTTCCAGGCGCCGTCGTTTCTTATATCCGACTGAGCGAAAATCGGACATGTGGTACAACCCAATATTATCAAGATCGCAATTCACGATACACTGATTCAATGGGTAGAAACCATTTTTCTAGCTATTACATCCAAATATATCTGGATATCGTTAAAAACACATCTCATCAAATCATAAAATAACTGCATCAATATGAGGCACTTTCTTCACCTTATTTCATTACTGTCGAATCGCGGTAAACTTAAAAATAGACGTTTCCATCAACTGTGTTGATTACGCCTTTGACTTATTGAATCAATACACTGATCAGCATGAGTTACTTAAACTCTTCAAAGATGTTACTTTTAGTCAACTCTTAGAGAGAAAATGATCCCAAAACGAATCTCATCCTCAATAAAATTTATGGAGAAAAGACCTGAATTAGTTTAAAAATGTTTTAAAGTTTAAACAATTTTTTTAATTAGCATGCCACACACTATCACTGACTATATTCTCCCTGTCTCTTCCAAGGACCATTCCTTACACGCTTTTTCAAACCGTTTGTGGATAATTTTCCATTTTATTTTATCAACAGCATTACAATAGGACCTGTACCTCGTCAAATTAATAACTAGCTACAATATTACAAGAACTTGTAACAATTATACAAAAAAAAGTGTGTCGCTTATTTCGTATAAAAGCATGGAGCAATCACAAAAAAAAAGTCACCTAATTAGATTATATATTTTATTTATTCTTATATTCTGCTCAAAATAAAAGAAAAATGATTATTTATATTTTTATTTGAAAAGGTCCAAATCCAAATGGTATCTTTAAGAGTGACGACAACAGCACAACCCGTGACCAACTGCCGTCGCCAATTGACTTATCTACCCCGAATAACGATAAAAACCGACGCTATCGAAATCTGTAGAGAATTTTAAACGATTGGTGTATCTGCTGTTTTCACTCACTCACGCAGTTCTCAAAGTGTTAAGAAACAGAGGTAATCGATCAGAGTAAAAGGTTGCAGCTTGTATTGAAACAGCGGGCCTCTTACTCTGAATAAAGTTTAGTTAATTTGTAAGCAAAGTACAAAGTAAACATGGTGGACACAACAGGAAAACTGCTTGAGCGAGTAATTGCCTCTCGCCTCGAACAATTTACTGAGGGGACATCGGGGCTCTGGATCGCAGTATGGGTTCCGGAAAGGCAGATAAACTGGTAAGGCACTATCTGTGGTATGCGACATCGCTCGCAATGCAAAAGCTCGGGCATGATGGCTAGGTGGTACAAAAAAATATTGCGCTGTGGTGACGCTAGATGTTAAAAATGCATTTAACTCGGTGAATTGGAATCGGATTCTAAAAGCCCTGGACGATCTACAAGTCTCACCCTACTACACTCTCGGATAGAAGACTGCTCTATGATACAGGTGAGGGACCACGGGAATATCAAATAACAGCGGGTGTACCTCAGGGATCTGTATTAGGTCCGCTGTTATGGAATATCATGTATAATGGTGTGCTCAGGGTCAATGTACCAGAAGGAGTTAGAATCATTGGGTACGTAAATGTTTTGTCAATAGTGACCGTAGCTAAGCATCTATATAACCTGGAGAATATTTGCTCCCAAGGAATCCAGAACATTAAATGCTGGCTAGATATGGCTGGACGGAAACTAGCTGGACATAAGACGGAGGCAGTGTGGTGTAAGTTTAGTTGGGCGCCGACATACGGTGCAGGTTCACTAAACTTCCACAGCTCAATTGTGCGCACTGAATAGATTCTCCACCAAAACACTCCGATGTATTCACGAGTAGAGAAACACACTGTTTTTCGTTGTAGATTATTGTTGGATTTTATTGGAAATAGTTCTTAAACACTACACTATGACATCAATTAGTCTTATTGGGACCAGTTCTTAAACATTACACGATGACAACAATTAGTTTTATTGGAACTAGTTCTTAAACATTACACGATGACAACAATTAGTCTTATTGGAACTAGTTCTTAAACATTACACGATGACAACAATTAGTCTTATTGGAACTAGTTCTTAAAAAATTACACGATGACAACAATTAGTCTTATTGGAACTAGTTCTTAAAAATTACACGATCAGACCACCTTTAACAGAGGGACAATTGTATACGGTGTTAAAGAAATTATAACTCCAAAAGTCACGGCTCTTAACCTCTCTCCTCATGTGTAGAAATCTGACTCCTCAGCCCAATGAAATTAACCCAGCCTCTATGCCTGCGATGGGTTTCAATGCACACCATCGTAGGAGAAACAACCCTTCGGCAATTTGTGACCAATGGGAACCGATCCGCGTCCCATTGGAAGATTCTTTAGGTATATCGTTGCAACTGGAAAAATAAAAGTCTTCCTCTTGGAAGGAAGGATAAACGAACGCGCATTGAAGAGAGGATAGAAGGAAAAACCTGCAGCTGTTCAAACATGGATTGAAAACGTTTCTATCATAACGATAGAGGGTATATTGTATATACCGAAATAGGATCTAAGATGCGGCTTTATTTGTACAGGCAAATGCAAATACTTAGGATTGCCTATGCAGCTGATCCGAGATAATTGGTTGCAGCTATATAGGCACCGATTTGCATGACGTGATCGTGGGATCGGTGATTGCTTGGGAAAAGCAAACACAGAAAGATTTCTGCGAGCATGATTGACATGAATGTCGATAAGGGGACTGTGGAAGTTTTCCTAATGGTTGACAAAGGACATGGGTGCCGATCAGGGGGAACCCGAATATGTTTTAGGAAAAATGCTCGGATGAACATGTCATGCATGTGTAAGTACGAATTCGATGTCGGTTACGTGAAAAGGTAACCGTGAGGTAATAGGACATGATGCACTGGGTGCAAGCATGCCTCGGGGCGAAAGTTTTGTTGCCACGTCAACGTAGTAATCTTTGCCGTGGGTTTATGTTTTCAGGTGGGGGATGCTCTTATGAAGGTAAGTTAATTATAGGAATTTGCAGTGGGATATGGGGCAAGAGCGATGCGCGGTTCTTCGGGCACTGAAAACCCCCACAGCAGTTTTAATAAGCAGCCGCAAGAAAGTTGAACACATTGAATTGGAAATAGAAGGACAAATAATCAAATCCAGCCACTATATTAAATAGCTCGGTGTTATACTCGACGACAGGTTGAGCTTCAAGGAACACCTGAGGAAAACGAGTGAAAAAACTGCAAGAGTATGCAAAGTTTTGGCGAAACTGCTACCCAATGTCCGAGGACCCCGGCCACACATAAGGAAACTCATAACCAGTGTCAACACCTTCACTATAATGTATGCCGCTCACATATGGGCAGGAGCCGCACAGTATAAGTCATACATGAGGGAAGTGAACTCAGCGTATAGACTGGCATCACTAAGAGTATGCTGTGCATTTCGAACGGTATCCGCAGGTGCTGTAAATGTTTTGGCCTGGAGGACACCACTTGACATTGCAGATAAAGAAAACGTTGCATTGCATAAGGTCTCCCAAGAGAATCGTCGGAGAATGTAGTCACAATTAGAGCTCTCAAGCCTAAGAGAATGGCAACGAAGGTGGGATTCTTCCACCAAAGAAAGGTGGACCCACACCATGATACCTGATATAGAAACATGGGTGAAAAGAAAACATGCTTTCGGCAATACTTGCACAAATATAAGCATGTGAATCACCCATACTGCTTGTATTGCGAAGGCAAAATAGAAAATGCGGAACACGTCCTCACAGAGTGCATGAGATTCGAGACCGCACGAACGATTTTTGAGAGACATATGGGACGGACAGTTACTCCGCCTGGAGTAATAGAATACATGCTGAGTTCAAAACAGGCATGGTCCGTAACAAATGGTATTCTCTGTGAAATGATGCAACAGTTGCGAAGCGACGAGCGGAGTAACAGGTAAACTCCGTCTCGCCCCGCGATGGAATATCTAAAAGAAATTCTCGCGGTGATCAACGGGAATATGTGCCTGGCGGGAGGTGGTTTTAGTCGGTAAAAACCCGGCATGTCTCTGGAGCGGTCCAGAGGTATATTTTGAAGATTTCCACCTTCCTACCGAGAAAAAAACGATCAGTGATGGCATTTTTAAGACTCTACCATACTTAATGTCAAATCAATCGCCATTATTTCTAACCGATGTTGCTATTAAAGGCGTTAATCTACTCTAGAATTTTCTGGAATTCAAAAAAAGATTGTTTTACATTAAAGACAGCTGAGGGTGTTAAAGATAAAAAGCAATATTAACTGTTAGAGGAAAATTTTTTAAGCGTCTGCGTTTTGTACAAGTTTTTATATACATTTTTTCAGATCTAGTTTTTTTGAGCAAATCGAAAATATGACCCACACAAATCTATAATAATTTATATATCTTTTAGATAGCATTACCACAGGAAGACGTACATTTTTTACGTTAGTTAAGTCTATAGTAATGAACAATTTAGTATCAATTACAAACTAACGGCCTAAAATAAGGCTTATATAAAAAACAAAGGACGCATTGTGGTGAATAAAAATAATTTACAATAAAGAACTGTTTTGCAATAATTTTGTTGATAGCACCATCCACCAAACCTCTTGTAAGAGCATGCAGTAAATTACACGTTGGCTGATAAACATGCAATCCTACTTGCACGGCAGTAACAGAGTTCAACACACCGCCGTATAATAGAAGATATTAATCTCGAACACGAACGGTTCACATGTTACCTTAGACATTGTAGTTCCACCTTAATGAAAATGCGTCCCAAACACAAGGCAAAGAAAAACAAATTAAAAAAGGAAACTCTTTAGATTATAGGATACGTAGCAGACGCGTGGGCTTTAACTTTAAAACCTCAACTTTAAAAACATAACCAACGAGAGTAGAGTACTATAATATTATATATCGGGGCCCATGGCGTTGACGCCAAAACAAAAATAAACAAGGTTTAAATTTATTCCATTATACGTATTTAATTAGTTTTAAAAAAAAACACACGAGAGAAGCCGAAAGGTCATTTGAATAACTCGAACTCATCGAATGCATTTTCCTTGTATTGTGGCAAATTCACCGTCATCATCATCAACACATCACAGTGCAAAGTACTGAATGGGTGATCTTTTTCGTTCACACGAAGATGAAATAACAGCAGTAGTGGAGTCCTTAAATAACAAAATTAGAGATTGATAAATAACTCCATTAACAAAGGAAATAGTTTTAATACTAGAAGCGCTGGCAGCTACTTAGGCCACCGAATAATACCAGTAGCTAACAATATACATAGGATAGCAGGTAAACTTTTTTTTTAAATAAGCACTATTTTTAACAAACAGAGATATCAAAATATTCTGAGTGTTTTTTTTTTTTTTTTGTTCTAGATTGAAAATTGTAGCAAAAAACTTCCCGGCCACAGAGCACCTCTCGTTAGAAAGGCACCTGTAAAATTACCACTTTTTTATTTGGTTTTTTTTTTTTCGATAAAAAATGTTAAAATTAGTTTATTTTTCGATGCTCAAGAGTGGTTAAACCGCTCAAGGGAGCCACGTTGATCGCATATCTAGAAAACTAGAAAATGATAGATTTAGTGAAAAACATCAGAACTTCAATGAACATTGGAATTATACAGCTACTGTAGTGATCAAGAAAAGAAAGAATAGAATAGCATAGATAAAGACAAAGCTTCACACTGTTTCGAAAGTTAATGAAAAGTGATGAAAAATGTTTGATATAGTCAAAACTTTGTAGTGCTCCAAGAAGCCCTACCATTTTCCTTCCACATACATATCTACCCACCTACAAAAATCCCATCCAAAAATCCCGTTCATATCCCCAAATTAACATTGAATTCAATATCAAGCAAATTGAACCAAACGTTCAATTCTCGAACATTGAATTCAATTCCTTAAAATCCAAAAACACAATGCATATCTTCACATGCATGGTATGTGCAATTAACACTTTTAAAACCTCGAATCCCAAAACTCAGAATCAACACGTGTCTAAACAAAAACTTGTCCATTTGATCCGCCGTTAACACTTGGTTTCCTTACTTGGCGCATCACGATAACATATTTTACAGGGTTGGCAGAACACCAATCTTTGAAAGGACTCGTTCTTTGAACGATTAATGTATTTAATTTCATAACAGGTATCGTTTAGTGGAAGGTGATTCTGTCGTAGTCTCATTTTGCTTCGTTTTATGAACAGATTATACTCGACACTATCGTCCTTTAGCGGAGGTAATATTGTGATATGGAGACGAGCGCTGATCTAAACCGTAATGAAAATGATGATGGTTCTTTGGTGTTTGAGCAACCCGGGGAGCAGATCGTAAAATTAGCAAAGAGGATCAAAATTAAAAAACAAGGGCATATTAATAATGCCGTGCGAGAGTTGTTCGAGATCATTGGTTGCCTCCAATCGCAAGCGGTGGAAACTTGCAAATCCAACCAAACCAAAACTCGCCCACAGACATAAGCAGGGATCCCGGGCAGATCGGTGACGAACAACTCGATGGAGGGAAAGTAAGTCCTGGGGCCAGAATGCCGGACGTAGAAGAGAAATGGACACGCCCTAAGAATACTGTCATTAGTACTGCCAACTCCATCTTAGGCAGTAGTCGTCGAGATCGGAACGACTGGTTTGATGATGAGTGCAAACTAGCGACCGGGCAATGCAGCAGTCTCATAGGACGCGGGTGCGCGAGGAGAAATACAAAGAGCTCAGAAGATCTGAAAAAAGACTCCACAGACAAAAGAAAAGTGCCTGGGGAAAAAACCTTTACTGTGAAATAGAGAAAAGTAGAGAGTGAGGTCCGCACCAGGCTCGGAAGTTCTACCAAATAATCCGCAGTATGACCCGGTACACACCACGCTGCACTTACTGTAGGATACAGAGGGTAATCTGATCAGCGATCCTGAAGGCATTCTGTAGCGGTGGGAAGTGCACTTCAATCCATTGCTAAATGGTCAGCTCACAGAAGAATTGGAGGCTCCACCAATGCAAAATCGATACCAAATGCTGCCGCCACCATTAGGGAAACAAGCATTGAGGAGACAGTCAAAGCCATAAAACAGCTCAAATCAATCAGTCAAAGCCATAAGACATCTGAAATCAAATAAAGTCCTCGGAGCTAATGGCATAACAGCTGAGCTGATCAAACGAGGAGGAACAGCGTTACATCACGCAATTCATGAGATCGTGGTGCACGTATGGGAGCAAGAGGAGATGCCGGAAAATTGGCGTCGTGGAATAAATTGCCCCATACATAAGAAGGGAGATATCACAGTGTGCATCAACTATAGGGGTATAACATTGCTGAGTACCGCGTATAAGATCCTCTCCTCTATCCTACAAGATCGAATAGCCCCATACGCTAAAGCCATCATTGGTCAATATCAGTGTGGCTTCATCCCAGGCAAATCAGCGGCTGATCAGGTATGCACCCTTAGGCAGGCGATGGAAAAATGTCAGGTATTTAAGATTCCATTATATCATATATTTAGAGACTTTAAGGCCACCTACGACAGCATAGCCAGGGTAGAACCATATAATTCCATGAGAGAATTCGGGATTGCTGTCCAAACCAATAAACATCTATAATGGACTCCGACAAGGGGACGGTCTGGTCTGCCTCCTCTTCAACCTGGCGTTGGAGAAAGCAATCTGTGACTCTGGCGTTACAACAATATGGACTATTGTTACCAAGTCCAGCCAGTTACTTGCCTACGCAGATGAGATCGACATCATCGGTAGAACCGAATCGGCTGTACAGAAATCCTTGACCCAGATCGAGCAGGTGGCACAAAAACAGGGACTGCAGATTAATGAGGGAAAAATTAAGTACATGGTGGCAACTTCTACGAAGAGAAGACCTAACGTTAGTCAAACTATCAGGGTAGTGGAGCACGAATTTGAAGTAGTGCAATCCTTTAATTACCTTGGATCAATAGTATCAGCCGATAACAATATGGGTGAAGAAATACGCGAACGGCTGATTAAATCCAACAAAGCCCACTATAGTCTATCAAGGCTCTTTAAATCCCGAAATTTATCCAGAACATCCAAGCTACTACTGTATAAGACCATGGGATTGCCAGTACTCATGTATGGATCCGTTCAATAAAAGGCACTCTGAACTCTTAGCCGCGTTCGATAGGAAGGTCTTAAGGAGAATGGTTGGTCCCGTATGTGAGGGAGGACGATTCCTGAGACACTACAACCATGAGTTGTACGCAATCTACCTTGAAGCTTATGTTTTACGAAAAGTTACGCTCGGTAGACTCCGGTGGGCGGGACACTTAGCTCGAATGAGCGAAAAGGAGCCTGCCCGGAAAGTCCTTTGTGGCAGGATGTATGGAAGGAGACAGCGCGGTAGACCTTGTCTGCGATGGAGGGATAGCGTAAAGCAGGACGCCCAGAGCCTGGGAGTGCCAAACTGGATGGCATCGGCTCGAAATCGGGACCGGTGGAAAGATTTGTTAAATAAGGCCAAGACCGGATCCCGGTTGTAGTGCCGATGATGATGATGATGATGATACCGCAAACCTACAATAGTGAGAGTAATCAAGTCGCGAAGATTAAGATGGGCCGGACACGTGGCGCGAATGGGCAACGGTAGGACCGTGCATAGAATTCTTGACGGTAAGCCAACGGGAAAGAGACCGACAGGGCGGCAGCGACGGAGATGGGAGGACAATGTTAGGTTGGACCTCGAGGAGATCGGATCGGATGGTCGAACGTGGAAGGAGAGCGCACAGGACAGGGAACAATGGCGGAGTCGAGTCGGTGAGGTTATGAATTCTCTGTAAGATTTCTTTCTTACCTTATCAGAAATCTCAAACCAAGAACCTGAAAACAAGATGATTCGCTTTACATATAATGTAACCATCATGACAGTGATCATAAATATTGCGCCGTGTATTTTCCCAGCCTCGATGTGTGTACAAAAAGCTATGATCGGCACTACAGCCGGGGACCGGTCTTGGCCTTATTCAGCAAGTCCTGGGGCTTGTTAAATTTTCCATAATGATTTGTTTTTTCCGGGCAAGGTCATTAGTCTTGGGCCAGAGGCTCCCCGACGGGGAATCGAACCCCGGTCCCCCGCGTGACAGGCGGATATACTAACCACTATACTATCGAGAAGCCAATAAATAGTAAATACTTTGACAATATATTTTCCCTCCGATCGTATATGGGGATTTAAAAAATCATTGGTTGGTTAAAAAAAATTTGCATTATAGATGTTACTTAAAATTTTGTTACACATAAGTTTCTTGGGCCAAGTTTCACTTTATTTATATCAAAATATAATATTTTGCAAATATATGATATTCAACATTGTTAGAACCCGCACACATACTAAAGAAAAAAGGCAAATTTGTGTTAAACGTGCATTAAAGTTATCTTTAGAAACGTTTGCCCTTTGTTTCTTTTGCTTATAGTCATCTAATGCTATATAGATACCAAATATAAAATGTTGTGTAAAGATTTAATTAGAGACAGATTTTTCCAAGCTTAAACAAAACTACTTTAAATCAAACCGCTACTAGTTGTCAATCTTAAAGCATTTAAAACAAAATACTACAGTGATTTTAAAAGTATTAATTTCAAGTTAAACAAGGCAGGAATAATGAAATTGTTGAATAAAAATCCATTTTAAAAAAAGAAAGGAACGAACGTAGTAGATAAGAAATTTTATTACCACAGCAGCTGCAGCAGCAACCGCTCCCTGAGCCGCCTGTCGGAAGCTTAAGCAATTGCATATTGGTTTTGTCACGCCCAATGTGCATAATGCAGCGGACCACATTCTATCACTTTTGAAATCCACTTTAGAGCCGTTTATGTTGTCACCAAGCCCACAATAGATTAATTGTCTTATATCATTTAAATGTTTATTATTAATTTATTCTTACCATTATGTGGATAATGATTTTAATTTGATTCGATTTTTTTTTACATTATTATCCAACATCACACAAACAATTGCAAGAAAATTTGAATTTCATTTTAAATTTTAAATTAATTCAAATCCAATTTATTTCTGGTATCTATTTTTGCTTTTTGTATTGGTTTTGTTTTTGGTATTTGGCAGTGACCCGTTTTGACCGAATTAGATTCGTGAGATTTGTATTATATTTTTAATTAAATTTTTTATATTTATTTAGTATTATACAACAACATTTTAAAAACGAGATGTATCTCTGATGGCAGTAACGTATTGGCAGTAAAGTGTTTATAGTATGAGTTCTCAAAATAATTAGGTGTTTTAGTTATAGCACAACACAATTTGTATTATTTATTTACATAATTTTGTATATAAACACTTTTATGAATATAAAATTGTTTGTGTATAAATTACAAAATGTTCTTCTATTGTTTTAACTTTTTCTTATAAAAATTATTCCAAATAATTAACGAGTATTGGTTTTCCTTTCTTAAAATCCATAGTAATTGTCACATCAGTCCTTTGGTTTGAAGTAGTATATGTAATTTGTATGAATGCCTGCATTACTCTCATATGAAAGTGAAATTGAAATTTATTCTTGAAACCCCATTCGAGTGATGGGTAGAAAACAACAGAAATCCAACAACAAAAAAACAACTAGTATGGGATGGGCAAATAGAAATGTCAGGAAGAGAACGAGAGAGAAAAGGAATCATAGTGAAAAGTCTTGTAGAAAGTTGAGTGACAGAACTGGGGAAAGGCAAGTACACGACCCACCCAAGCAACAAAACTAAAATCAGAGTACATGTATGTTGCTACAAACTGGATGCAAGTGGACTTGAACTATTCCTGAACCATTTGCACGTTATTGAAATTGAATTTAGGTTGATCTAGGTGGAGTTTATAAAATGTTCGTCCGTTTCTAATTTTTTTTTATATTGCTAATTCCGCCACGATTCGTATATTCAAAAATGTTTTTGTACAAATATCAACGTTCATTATTCACTATTACACTCATATCGAATGATTGTCGATTTTTTAGTTTTGGTTATTTTTATAAGTCAGCAGTCTCGGTAATTAATTTAATGTTTAAACAAAACTGTCGTAAATAAAATAAAGTATAACTATTGAAAAATGATTCCATTGAAGTCAAGTGTTTTCCCGAACTTCGTACTTTGGAGAATCAAAGCAGAACATATTTTTAATTAATGCTAATTAGTGGTTTTTGGAATTTAAAATCATTATTCTTTTATTAAGTCTGCTGACGTTTTGTATTTATCTCATAAAAATGCTAGGATGTTATTACTGAATGGTTATTGTATTTTTTCATATCCCTTTAGGGGATTTTATATTGAATTTTACACTTTGGTTTCGAATTTATTTATTTGGGATCCGCCACAAAATTTAAATTCAACTGCGCTGGCGAATTAAAAATAACAGGTGTTAAAGAGAATTACTTTTATGAAATTACTTTTTTTTGGTAAACAACCGATGACGTTGAAAATCACGGAATTTCGAAAATTTTTAATGTTTCAAATACATTTTTTAATTATTTGTTTCACATTTCAATAACTTTCATTTATGTATTAGGGAAGAATTGCATACAACAATTATTATCGAACATTCATTTTGTTATACACATTTTAAAATACAACAATTGGAACCAAAAAACACTATTTTAATGATTAATTGTTTTCGTAAAATATCCCTTTAGAAAAATATATTATCAGCAGTTTATGATTTTATAATTAATTTGAAAGCTTAACATGTTCCGCTTCATTGTTCAATTTCGATCATTTAGTTATACTTAAGAGATTAGTGAATTAACGATATTTAACAAAAATAATTTTCGTCACCATTTCACACGGAACACATCTTAACTAACATTATGTTGATTTTTACTAAACATTTAACAAGTAATTTTACAGAAGTTATGATATTATACTTAATAAAAATAACGTTATCTCTTTTTGAATAGTTCCATATCAGCTGTTCCACTGAAACCATACGAAGCACCAACACATGACCCTACCAAGGCCCACGATCAAGGAAACCGCCTAAACAACCAACTAATGTATAATTGCTATTGCAGTTTGTTTTGTATAAACAATTTTTAAGGTACCAATAGATGGTTTTGGACTAGTTAATCTTTTGCAATCGTTTCTATAATACATGCATGGGCACAAAGCTGCATTGATTGTATGTAACAGTGGCCTACATTCAAATGATATAATCAGGGCAGCGCACAGAAAATTATTGGACACAGAATCTATTCACAAGGATTAATATTATACTCAACATCGCATCCTGCTCCTTGAACATTTCAGTACTAAATATGAGTAAAATAAAAGCCAAACACGATGAGAGGAGTATTTCTCTTCTCAGCCAGCACCAGCAATAGCAACAGCAATGATATACATGTACCCACGGTATGTAGATAAAAATTTAGTTTGTTACATTATGTTTTTCTGACTGTTATATACGATGCAACTGGATCACGAGAAACATTAAAACACGAGAATACACCAACTGCCACTCATTCGCGTTTTAACTAAAATTTTACTATTTCGAGATTCGCATTTACTGTACGAACGCTTGTGACATTGATGCAGAGGACGACTTGCAGGTGTTATCCTTCCGTTTAGTAGTGCAAACTGAAATACATATTATATACATGCACATTTTGACCGATAACTGTTAATGATAATTACTAATGTTCTATAAAAACTTAAAAACAAAAACGAGATTTATAAACCCTTGTATCCGTTTAATTGAATTATTTTCAAAATAAAAGCCACGATTGGTGAAGGTAATTTATTTAACAAATCCTTTGCACGTATATTTGAAACACATTTTTCAGTCGAATTTTTAAACATTACAAAATAAAACTCCGGATTCTACAGTTACTTAAAAACAATACATAAAAACTTTTAAACACCGCCTAACAATCCATAGACATACATAAAAAATAGTATTTTCTTTTCGTTTGATATTTGAAAAGTATTAATTGAAGTATTATTATCATTAGTTGCTATTATTAAATATATTAACACGAGGTAATGTAATTAGTACACACTGCACACTACAACAGAAACAATCAACGATTTTAGGATAATTCATTCATTTTTTAATTTAAGAATCATTTAAAAACCACAACACATGTTTCTTTGATTTATCAAAAATGGCAATCACAAGTCCACGCTAATGTTCCGATGAGTACAAAATAAAAAGAAATATCCTTCGAATTAGGTGTTATTATTTTTGTAAAGAAATAAAAATAAAAAATTAGTTCTTTTCAGTTCGAATGAAAATCCCAAAGTGCAGTGCCCTTCTGACCGATAGACGAAATCGAAGCTGATTCAGGCAGTGGTACAAGTTGACCCCGTTTTTCCAACATTTTAAACCATCAGTGTAGTTTATCCCTCACATTTAGATTTCTGTTTTTTTTTTTTGTTCATCTCCTTATAGTTTCTGTGAAAGGATGTCTCTTGTTGTACCTAGCTTTCTCACACAAGATCCTTGCTGGTGGTACTGCTGCTACCGCTGCTGTTGCTATTGCTGCAATTCTGATTTTATGTAGTGAGTGCAAGGCTGCAAGCACACAAACTTTGGTCCTTTCTGTTGCACTTTTGGGGAGTGCCATAATGTAGTCATTTTAATTTCTCTTATACGGTCGCATCGTATGCTGCCATCTCTCTCTCTGGATCTGTAGATTTAGTTTTCAATGTTTTATTGCGCACATTTGTGCAGGACTTGATGCAGTTTAGCGCCTGTACATTTCTACTGTAGTAGAACAGTGGAAGCAGCTTTCATCGAAAGTTAGGACACTGATGCAAGTTCTCGACAGGCAGGTCTCAAAAAAAGGATGTTGAGGGAGACTATTCTTATTTAACTTATGCTATACGAACAATATATGTCCGAAAAAGGGTGTGTTAAGGTTTACTAGAAATCTATTATATATATATATATATATATATATATATATATATATATATATATATAATTTCTCCTTTTCTTTTTGTATTTTACTTTAAACTAGGACTAATACAAAACAGCGTACTATTTTTGTGTGTAATGTATATATAGATTACAGTCAGCGTGGACCTGCCCATGGGTGTAATTATATTGAACGATATCAAATGCAGAATGCAGGCACTTACAGGCAAGTATATCTAATATACTGTACGATTGGGGTTAACAAGGATTAATGACATTCGATGGGCTCGAAGAACGTTATTAATTTCGAACAGGTTGACCTTGAGCTTGATCTTATTTTAGGTTACTAAGAATATTTGTATAATGTAAAAAACAATGTATATTATATATTTCATTAATACGGAGCTTATTTTTTTTTTTTTTCTTATATTTGGCACTTGCTTCTCGAAACTACAATGCACTTGACAACCTTCAGTCAAGGACATTCCCTAGCATCAGTCCTAAATTGACCACCATCCGGTGTAGACGTGTCGACAATCGACAAACGATAGTTGAATGATTGTTAAATTATAATTATTATATTAAACTGCGTTCTTTGACGCAAGCCTAATAACCTTGCCCGGAAAAACAAATTATTATGGAAAATTTAACAAATTTTACTTGCTAAATAAGGCCAAGACCGGATCCCGGTTGTAGTGCCGATTATGATGATGATGAAACTGCTTTCTATCACGTAATATAAAGCTCCGTGCCAATAGAATCATAATCATGCCCATTGCTCTATACGGATGTGAAACATGGGCTCTCACAAAACGGGAAGAAAACAAATCCCGCCTATTCGAGAATAAAGTTTTAAGGGGTATCCTTGGAGGTAAATATGACGAGGAGACAGGACAATGACGGAAACTCCACAACCACGAATTGGAAGAGCTATACCGCAAACCGAACATACAGGGCAAAGTTGCTGATTGCTTTCAACCCGGCGAAGGCCAGGACGATCCTTGTCACTGTTCAATTCAAGTTGACATGTGGTCTCCACGTGACACCCCTGGATAGTTACTTTGGCACCCGCCAAGTAGTGAACCAATGCATGCAGCGACATCCTGAGAAAGGTTGTCGCAAGGCTAATAACCATGCCCGTAAAAATGAATTATTATGGCAAATTTAACAAGCCTCGGATATGGACCGGATACACGACGACGACCACGGAAACGAAAATGGCTAAACGATTTGAGAATTTTTTCATGGAACGTCCGCTCATTATTCAGATGAGGGCCGATGCCCTGTGCGAATATAAAGTTGACATAACCGCATTACAAGAAATAAGACGGACGGGGAGTGGTGTTATTCAAAGAAAAGAGTATGACTTTTATTACAGCTGTCACGCAAAACACCATGTGCTCGGGGTAGGGTTTCTAGTCAGCCAAAAAACTGAAGCCTGCCATCATCGGCTTTAATGCAATAAATGAAAGGCTATGCACTTTTCGCGTGCGAGGCAAGTTTAAGAACATAAGCCTCATAAACGTTCGCGGACCTACAGAGGAGTCCCCTGACGACGAAAAAGAAGAATACTACGAGAACGTCGAACGGGCCCTCAATGCCTGCCCAACATACGATGTGAAAATCGTTCTTGGTGATTTCAATGCAAAAATAGGTCGGGAGCCGGTTTTCAGGCACTACGCAGGTTCCCATAATTTGCATGAGAACACTAATGACAATGGACAATGGCAGCATCAAAAAACTTGGTCGTTGCGAGTACCAGGTTTCCGCGTAAAGATATCCACAAAGCCACCTGGGTATCACCTGCTGGAGCCACTCGCAACCAAATTGACCACGTGTTGATAGATCGCCGCCACTCCTCAAGCCAGATGACGGTACGAACGTACCGAGGTGCCAAGGTGTACTCGGATCACTATCTTGTTGGTAGAGTTTTCCGAGCGCGGATTGCCTTATGGAGACGTATTGCATCCGCGGATCAGGTTCGAATCAACACGGCTGCCTTACGCAATGAGAATACCAGCAACACCTTTGGTCATGCGTTAAGACTCGCCCTCGAAGAGCTCGACATAGGGAGAGTAAGTCCTGCGGCCAGAATGCCAGGCGTAGAAGAGAAATGGACACGCCTTAAGAATACTGTCATTAGTACTGCCAACTCCATCTTAGGCAGTAGTCGTAGAGATCGAAGCGACTGGTGTGATGATGAGTGCAAACTAGCGACTGAACGTAAGAATGCTGCATACAGGGCAATGCAGCAGTCTCATAGGACGCGGGTACGCGAGGAGAAATACAAAGAGCCCAGAAGATCTGAAAAAAGACTCCACAGACAAAAGAAAAGTGCCTGGGAAAAAAACCTTGTCCGTGAACTAAAGAAAAGTAGAGATCGAGGTCCGCACCAGGCGCGGAAGTTCTACCAAATAATCCGATAGTATAGTGGTTAGTATACCCGCCTGATATAAATCATTATGGAAAATTTAACAAGCCTCAGGACTTGCTAAATAAGGCCAAGACCGGTTCCCGGTTGTAGTGCCGATGATTATGATGGCGCGGTACACGCCACGCTGCACTTACTGCAAGGATAAAGAGGGTAATCTGATCACCGATCCTGAAGGCATTCTGTAGCGATGGGAATTGCACTTCAATGGATTGCTAAATGGTCAGCTCACAGAAGAATTGGAGGCTCCACCAATGCAAGATCAAGACCAAATGCTCCGCCACCATTAGGGAAACAAGCATTGAGAAAACAGTCAAAGCCATTAAACAGCTCAAATCAGTCAGTCAAAGCCATAAGACATCTGAAATCAAATAAAGTCCTCGGAGCTAATGGCATAACAGCTGAGCTGATCAAACAAGGAGGAAGAGCGTTCGAGGTGCACGTATGGGAGCAAGAGGAGATGCCGCAAGATTGGCGTCGTGGAATAAATTGCCCCATACATAAGAAGGGAGATATCACAGTGTGCATCAACTATAGGGGTATAACATTGCTGAGTACCCCCTATAAGATACTCCCCTCTATCATACAAGACCGAATAGCCCCATACGCTAAAGTCATCATTGGTCAATATCAGTGTGGCTTCAGCCCAGGCAAATCAGCGATTGATCAGATATTCACCCTTAGGCAGGCGATGGAAAAATGTCTGAAATTTAAGATTTCATTATATCATGTGTTTATAGACTTTAAGGCCGCCTACGATAGCATAGCCAGGGTAGAATTATATAATTCCATGAGAGAGTTCGGCATTCCAAAAAAACTGATACGACTTTGTGGGTTGACCAAGACCAACGCAACTAGTCAAGAAAAAATAGCGGGATTACTGTCCAAACCAATAAACATCTTTAATGGACTCCGACAAGGGGACGGTCTGATCTGCCTCCTCTTCAACCTGGCGTTGGAGAAAGCAAGCCGTGACTCTGGCGTTACAACAGCCAGATACTCCCCTACGCAGATGACATCGACATCATCGGTAGAACCGATTCGGCGGTACAGGAATCCTTCACCCAGATCGAGCAGGCAGCACAAAAACAGGGACTGCACATTAACGAGGGAAAAACTAAGTACATGGTGGCAACTTCTGCGAAGAGAAGACCTAACGTTGGTCAAACTATCAGGGTAGTGGAGCACGAATTTGAAATAGTGCAATCCCTTAACTACCTTGAGTCAATAGTATCAACCGATAACAATATGGAAGAAGAAATACGCGAACGGCTGATTAAATCCAACAAAGCCTACTATAGTCTATCAAGGCTCTTTAAATCCCGAAATTTATCCAGAACATCCAAGCTACTACTATACAAGACCATGGGATTGCCAGTACTCATGTATGGATCCGAGACCTGGGTCCCTAATAAAAGGCACTCTGAACTCTTGGCCGCATTCGAGAGAAAGGTCTTAAGGAGAATTGTTGGTCCCGTATGTGAGGAAGGACGATTCCGGAGACACTACAACCATGAGTTGTACGCAATCTACCTTGAAGCTCATATTGTAAGAAAAATCAAGCTCGGTAGACTCCGGTGGGCGGACACCTAGCTCGAATGAGCGAAGAGGAGCCTGCCCAGAAAGTCCTTTGTGGCAGGATGTATGGAAGGAGACAGTGCGGCAGACCTTGTCTGCGATGGAGGGATGGCGTAGACCAGGACGCTCAGAGCCTGGGAGTGCCAAACTGGATGACATCGGCTCGAAATCGGGACCGGTGGAAAGATTTGTTAAATAAGGCCAATACCGGATCCCGGTTGTAGTGCCGATGATGATGATGATACCGCAAGGCTACAATAGTGAGAGTAATCAAGTCGCGAAGATTAAAATGGGCCGGACATGTAGCGCGAATGAGCAACGATAGGACCGTGCGTAGAATTCTTGAGGGTAGACCAACGGGAAAGAGACCGGTAGGACAGCCGTGACGGAGATGGAAGAACAATGCTAAGTTTTACCTTGGGGAGATCGGAACAGATGGTCAAGCGTGGAGGGAGAGTGCACAGGACGGTAAGGTCATGAACTTCCGGGTTCCTACGGGCCGATAAGTAATAGTAATAGTAATATAAACTGCGTTTCACATCTTAAATGAGTACGAGTTCGCTTGGGACTTCTCTACACCCAAAATAATTAAAAAAACAATTAGTGCCGATACGCGACTCACAAAGTGTTCATGTTTGTGTATGTGCGCAGCATAATAAATAAACTCTGGAACGTGATTTTCTATGTGTCACTTGCGCAAAAAAAAACAATAAAATAAAATAAATAAAAGTGAGAACACGTGGTCCATAATACGGACGCAAATCAAATGGATGCCAAAATGATGCTTCGGAGAAGGCAAAATACAGACCTAAATCTAAAGGCAAAACGCCATAAAGCCAATAAAAATAAGGATGGGGAGGTTCTCTATATCACACGGAGAACCAACCCACAATTCCTACTTAATTTCGACCGCTAACAGCACGTCACCGTAGCCCAACGCCCCCTTCAACTTGCAAGAATAAATTTCCCAATCTGCAACAGCATCCATTTCCAAATCTGCAATAACATACATTCCCAAACTTGCAAAGAATACACTTCCCAATCTGCAACAGCATCCACTCCCAAATCTGCAATAGCATACATTCCCAAGCTTGCAAAGAATTCATTTCCCAATCTGCAATAGCATATATACCCCAAATGTTGCAACAGAATACATTTTAAATCATCTCCCTCATCTACATCAAACCACACGCATTTTTCCCAAAAAACCACTCCGGTTAATTTCTTACTTAAACTATATTCCTCGGTTGCAACCAAGCGGCATTAGTTTCCCCGAAAACTATTTCGGTTCCCATCCTACCTAAACAGTCTGAAATAATACCAACTCTCCTTACTGGCAAGTCCCAGCACGATGCGTTGCATTTCGACGAAACAACCATCGCAACGACCAAGACCCATGTTCCTTTGTCTAACCGACAACCCATGCCCATACTTGGTCATGCCTCCGAGACCGATATCCCCGTATACATAGCAACAGATGAAGCTAATCCAGCCTGTGCGGCAGAAATTCCCCGAGACAAAATTTTCTATGTACGCAGAGCAACCCTTCTTCATGTTCCTAGCAAGCGGCAGTGAGTTCACTTAGCGATGACTCCACTGCCACGACACCCTGAATAGATTCTTGCATTCATTCAGACAGTCGCTTCACAACCACCGCTGCGGGCACACGCGCCCCAGTGTCGTCCCACCGCCACCGCGGTCGGCCACGCCGCGTTTCCGACTCGAAGAAGTTTAGTTGTTTTCTTCTGCGTAAATCTAGCCGTAAACCTACGAAATATGGCGAGTTTAAGCGTCCTAAACTCACAGTATCCAAACACTCGGGGCGGTGCCCAACAACCATAGGCAATAGCCCTTTGATGGAAAATAACATTAAGTACGTACGAAAGTGCCCAATCGTTTTTTTGTAAAAAGACTCGATTAATCCTACAGTATAGTAAAGGACAAACAGCGAACAATAAAGGAATTTCAAAAACAACATAAGCTGGTGTTTCATTTTTGCGTTTGATTTTACCATTCTCGAGAACAGATCACGGCAAATCTTTGGGGATGACAGTGAACCCCTTGCCACTGCGACATACACACCTCCACCCCCACAAGGATACAGACATGTTGAGTGACAACAGCGACGGCGAAGACAACGCCCATCGTGCCCAGTACTCTGGGACTGGAAACCAATTTCAAAAACTAGCTGTTAGCGAAACAAATGCAGACGCCAGCAATCAGGTCGAGGTCCTCAACCGACTCATCAATGAGATGAGCTTAGTCTTAGAAAACATGAACTGGATAAACAAATGGAGGAAGTTCTTAAACTAAAAAACGATTTGAGCCAGAATGAGCGGAAAACGAAAATGGTACAACAACAACAGCAAGAACAAAGACAACAGCAACCCACGAAGACAAAGAAAACACGACAAGATAAGGAAACTCAACAGCAGGAATCACATAAATGGCAGGAACTGTGGGGTACGAAGTCGCGACGCCAGCATGGGCGAGAGTTCTACCTCGTCCCCATCATTATTATCGGTTCGTTGGACACCACACGGAGAGAAGCAAAACTGTTCGAAAGCACGATTACCAAGAACAAGACGGAAAACACTATCAGGAATAGCAGCACGACAAATTAAAACACTGGTTTCACTTTGTTTAGTTTTATTTCTTAACATTTCCTTTTGATTTGTCTTATTTGATACAACAACTATATTTATTTTTAATTTAATAATAGTGTTTACGCCGCGGCGATGTACGTTTATGAAACACGACTTCGGTTTGATAAAGACTCCGGGTATATACGAGGGTGTATATTTACGCATCTCCGCAGCCGGCGGAGAGCGGGAGTGAAGCGTGACCGTTCTGATCCGCGGATGTAAAAGGACTCAACGATATTCAATCGTTGTTAAAAGAAATTCATCAGTGAAATTGGTTCTCTTAAATTAAGGGTGCATTTCGTGTTCCGAGAGAGACGTAAAGTCTCTCTTTTGAGTAACCAAACCGATCTCATAGAGGAGATCTTCACGATGCACAAGTGTGTGTGTACGTCGGTTCTTTTCATAGATCAAAGCCATGATGAATAACCTGAAACACAAAGAAGAGGAAAGGGTCGTAGAGATGTTTGTTTATGTGAGAAGGTTACTGGGAAACGGGTCCAGAACTATGTAGGATAAAAGAGATTTATGACCTGCGAGTTCAACTGAGTAAACATTAGATGGTAGGTGCATTTGGGATACTAGGATGATTGAATCGTTTGCATATCGCCAGAATGCCTGTTGAAGGACAGCGGTCTTTTGCTTGCCCTTAGTGCATTGGTAAGGCATTAGTCTCAACGCAGATGGTGCTAATTACATGCATCTGCGTTGGACCGTATATCGCTGGCTAAAAGGTGTCGCCAGCCGATGTGTGTGTAGATAGTTTTTTGTACACACATCGAGGCTGGGAAAATATACGGCGCAATATTTATGATCACTGTCATGATGGTTACATTATATGTAAAGCGAATCATCTTGTTTTCAGGTTCTTGGTTTGAGATTTCTGATAAGGTAAGAAAGAAATCTTACAGAGAATTCATGACCTCACCGACTCGACTCCGCCATTGTTCCCTATCCTGTGCGCTCTCCGTCCATGTTCGACCATCCGATCCGATCTCTTCGAAGTACAGCCTAACATGGTCCTCCCATCTCCGCCGCGGCCGCCCTGTCGGTCTCTTTCCCGTTGGCTAACCGTAAAGAATTCTATGCACGGTCCTATCATCGCCTATTCGCGCACGTGTCCGGCCTATCCTAATCTTCGCGCCTTGATCACTCTCACTATTGTAGGTTTGCGGTATAGCTATTCCAATTCGTGGTTGTGGAGGTTCCTCCATTGTCCTGCTTCCTCGTCATATTTGTCGCCAAAGATACCCCTTAGGACTCTAGTCTCGAATACGCGGAATTTCTTTTCTTCCCGTTTTGTGAGACCCCATGTTTCGCATCCGTATAGAGCAATCGGCATGATTATGGGTCTATAGACAAGGAGCTTTATATTCCGTGATAGCAGTTTGGATTTCAACAGTTTACTCATTGCATGCCAAGTAGCGTTGCCGGAGTGTAGTCTTTTGTAATTTCCTTCGACATTTCGTTACTGGCCGTCAGTATTGTTCCCAGGTATTTAAATTCATTGACATTTTCGAATATCTTGCCCCTGATGTTTATGTGTTTTCTCTGAGGTCCACCTGCTCTCGCCATAATCATGTATTTCGTTTTGTCTTCATTAATTTCTAGGCCCACCTCTTCTGCCGCTTGCATAATAATTTCACTGTTTTTACTTACAGTTTCTAGATTATCGCCCTGTTGCAGATTCGCCCTGGACACAACCGGCGAATTCGCAATTAAATTCAAGATGTGGCATCACCGACAAACAATGTCAGCAACCACCTGACATTTTGGCATTAATTCTTTTGATTGTCAAATGACAACCACTTTTTCTAGTTTGTTTACATTCTTCGTTAACTATTTGGAACCATCAGATGTGCAACAGGAGGGAATCCTTAAATATCCGACCGATCAATTAAAATAAAAGCACTATTTTAGTAAATTCAATCAACCGTTTCATTGTTACCATCTGGAGGAGGATATTTTCTGGGATTTGTTGCACAAACGACATAAGTATTCTTTTTCACTTTCATAACATTAAGTAGCACATTGTTTCAGTCAAATGCAAATATCATTGTTGCATGTCAGGAGACCGCATTGTTCCTGACGCCAGCCCACAACACAAATAAGAACCCAGTGTTCGTGGAAGGTATGTTCAACGCTTGTTGAACATACACTTTGGTCCTTCGAGCCGGATCCAGTCTGTGGATCCAATTTACTGCTGCCCGTTCGTAGTGGAACAACGAGTTTGTTAAAGTGCACAAGTTCGCGGCGCAACCGAATAGAATCACTAATTTCCATCCAATCGCAATTACTAGCCGACATAAATCGAAGTTCACCGGACATATAAAAATCAACCGACCAGTTCGCGGCACAATCGAGGACGTTCTTCACTTTGCTATTGTTAATCAATTCAAAAGGAAACGTGGAATCCCATTGCGGTTAATTATTGCGACGGAGATCTAACTTCCGCAAGCAGTAATTCCGGTAGTGTTCACCGAAGAGCGTCTCCTGTGCAGTATTCTTCGACCAAAGGTGCCCCAGTTTGTGCAGATGTCCCAGTTCTTAAATCATTGACCACCAGGGATCCGTCTGTGGATCATTTACCGCTGCCCAGTTCGCAGCCCCATCATCTAGACCTGTGGATCGGCCACCACCGCCCAGTTCGCGGTACAGCCCCGGATCCAGACGTAAGGATCAACCGCCGCAAGGTTCACAGGTAAGAAGCTTTCAATTACCAATACATTACCGCCGCCAAATTCGTGGCGCCAATAGAAGCTGGCCTCATCGCAGCTACATTACAACCACACCGCGACCAAATTCGCGGCGCTATCACCGGATCCAGACGTAAGGATCAACCGTCTCAAGTTCGCGGCATGCTAGAAGGTCCAGACTTAAGGACCGACCAACGTCAAGGTCGCGGGACACCAGGGTCCAGACGTAAAGACCCATCGTTGTCAAGTTCGTGAGAACAATTACGTCAACGCCCAGAAATCAGCAATGACAGCGAAGTCGACGATGACAACAGCTGCATTGGCCGAAAACGTCATGGCGGCCCAGTTCGCCGCACATGAAAGGATGAAGGGAACTTTCAATAAGTTTCACAAGAGAGGGCCACCGACACTGGCCACAGTGGAGGCGCAAGAGCGCGACCTCCAGATGAAATGGAATGAGATGCTGAATCGGCACGAAGAACTCATGTGCCTGATCACTCCACGGACGGCCATCATCCAACGGTATTTCGGCGAGCGATTCATCGACCAGGCCGAGGAAACCTACCTAAATGAGGCCACGGCGTTTGTTGAGGTACGGCACGCGTTGATCGCCAACCGCCCGACCCTTTACAAGACTGCGTCGGAAACTATGTATTCACACCCAGGAACTCCTTCAACACCTGACCTGCGAATGCCACATGACCATCCATCCAGAATGTCATCACGGATGATGCAACCGGAAAAAACCTCCCCCACGACCAACAAAGGGGTGACGACAGACGCCGAAAACCCAGTCAAGGCCGTTGCTGTCGAAAGGAAGACTGCCAAAGGAGGAACGGTCGAGAAGAAACCCAAAAAGGATCCAGAGGCAGTGAAAGAAGTGACAACTGCAGCAACATCCATCACCGCTAAAGCGACACCACACAAGGCTGATTCCAGTAAGAAGGCACACACAGCTGCCAGTGCACCAGAACCAGCGACGACGGATGTCAACAGTTCTGAGGCACCCAGCCCTGGAAAAGAGCATGCTGCAGAGAAACCCGCCGAACAAGGCACTGATGACCCACTGCCGAGACTGCTCGAGGCTCAGTTCGCGCTCGACCCAGTCTCCCCCAGTAAAGCAAACCGTGCCGACCAAGGCAATGATGACTTCACCGCCGATCAAGGCAATAGACAACTACCGAGACTGCTCGAGGCCCACTTCGCGCTCGACCCAGTCTCCCCAACCACGATGGATCACGCCGATCAACTCGACATTAACAAGCTGCCCCCAGTGCAGTTGCCAGGAGTCACAATCAACCAAGCGGTGACGGAACTACACACACCCCCAGTGAGTAACAGTCAGCAGGCCGCCGAACGGAGCGATGTCTGCCCAATTAGTGAACCGCATTCCAGTCCAGAGAATTTGCACCAGCAGGCCGCCGACCAGAGTGCCGTCTGCCCAAAGTTCAACCCGGCTCCTGTTCCGATGCTCGGAACTTACAACTCCGACCCAGAAGAATGGGTACACCTTCCATCAATCGATGGTCAAAAACCGCTACCATATGTAGCCACCCCCATAGAGCTAGAAGAGAACAATGCCCCGCTTGGCGGGCGGGGCGCATTCAAGAATCAACCAGCACGCCTCTACGTAGTCCAGCATAGGCGGTACATCGACCAACCCAGTAGGCACTGGGTCCGCACCAGTCATTCCACCAGGACCCGCGGACGGTGCCATGGAAGACGTCGCACCAGACTAAACGTTGCGGCCTCACATGACAAAGGCCGCATCCCGTCGGCAGCTACCCTCGGACGGGCGCCAATGGACGCACCATTTATCACTGCCCCTTCTCATCACCAATTCAGGGCGGGCGGCTCTTTCCAGGCCTCTACATCAATAAAATTCCGAGGCCCTGGGCCGCCGTCCCCTGGAACCAACAGCTTCGCCAATGATTGGTGAATGCAGCTGCGAGCAGTCACCACCAAGGCAGCGGAAACGGAGCCGCACCAGTTCCCAGTGAGGGAGCATCAACAAGCCGCTGACCGAATTACCGCCTGCCCAGAGATCGACCCGAATCATGTCCTGATGCATGGAGCAGCGCCCGAGCACCCAGGGAGACAATCGCAATGCATGATCTGTAGGGCACATCACCAATTGACCGGTCCTCGGGGGTTGCGACTTTACAACTCCGACCCAGAGGACCTGGTCGAGGATATCGCTGTGGATGACAGCTCACATAAGACGACCAAGAGGAGGTACTGTCGGCTTCGACCTATCGCCGAACCCCCTCCTGGATCATTCATCAAACCTCCATGCTTCACAATCTCTGCCGGTATGCAGTCGACTCCGGCAGCCTTATTGTTTTTCAATCGATTTATTGCGTCTACAACTTCGTCGAAAGAGGGCTCTGGGATCTGAGGCTCGGCTTTATGTACGTCTAGTGGGTTTATTTGTGGATGCTGGGTGCGCACATTGACCAGGTTTTCAAAGCACTGCTTCCATCTTGTCACGATATTGTTTGTTTCTGTCACCAGACAGCCGTTTGTATCTCAGATTATTTTGGCTCTCCCTCGGTAGCCTTTTCTAATTTGATTTATGCCGGTATACATACCTCTGATATTCTTTACTCTGGCATTTTCTAGGATTTATTCGATCCTAGTCTTCTCCCATTCGCGTTTTTTGGGTTTGAAAAGACTCGTTGTCTCTTTCCGAATTGTCGCGTATCTTTCTGCGTTGACTTCATCATATCTTTCTAAGTGGATCACTCTGACGCGTTTACGTTGTTCGATCTTCGCCCTGCACTGATCGCCAAACCAAGGTTTGGACTTAATTGTTTTTTTAAATCCTAATAGCTTTTGGGCTGTTTGTTTGATTGTGTCTCTGATCGATGCCCATTTAGTGTCCACATTTTTGGTTTCCTCTTCGTCACTGTTCCCATTCTCTAGGATGCTAAATCTATTCGTTAGCTCCTCTTGATATTCAGTCCTTTTGCGTAGGTCTTTTACTTTATCAATGTCGAACTTTTTGCTCGTCTCCCGTAACTGCCCACGTTGGTTTGCTGCGAGCCGACTTCAAATTTCGCCCATCACTAGAAGGTGGTCGGAGTCGCAAACTGCTCCTTTATATGATCTTACGTCAAGGATATTCGAATGGTGTCTTATGTCTATGAGGAAGTGGTCTATTTGGTTACGCGTTACACCGTCGGGTGATATCCATGTGGCTTTATGGATTTGCTTGTGATTGAACATCGTGCTTTTCACTACCAGATCTTTTGACGCTGCGAACGTGATCATTAGAATTCCATTATCATTTGAAACGTCGTGTAGGCTCTCTTTACCTATAGTTGGTTGGAAGATGTCTTCCTTTCCAATTTTCGCATTGACGTCCCCGAGGAGGATTTTAACATCGAATGATGAGGACCCATCGAATACTTCCTCTAGGATCGAATACTTCCTCTAGGATCTCGTAAATATTCTGTTGAGGCATGTACGTTTATAAATACATAATTGTAGCATGGTCCCTGTATTTTTAGCACCGACATTCGGTCATTAATAAATTTCACTGTTTTAGTTAAAAATGGTCTACAACACAAAGTCGTCTACAGTAGAGATGTATACAAGTTCTAGGTACTAGAAGCCTGGGTTATAGATATTCCTTTGAAAAGTCTAAGGCATCTGTATGTGATCCCTGCTTATGCTCCCAAATCTCCACAGTGTCCACAGTTTATCAATGAACTTGATAACCTTTTTCGAAGTCCCAAGCTAGACTTGGAAAATAATTATTTCTTTATGGTGGGGGATCTCAATTCCAAGCACAGTACTTGGGGTAACCTTATCACAAACACAAGAGGCAATGCGTTGTTCGACTGGTGGCAAACAAACGCTATTGAACATAAGCTAGAATTGTTTGTTACAAGTACGCCGTCATTTCGAGGAGGAAATTCCTTCCTGCATTTACTGTTGCTGGATGAGCGAATACAATTATTGGATACGGATCTAACTACTCGAATTTGTCTTCATACAATCGAGTACGATAGCGGCCATTATGGACATGTTGTCGTAATACATGTCCCAAACGAACATTCACTACTTGAGCAGTATGAACAGATACATTTACGATTTCGGAAAAGCACACTGGTCGCGCTTTGATCGGATAATAAAAAAAGAAACTAAAATTGGTGGTGTATCAGTGATGAAGAAAGGACTACACGTCTCCAAACATAGAATGCCTCTCAGGCGCACCCCCCCCCCCCCCCCCTCCCCAATTCCCAATTATTTTTATTTTTTATTGTTTTAATTTTTGTTTTTAATTTAATTTTAATTATTTATTTTTTTATTTTTATTTGTATTCCTTGTGTTTGTCCGTTTTGTTTGATTTTTTATTTTACGTACAAACATAAACAAGGAATACAAATAAAAAAAAATTAAAAAAAAAAAATTGAGAATTATGGCATACTATGTTTGGGGACGTGTAGTCCTTTCTTCATCACTGATCCACCACCAGTTGGGATGGGATCGATCTTTTATTGATTTATCTCTTTCACCGATCACCATACTAAAACGCAGGCGATCTGGAATATTAGAGATATCGTTATCATGGAAAATTCGTTTATCCCTGGCACCACGGAAGGCGTGGTAAATAATAGGAACTCCATGTTTGTCTTGGATAAGTCTTTGGCGGATATTTTCCATTCGGTCGCAAGTGTTCCGCCGACACTGTCCAATACTTAACACACGGCGAATGATATGCTCTACCAGCTCTGTCCACAAAAACCAAAAGACCGGAGCGGATGCCGTCATCAATTAAACACAACACATTTTAGTTTCAAGACTCGTTTATTGTACACTGGTGTTATATATGGTCTTAACAATACGAACGCAGGTAGCCACCGAACGAAACACACGCTAACTCGACTTCCTCGAATAATTTCCTTCACGACCTCATTCGGTTAACTTTAATAGAATCTCTTCGATAGATATCCTCGCGGTTCGAATGATCTACGTTGACCCTCAATCCTACGACTCATCTCCGCGATTCCTCGATATAGACTCCCCTGGTCCTCCGAAAGAGACTTCTCGTCCCGATGGCTATCAAAATCAGACTGTCTGTCTGCCCACACAGATATCCAGATTCCAAACCGGTATCCGTATCTGTACGGAAAAATTTTTCTATTCGATCTGCTAACAGAACTCCGGAAATCTCTGCTATTTCATGCCAGGGGTAATTTCCTATTTTCCTGAAAGGAGAAAGTCATTCCTTGCATACATCATTATCATTGGTGATAGAATTTCATTTCCACGGCCTTCTGTTTGCACAGAACATCTGGCGCCCAGACCAGAGATATTCGGCGATTGTTTTGACGTACAGTCCGTGGGTCTTATTTGAACTTGGTACCCGGAATCGAAATCTATTAGATCTTTATAATGGTGTGAAATTCTAGCGTGGCCGTGGGACCGGAGTATTGCCTTTGTTGGCTTAACTCCTCATAAATCATCGCATATCTCGTTGAGATATTTTTGATTGCGATAGGTCGTGGCTGCCTTCAGTTGTTCAACGGATTTGGGTGGTCCTTGCATTAAATTACCCGCACGTGCATCCGTTGATCGGCTCATTCTTTGATGATAGCAATTCTTTTGTATCGAATTTTGGAATTGCCGGTTCGATGAGATGTTCCTGGGCGCAGGCAGCATGTATGGCATTTTGGGAATTGTTTTTTTAGGAATAGAACTCATGGATGTTTGTTTCAGGCATGATGAATTATAATTGTTGAGCTTAACCTAAAAAGCTTTGGGGACGTTCAGTTCCTTGCTTTTTGGTGTCAGTCTCAACGTTGGCTGCGAGTTCCAGGCCCTATGGTGGGACTTTGGGACACGCGTCTGTGGGCGCGTGCAACGTTCTCAGGTAAGTAAGTTCTTTGAAGGTAGGAACCTTACCTGCGCGGAATTGTGCGTTCGTAGAACGCTACAAGTCCTTTTTTTCCCAAGAAACGGAACGCTTCTGGGGGAATGAACCCATTCTGGACAGAACTCTCCATATACATATCATTGGGATACTCCCGAAATGAGATTATTTTCACTGCACATTGCCCTTATTGTGTGACCACGAATAATCTTAATAATGAAGTTATCTATTCTGTTTAGTACTGATTTGTCATACAGGACTTTATTGGGATAGTATTTCTTGTATTACGACTCTGGGGTTCTGTACATTCCGAGGCAGGAACGCAAATACTGCCTCTCGAACACCCGAAACTTTTCCATGTAGAATGGGGATATGTTATACCATACCAGGCAGCCATACACTAATATTGGTCGGACGAATGCCGAGTATGAAATTATTTTCACCTTGGAGTCCAAAAAACTACTACGGAAGAGGCTCCGTGTCATTGCATATGCGTTTTAAGCTGGTGTCAGAGCAGCTGCTGTATGATTATCAAATTAAAGATCCTGATCAAGACGGATTCCAAGGTATCTGACTACAGTTTTTACTTGTAGAGGAAGATTATTACTTCCTACAATGGAAAATTTTTTCCATTTCCGTTTTGTATCCCTTGATGCACTGGGCAGCGGCGTTCTGAAAGGGAAAGTCTCTGTTTTCTGGAAATTTATTTTTAATTTCCAGTCGTCGCAAAAATGTTTGATGTTGTTGAAATCATCTTGCAGAAGTCTGGCAATGGTAATGTGGCGGTTCAACGAACCACACAAACCACTATAGGTCGAGATGTCGTCGTTTCACCAAGGAACATACTCACCTATATCGAAATTACACGTGCCCACAGACATGTGTCCTCAAAAGTCATCCTTTCCACCTGAAATAAAAGGTAACATTCATCCTGGGGCCAACAACCGCACGTATCCACAGATACATGGGCTACAAGTCCGACCAATTTTCCCACGCCTGCACGGCGATCGAAGGACATGACTCACCAAGAGAAATTTTGTAACGATCCATTAACTGGATATACCCAAACGGTTGGCACAGCTGCGCCAGATGTCGACAAACATCACATCTCCGGCGATAAGCGAATTACCGGAAAGCCGATCCGCCGACAAAACCTTTGTCCCTGTCGCAATATACTTCGTCTAAACAAAGACCATTGCGGAGCAACAGCAATAAACGCAACTGCCTTTCCCCCGAGGAAAAGTAAACATTATCCCACGATCGTCTAATGTAAATCACACATTCGATTGTGTGCATATCCGATCCATTAGAGGTGTAAAATTCTGATTACAGAATGATCCATAGCAACCAGGCAATAACCTCCGCGCCACGATCGTCTCTGGTGGAGACATTCTCGATTGAGAGAAAGTTACCGCCAGCGAAAGGGAAAAGATAACTATGGGATGAATAGGATCATCCCCAGGAGAAAGTAACCGCAGTCGTCAATTAACGGTCACGGAGGTTAGATCCTCCATTCAAAAAAAAAAGAGAGTCTTTTTCGTGTGTCGTCATAGTCGATATAGAGATTCCCAATGAGGGAGTTGGATTACAAGAGGAAACTACCGAAGGTCGCGCTTGTGTAACTTGTACTTGTAAACGTAGTTAAGAACGTGTCGTGCGATATTCTAATTCGAAAAGTAGTCTAACATGTGCGTCGGTCATTGTCAGTTTTAATCCACAATTGTTTTCTTTGTGCTAGACATAAAAACCCAAAATAAAAGGACAATAAAATAAAAATTTAAATAAAACGAAATATCTCTGCGTTTCATTTGTGCTGCATCCGCTCCGTGTTCTTGGTTGTTCTTTCTGTGTGTGGACAGTGTTCGGCGGAACACTAAAGTGACATTCGACGATAAGACTAAAAACAAAATAACATTAATATTTTCTCCAGATCTGTACACCACAACGTCGTCGGCATACGCAATTGCATGGTTGAGAGAACCCCCTAGATCACTAGTGTAAATGTTAAATAAAATGGGAGAATTCACTGCTCCTTGTTGTAGACCGTTTTTGATGTGGAAAGTCTTGTTAGAGATTATATCTCCACATTTCACTACAAATTGTTTACCCATTATCATATCGTAGATAATGTATAAAAAATATTCGGGCATACCTAGATTTGATAACTTATATACCAGCTCTCCTAACCATACGGTGTCGAAAGCCTTTTCAAAGCCAACCAAACAGGCCCCTGTGCATTGTCGCTTCGCCTTGTTCCACTGTATGTCGGAAACAAGTTTTGTCGCAGCATGAACTGTGTGATGTTGCGATCGAAAACCAAACTGGTTGTTCGGAAAAATACCATTTTCCTCACACCAGTTAGTCAATGCTTTATTTATAATTTTCTCGAATACCTTGCTGATGTTCGGAAGTGAACTAATCGAGCGAACATGGACTGGAATGCTCCTGTCCTTGCCCTTTTTGGATGGGATGGACTACTGCAGATTTCCATTGGATTGGATAATATGCATTGTTTAGAGCGTTATTGAACAAAATAGTGTAAACCTTCACTACTTCAAGAGGTAAATGCTTTACAACAATGTTTGGAATACTATCTATTCCAGAAGAGTTTTTGTTCTTAATCGATTTAAGGTCCGTCAGTTCATTCTTGTGTACAAATATGTTAGTGTTTAGATTTCTAAGTGGGGAATCCCCTATATTATTTTCACGAAAGATAGTGAAACTTCGACTTAAGAGACGCCAATCGTTAAATTCATTGCTTAGCGAAATATGTTTTTGGAGAGCCCTATTTTTCAGGTCAAGGTTAAAATGATCCGATTCATTCAATCTATACACTGCTTCGAAACAAACACCATTTTTCATTTTTTTTTTGCGGATCCTCAAATATTATGTTAGTTAATGTGTTCAAGGGAAGTCCTGCGTTCAGCAGAGTTTAACAATTCTCGGGAGTTCGTGAAATTCGCAGCCATGGAATGTGATTATAATCTTTCCTTCGAAACACTTTATTTATTTGAGGGAACATATTCGGTCCACTAGCTTTAATGGCTTGAATTCTGTTATTCCAGTCTTCATTAATTACTGATCTATAGTTGTCACGGATCAGTTTTTGAAGATTTTTAATTAATGATTTAATTGTTTTTATTTCCTGGCTATTTGGATCTCTGAACTGTCTGTAGAGCAGTTTTAACTTAGAGAGCAGAATACTCTTTTGCCTATACAGCTCGTCGATCGTTGCGTTTCTTTACCGGTTTGTATGGCTCTCCATGTGAGACACTTTTGGGATAGAACGATTCATTGCATTAGTAACAATGTTGTTCATCGTCGAAAGATAATGATCAATTTCGTCATTATGAAGATTTCTGTCAGTTGGTGGATCTATACCATTGGAGCGTAATTCTTTTTTTATTATCCGATCAAAGCGCGACCAGTGTGCTTTTCCGAAATCGTAAATGTATCTGTTCATACTGCTCAAGTAGTGAATGTTCGTTTGGGACATATATTATGACAACAAGTCCGTAATGGTCGCTATCGTACTCGATTGTATGAAGACAAATTCGAGTAGTTAGATCCGTATCCAATAATTGTATTCGCTCATCCAGCAACAGTAAATGCAGGAAGGAATTTCCTCCTCGAAATGACGGCGTAGTTGTAACGAACAATTCTAGCTTATGTTCAATAGCGTTTGTTTGCCACCAGTCGAACAACGCATTGCCTCTTGTGTTTGTGATAAGGTTACCCCAAGTACTGTGCTTGGAATTGAGATCTCCCGCCATAAAGAAATAATTATTTTCCGAGTCTAGCTTGAGACTTCGAAAAAGGGTATCAAGTTCATTGATAAACTGTGGACACTGTGGAGATTTGGGAGCATAAGCAGAGATCACATACAGATGCCTTTGACTTTTCAAAGGAATATCTATAACGCAGGCTTCTAGTACCTGGAACTTGTATACATCTCTACTGTAGACGACTTTGTGTTGTAGACCATTTTTAACTAAAGCAGCCACCCCGTCCCCCTGAGTGGAATTTGGACGATCTCGTCTAATTAGTTTATAATTTGGGTAGCCCAATTTGTGCCTTTGATTTAGCTTAGTTTCGCTAGCGAAAAGCACAGCATCAAGCAGCTCAGATTATTTCTTCTTTCAATGCGGATTAGTGAATTGATATTCACAGCAATCATTTTTAGTGTTAATTCAGTCGCAATGAACGTTATGATTAGAGTGCGGGTTCGTCTGGAAACAGGGTCGAATAAATAATGTCACTTCGAGCCACTTGTTCCGTCAGTTTTTTTTTTTCGATCATTTCGAATTTTTTATCAAACTCAGCAAACTGTCCTTGTATGGACAGTAATATTGCATCTGAAATGCATATTGCAATAAAATGGTTTCACACCTGTAAATTTCAAGGTATCGTTTTCGAAGCTTTTTAGTTCATCGAGCACCTATTCGGGAGTTAAGGAAAGATCAACTTCTTTGAGGAGCATGGAGACAGTTTTCTCCGATTTAGGGGTGTACGTACAGTACTCACTTTTCGATTTCCCCAATGCCGATTTAATTTTGTTATATCCTTCTTAATCCTCGCATGTTAAACTTATCCTAAAATTATTTATCCGTTTTTTTTTAAAGTTTTGCATGTCAACTCACCCAATTTTATGAGATCCTTTGTCTCCATGTAGCTGATATAGATAGGAGGTACTTTCTCCCTTTTTTGACCGGCACCTGCTGAGATGTTCCCTGCTTTTGTTGTGATTCCTGCTGTTGATGTGGTTCCTGCTGTTGTTGTTGATGTGATTCCTGTTGTTGAGTTTCCTTAGATTGTCGTGTTTTCTTTGTCTTCGTAGGTTGCTGTTGTCTTTGTTCTTGCTGTTGTTGTTGTTTTTTAGTTTAAGAACTTCCTCCATTTGTTTATCCAGTTCGTGTTTTTTAAGACTAATCTCATCTCATTGATGAGTCGGTTGAGGACCTCGACCTGATTGCTGGCGTCTGCATTTGTTTCGGTAACAGGTAGTTCTTGGAATTGGTTTCCAGTCCCTGAGTACTGGGCACGATGGGCGTTGTCTTCTTCGTCGTTGTTGTCACTCAACATGTCTGTATCCTTATAGCGTTTGAAATAATAGTGAAGAAGAACGAAAAATGTTTACTTAAGCGTTACCCAACAGGCTACTGACCGTGTTTAGAATTCGATTTTTAAACTCGATTATACTCCACTGATGTGAATTATTGTTGTTATCGCTATGGTATACGGCTCTGATGTATTCTCTTGTTCGATTTTTCGTTCGGTGCTCTTCACTATTTTGCTTGTGAATTGTGTGTGTATCTGTTAGAGTCGCCACATCCTTATTTTTATTGGCTTTATGGCGTTTAGCCTTTAGATTTAGGTCTGTATTTTGCCTTCTCCGAAGCACCATTTTGGCATCCATTTGATTTACGTCCGTATTATGGACCACGTGTTCTCACTTTTATTTATTTTTTTTTATTGTTTTTTTTTATTGCGCAAGTGACACAGAAAATCACGTTCCAGAGTTTATTTATTATACTGCGGACATACACAAACATGAACACTTCGTATGTCGGGTATCGGCACTAATTGCCTGCAATCATCGACTTTAATGCAATAAACGAAAGGCTATGCACTCTTCGCGTGCGAGTCAAGTTTAAGAACATAAGCCTCATAAACGTTTACGGACCTACAGAAAAGTCCCCTGACGAGGAAAAGGAAGAATTACACGAGAACGTCGAACGGGTCTTCAATGGCTGTTCAAGATACTATGTGAAAATCGTTCTTGGTGATTTGAATGCGAAAATAGGTCAGGAGCCGGTTTTCAGGCACTACGCAGGTTCCCATAGTTTGCATGAGAAAACTAATGACAATGGACAATGGACAATGGCAGCATCAAAAAACTTGGTCGTTGCGAGTACCAGATTTCCGGGTAAAGATATCCACAAAGTCACCTGGCTATCACCTGTTGGAGCCACTCGCAACCAAATTGACCACGTGTTGATAGATCGCCGCCACTCCTCGAGCCTGTTGACGGTACGAACGTACGAACGTACCGAGGCGCCAACGTCGACTCGGATCACTATCTTGTTGGTAGAGTTTTCCGAGCGCGGATAGCCTTACTGAGAAGTATTGCATCCGCGGATCAGATTCGGATCAACACGGTTGCCTTACAGATTGAGAACACCAGCAACACCTGTGGCCATGCGTTAAGACTCGCCTCGAACAGCTCGATGGAGGGAGAGTAAGTCCTGGGGCCAAAATGCCGGACGTAGAAGATAAATGGACACGCCTTAAGAATACTGTCATTAGTACTGCCAACTCCATCTTACGCGGTAGTCGTAGAGATCGGAGCGACTGGTTTAATGGTGAGTGCATACTAGTGACTGAACGTAAGAATGCTGCATACCGGTCAATGCAGCAGTCTCACAGGACGCGGGTACACGAGGAGAAATACAAAGAGCTCAGAAGATCTGAAAAAAGACTCCACAGACAAAAGAAAAGTGGCTGGGAAAAAACCTTGTCTGTGAACTAGAGAACAGTAGAGATCGAGATCCGCACCAGGCGCGGAAGTTCTAAGAAATAATCCACAGTTTGACGCGGTACACACCACGCTGCACTTACTGCAAGGATACAGAGGGTAATCCGATCACCGATCCTGAAGGCATTCTGCGATGGGAAGCGCACTTAAATGAGTTGCTAAATGGTCAGCTCACAGACGAATTGGAGGCTCCACCAATGCAAGATCAAGACCAAATGCTCCGCCACCATTAGGGAAACAAGCATTGAGGAGACAGTCAAAGCCATAAAACAGCTCAAATCGATCAGTCAAAGCCATAAGTCATCTCAAATCAAATAAAGTCCTCGGAGCTAATGGCATAACAGCTGAGCTGATCAAACAAGGAGGAACAGCGTTACATCACGCAATTCATGAGATCGTGGTGCACGGATTGGAGCAAGAGGAGATGCCGGAAGATTGGCGTCGTGGAATAAATTAATAAAATAAAACTTAACTGTGGTAGGGTTAGATATTGGATCTACCCCTACCACAGTTAAATTAATTGTTGTTTTCTCGTGTTGCTGTTCTGCAACACAGCCCAAATCAAATAAAGTCCCCGGGTCTGATGGCATACCAGCTGAGCAGATCAAACGAGGAGGGGCAGCGTTACATCACGCAATTTATGAGGTCGTGGTGCACGTATGGGAGCAAGAGGAGATGCCGGAAGATTGGCGTCGTGGAATAATTTGCCCCATACATAAGAAGGGAGATATCACAGTGTGCATCAACTATAGGGGTATAACATTGCTGAGTATCGCCTATAAGATACTCTCCTCTATCCTACAAGACCCGATAGCCCCATACGCCGAAGTCATCATTGGTCAATATCAGTGTGGCTTCATCCCTGGCAAACATTGATAAGATATTCACCCTTAGGCAGGCCATGGAAAAATGTCAGGAATTTAAGATTCCATTATATCATCTATTCATAGACTTTAAGGCCGCCTACGACAGCATAGCCAGGGTAGAACTATATAATGCCATGAGAGAGTTCGGCATTCCAGAAAAAGGGATACGACTTTGTAGGTTGACCATGACTAACGTAACTCATCATCATCATCGGCACTACAACTGGGAACCGGGCCTTATTTGGCAAGTCCTGAGGCTTGTTAAATTTTCCATAATGAGTTGTTTGCCAGGGGCTCCCCTACGGGGAATCGAACCCCGGTCTCCCGCTTGACAAGCGGATATACTAACCACTATACTATCGAGGAGCTGACTAATGCAACTAGTCAAGTAAAACTGGCGGGATTGCTGTCCAAACCAATAAACATCTTTAATGGACTCCGACAAGGGGACGGTCTGGTGTGCCTCCCCTTCAATCTGGCGTTGGAGAACACAATCCGTGACTCTGGCGTGATAACAAGAGGGACTATTGTCAGCAAGTCCAGCCAGAAACTTGCCGACGCAGATGACATCGACATCATCGGTAAATCCGATTCGGCCGTATAGGACTCCTTCACCCAGATCGAGCAGGCGGCACAAAAACTGGAACTGCACATTAATGAGGGAAAACTAAGTACATGGTGGCAACTTCTGCGAATAGAAGACCTGACGTCGGTCAAACTATCAGGGTAGTGGAGCACGAATTTGAAGTAGTGTAATCCTTTAACTACCTTGGGTCAATAGTATCAGCCGATACCAACATGGAAGAAGAAATACATGAACGGCTGATCAAATCCAACAATGTCTATTATGATCTATCAAGGCTCTTTAACTTCCGAAATTTATCCAGAACATCCAAGCTACTACTGTACAAGACCATGGTCTTACCAGTACTCATGCATGGATCCGAGACTTGGGTGCTAAATAAAAGGCACTCTGAACTCTTAGCGCGTTCGAGAGGACGGTCTTAAGGAGAATTGTTGGCCCCGTATGTGGGGGAGGACGATTCCGGAGACGTTACAAACATGAGTTGTACGCAATCTACCTTGAAGCTAATGTTGTAAGAAGAATCAAGCTCGGTAGACTCCGGTGGGCGTGACACCTAGCTCGAATGAGCGAAGAGGAGCCTGCCCGGAAAGTCCTTTTTGGCAGGATGTATGGAAGAAGATAGCGCGGCAGACCTTGTCTGCGATGGAGGGATGGCGTAGACCAGGACGCCCAGAGCCTGTGTGTGCCAAACTGGATGACATCGGGTCGAAGTGGGTACCGGTGGAGAGATTTGTTAAATAAGGCTAAGACCGGATCCCGGTTGTAGTGCCGATGATGATGATGATGATGGGAGAAAGATACGGTGACAGTTCAAAATCGAAAATGCATTACGGTCAGCTCTATTGCGTTGAAGATTAAAACTCAATGAGTGGATGTATTGGCCGAAAGCCCGGAGGTCCTTAGACACTGTATGTGGTGGTAAGTTCAGATTTGCATGAAATTAGATGAAAAGTTCACGAAGGGTGGGGACATCAGTGGGTAAACCTTCCTGTTGAATGGCAACCATAACGCTGGTTTTGGTGTTTTCCTCGAAGCAGACTGTGTCTGGTATGTCATGGAGTTAGGCCAGGAAGAGACAAATATTTTCGTACGTGTTTTTATATCTCAGTTAAGAGAGCGTGTAGCGACAATCATATGAGTTAAGAGTTTGCTAGGTGATTTTTACCGCTGGAGGAAGGAGTGGGTCGAATTTTAGGCAAGTGGAATTTGAAATTGAGGTAGGATAAGAAGAAGTTGAAGTAAGAGGAGATGGGAATGATCTCAGACGGGCCGATGAGTGGGTAGATCTAGTGATTTTAGGGTTGGGGTAAGGGAAGTTGGAACTGATGAAGTTGGGATATGTTGCTCCCGTTTCGAGATCGAAAAGAGAAAGAAAGTTAGACGGGGTGACATTGGTCTTGGATCCAGGGGTTTTGTTTGAAATTGCACGATGGATGGGATTAAGCTTAAGGAAACTGATTTACTGGTGGACTTAGAAGTGGTTCCGTTTCTAACATTGGGTCGGTTAGGAAATTTAGATGTAGATTAACACTCAGGACGAAGTTCATATTTTTTATGAAAATTCCTCGATTATTGATATTTGATCTTTTTTGTAGGTGCTAGAGTGGGCAATAGTAAAGTCCCTTTTTTTTTGACACGGTCACGTTACAAGTCGTGTCAACAATGATTGTCACTATATTTTTTAATAAAAAAAATTGTTTGCACTTTAGAACATATTAAACAAGTGACGAAAAGGCTAAGATTACATTAAGTATTTTCACCATTTTTTATTAAATCATAGAATATGTTCATTTCATGTATCAATACAAACATCGCACATCATTACGCGATTACAAAATTATATTTATGAGATTTTAAGTACCTCTTCACGAAATACTATTTTTTAAGACAGTTCTCGTGTCCCATGACATGACCTCGGTACACACATTTTATGATGCCTGCAAAGGAATACTCCATCAAGGGTTTTTCCTGGATGCAGCCTCGGCGGTATCGGTTTGTATTGATACATGAAATAAACAAAGGACTTAGGTAATTAAGAAAATGTTCGACCCGTCACTTGACGTGGTGAGAAAATGTATACCTATTGTAAGGATAATGCTCGTCACCATATGATTGTATGAGTAGTGTTATACTTTTATTGTAGGTACATTGGAAAGAATTTTTGTTTTCCAACTGTACAAAAAATAACAAGAAATTGTTAGGTAGTAAGTTTTGTTAGATTTGGTGTATAAGGCAAAGTATTTTTGAAATAAATGTGATTCTACTTTCACTGGGCGACAGTTGAACAGTAACACAATTTTGTTTGAGTCATCATTTTCTTTTCAGGATCAACGTTGGACCATCGATTGTTGTTGTATCAGCAACTAATCTTATCTTAGGACGCATAGGTAAAAGATCCTAGGCGCCAGTAAACAAAAATCATGTCACGGGTTTATATGCCCTGACGAAGTCTAACCTCATCACGTCACGGGTTTATGTGCCCTGATAAATTACCGAGGGCTCCTCGATAGTATAGTGGTTAGTATACCCGCCTGTCACCCGGGAGACCGGGGTTCGATTCCCCGTCGGGGAGCCCCTGGCGCAAGACTAATGACCTTGCCCAGACAAAATAAATCATTATGGAAAATTTAACAAGCCTCAGGACTTGCTAAATAAGGCCAAGACCGGTTCCCGGTTGTAGTGCCGATGATGATGATGATAAATTACCGAGCGCAAGGTATTTAATATTCAACTGAGGAAGGTCAAAAGAGGCTTTTCCTCTACAAATTATAAACAGCTAAGTTCTTTATTCTTTTCCCTATATGAGAAAAAAAAAATTGAGAAAATGACCCTTTTTTGAGGCTCTCAAATGAGAACCTACCTTTAAAGCCTCTTTCATCATATTCAGTGAAGCGTTGCGATCATTTGCAGTTAAAACAAATACTTTTTCGATCATTTCGGGTGTCTACATTTTCCTCACGATTATCATTTCCTAATCTTTCTCTTTCTCGCTCTGTTGTCCAAAAAAAAAAAAACATTTATGCCACGGCAAAACATTTGCATTTACGTAAATCAATATGGCCTTACACTTACTACATTAAGCGGGATGCTTCTAATGCGTTTCACCAAC